>JAKSZU010000033.1:600000-919842 GCA_026018925.1 Tupaia tana | reverse complement strand
CGAAAACTAACAGTAGCCCTAAACTTACTCCCTCAAACTAAGTTCAAACCTAACCCAACCTGAAGCCTAAATGAAACCATACACCTAACCCTAACCCTAGGCGGACACCTTAAGCTCAACCCCAACCGTAACCTGACCTCCAGGCTAACTCCAACCATGTCACTGAACCGACAACTAAGAGTAGCCCTAAACTTACTCGCTCAAACTAAGTTCAAACCTAACCTAACCTGAAGCCTAACTCAAATCATAGACCTAACCCTAACCCTAGGCGGACACCTTAAGCTCCACTCCAACCCTAACCTGACCCTGACGCTATCTCCAACCGTAACACTGAACTGAAAACTAACAGTAGCCCTAAACTTACTCACTCAAACTAAGTTCAAACGTAACCTAACCTGGAGCCTAAATCAAACCATAGACCTAACACTAACCCTAGGCGGACACCTCAAGCTAACCCCAACCCTAACCTGACCCTGACGCTAACTCCAACCATAATACTGAACCGAAAACTAACAGTAGCCCTAAACTTACTCCCTCAAACTAGGTTCAAACCTAACCTAACCTGAAGCCTAAATCAAAACATAAACCTAACCCTAACACTAGGCAGAAACCTTAAGCTCAACCCCAACCCAAACCTGACCCTGACGCTAACTCCAACCGCAACAGTTACCCGAAAACTAACAGTAGCCCTAAACTTACTCCCTCAAACTAAGTTAAAACATAACCTAACCAGAAGCCAAAATCAATCCATACACCTAAACCTAACCCTAGGTGGACACCTTAAGATCAACCCCAACCCAAACCTGACCCTCACGCTAACTCCAACCGTAACACTGAACCGAAAACTAACAGTAGCCCTAATCTTACTCCCTCAGACTAAGTTCAAACCTAACCTAACCTGAAGCCTAACTCAAACCATAGACCTAACCCTAACCCTAGGCGGACACCTGAAGTTCACACCCAACACTAACCTGACCCTCACGCTAACTACAACCGTAACACTGAACCGAAAACTAACAGTAGCCCTAAACTTACTCCCTCAAACTAAGTTCAATCCTAACCTAACCTAAAGCCTAAATGAAACCATAGACCTAACACTAACCCTAGGCGGACACCTTATGCTTAACCCACACCCTAACCTAACCCTGACGCTTACTCCAACCGTAACACTTAAACGAAAACTAACAGTAGCCCTAAACTTACTCCCTCAAACTAAGTTCAAACCTAACCTAACCTGAAGCCAAAATCAAACCATACACCTAACCCTAACCCTAGGCGGACACCTTAAGCTCAACCCCAAACCTAACATGACCCTGACGCTTACTCCAGCCGTAACACTTAACCGAAAACTAACAGTAGCCCTAAACTTACTGCCTCAAACTAAGTTCAAACCTAACCTAACCTGAAGCCTAAATCAAACCACACAACTAACCCTAACCCTAGGCGGACACCTTAAGCTCAACCCCAAACCTAACCTGACCCTGACGTTTACTCCAACCGTAACAGTTAACCGAAAAATAACAGTAGCCCTAAACTGACTCCCTCAAACTAAGTTCAAACCTAACCTAACCTGAAGCCTAAATCAAATCATAGACCTAACCCTAACCCTAGGCGGACACCTTATGCTTAACCCCCACCCTAACCTGACCCTGACGCTTACTCCAACTGTAACAGTTAACCGAAAACTAACAGTAGCCCTAAACTTACTCCCTCAAAGTAACTTCAAACCTAACCTAACCTGAAGCCTAAATCAAACCATACACCTAACCCTAACCCTAGGCGTACACCTTAATCTCAACCCCACCCTAAACTGGCCCTGACGCTAACTCCAACCGTAACAGTTTCCCGAAAACTAACAGTAGCCCTAAACTTAGTCCCTCAAACTAAGTTCAAACCTAACCTAACCTGAAGCCTAAATCAAACCATACACCTAACCCTAACCCTAGGCGGACACCTTAAGCTCAACCCCAACACTAACCTGACCTCCAGGCTAACTCCAACCATAGCACTGAACCGAAAACTAAGAGTAGGCTTAAACTTACTCGCTCAAACTAAGTTCAAACCTAACCTAACCTGAAGCCTAACTCAAATCATAGACCTAACCCTAACAATAGTCGGACACCTGAAGCTCAACCCCAACCCTAACCTGACCCTGACGCTATCTCCAAACGTAACACTAAACCGAAAACTAACAGTAGTCCTAAACTTACTCACTCAAACTAAGTTCAAACGTAACCTAACCTGAAGCCTAAATCAAACCACAGACCTAACCCTAACCCTAGGCGGACACCTTAAGCTCCACTCCAACCCTAACCTGACCCTGACGCTAACTCCAACCATAACACTGAACCGAAAACTAACAGTAGCCCTAATTTTACTCCCTCAGACTAAGTTCAAACCTAACCTATCCTGAAGCGTAACTCAAACCATAGACCTAACCCTAACCCTAGGCGGACACCTTATGCTTAACCCCCACCCTAACCTAACCCTGAGGCTAAATCCAACCGTAACACTGAACCGAAAAATACAATAGGCCTAAACTTACTCCCTCAAAGTAAGTTCAAACCTAACCTAACCTGAAGCCTATCTCAAACCATAGACCTAACCCTAGCCCTAGGCGAACACCTGAATCTCAACCCCAACCCTAACTTGACCCTGACGCTATCTCCAACCGTAACACTGAACTGAAAACTAACAGTAGCCCTAAACTTACTCCCTCAAACTAAGTTCAATCCTAACCTAACCTGAAGCCTAAATGAAACCATAGACCTAACCCTAACCCTAGGCGGACACCTTATGCTTAACCCCCACCCTAACCTGACCCTGACGCTTACTCCAACTGTAACAGTTAAACGAAAACTAACAGTAGCCCTAAACTTACTCCCTCAAACTACGTTCAAACCTAACCTAACCTGAAGCCTAAATCAAACCATACACCTAACCCTAACCCTAGGCGGACACCTTAAGCTCAACGCTAAAACTAACCTGACCCTGACGCTTACTCCAACCGTAACAGTTAACCGAAAATTAACAGTAGCCCTAAACTGACTCCCTCAAACTAAGTTCAAACCTAACCTAACCTGAAGCCTAAATCAAATCATAGACCTAACCATAACCCTAGCCGGACACCTTAAGCTTAACCCCCACCCTACCCTGACCCTGGCGCTTACTCCAACTGTAACAGTTAACCGAAAACTAACAGTAGCCTTAAACTTACTCCCTCAAACTAGGTTCAAACCTCACCTTACCTGAAGCCTAAATCAAACCATACACCTAACCCTAACACTAGGCGGAAACCTTAAGCTCAACCCCAACCCTAACCTGACCCTGACGCTAACTCCAACCGTAACAGTTACCAGAAAACTAACAGTAGCCCTAAACTTACTCCCTCAAACTAAGTTCAAACCTAACCTAATCAGAAGCTAAAATCAAACCATACACCTAACCCTAACCATAGGCGGACACCTTAAGCTCAACCCCAACCCTAACCTGACCCTCACGCTAACTCCAACCTTAACACTGAACCGAAAACTAACAGTAGCCCTAATTTTACTACCTCAGACTAAGTTCAAACCTAACCTAACCTGAAGCCTACCTCAAACCATAGACCTAACCCTAACCCTAGGCGGACACCTTATGCTTAACCCCCACCCTAACCTAACCCTGACGCTTACTCCAACCGTAACACTTAAAAGAAAACTAATAGTAGCCCTAAACATACTCCCTCAAACTAAGTTCAAACCTAACCTAACCTGAAGCCTAACTCAAACCATAGACCTAACCCTAGCCCTAGGTGGACACCTGAATCTCAACCCCAACCCTAACTGACCCTGACGCTATTTCCAACCGTAACACTGAACCGAAAACTAACAGTAGTCCTAAACTTAGTCCCTCAAACTAAGTTCAATCCTAACCTAACCTGAAGCCTACATGAAACCATAGACCTAACCCTAACCCTAGGCGGACACCTTAAGCTCCACTCCAACCCTAACCTGACCCTGACGCTATCTCCAACCGTAACACTGAACTGAAAACTAACAGTAGCCCTAAACTTACTCACTCAAACTAAGTTCAAACGTAACCTAACCTGGAGCCTAAATCAAACCATAGACCTAACCCTAACCCTATGCGGACACCTCAAGCTAACCCCAACCCTAACCTGACCCTGACGCTAACTCCAATCATAATACTGAACCGAAAACTAACAGTAGCCCTAAACTTACTCCCTCAAACTAGGTTCAAACCTAACCTAACCTGAAGCCTAAATCAAACCATACACCTAACCCTAACACTAGGCAGAAACCTTAAGCTCAACCCCAACCCAAACCTGACCCTGACGCTAACTCCAACCGTAACAGTTACCCGAAAACTAACAGTAGCCTAAACTTACTCCCTCAAACTAAGTTAAAACATAACCTAACCAGAAGACAAAAACAATCCATACACCTAACCCTAACCCTAGGCGGACACCTTAAGCTCAACCCCAAACCTAACCTGACCCTGACGCTTACTCCAACCGTAACACTTAACCGAAAACTCACAGTAGCCCTAAACTTACTGCCTCAAACTAAGTTCAAACCTAACCTAACCTGAAGCCTAAATCAAACCATACACCTAACCCTAACCCTAGGCGGACAGCTGAAGTTCAAACCCAACCCTAACCTGACCCTCACGCTAACTCCCACCGTAACACTGAACCGAAAACTAACAGTAGCCCTAAACTTATTCCCTCAAATTAAGTTCAAACCTAACCTAACCTGTAGCCTAACTCAAACCACAGACCTAACCCTAACCCTAGGCGGACACCTTAAGCTCAACACCAACCCTAACCGGACCCTCACGCTAACTCCAAACGTAACACTGAACCGAAAACTAACAGTAGCCCTAAACTTACTCCCTCAAACTAAGTTCAATCCTAACCTAACCTGAAGCCTAAATGAAACCATAGACCTAACCCTAACCCTAGGCGGACACCTTATGCTTAACCCCCACCCTAACCTGACCCTGACGCTTACTCCAACCGTAACAGTTAAACGAAAACTAACAGTAGCCCTAAACTTACTCCCTCAAACTAAGTTCAAACCTAACCTAACCTGAAGCCTAAATCAAACCATACACCTAACCCTAACCCTAGGCGGACACCTTAAGCTCAACCCCAAACCTAACCTGACCCTGACGTTTACTCCAACCGTAACAGTTAACCGAAAACTAAAAATAGCCCTAAACTGACTCCCTCAAACTAAGTTCAAACCTAACCTAACCTGAAGCCTAAATCAAATCATAGACCTAACCCTAACCCTAGGCGGACACCTTATGCTTAACCCCCACCCTAACCTGACCCTGACGCTTACTCCAACTGTAACAGTTAACCGAAAACTAACAGTAGCCCTAAACTTACTCCCTCAAACTAACTTCAAACCTAATCTAACCTGAAGCCTAAATCAAACCATACACCTAACCCTAACCCTATGCGGACACCTTAATCTCAACCCCAACCCTAACCTGGCCCTGACGCTAACTCCAACCGTAACAGTTTCCCGAAAACTAACAGTAGCCCTAAACTTACTCCCTCAAACTAAGTTCAAACCTAACCTAACCTGAAGCCTAACTCAAATCATAGACCTAACCCTAACAATAGTCGGACACCTGAAGCTCAACCCTAACCCTAACCTGACCCTGACGCTATCTCCAACCGTAACACTAAACCGAAAACTAACAGTAGCCATAAACTTACTCACTCAAACTAAGTTCAAACGTAACCTAACCTGGAGCCTAAATCAAACCATGGACCTAACCCTAACCCTAGGCAGACACCTCAAGCTAACCCCAACCCTAACCTGACCCTGACTCTAACTCCAACCATAATACTGAACCGAAAACTAACAGTAGCCCTAAACTTACTCCCTCAAACTAACTTCAAACCTAACCTAACCTGAAGCCTAAATCAAACCATACACCTAACCCTAACCCTAGGCGGACACCTTAAGCTCAACCTCAACCGTAACCTGACCCTCACGCTAACTCCAACCGTAACACTGAACCGAAAAATAACAGTAGCCCTAATTTTACTCCCTCAGACTAAGTTCAAACCTAACCTAACCTGAAGCCTAACTCAAACCATAGACCTAACCCTAAACCTAGGCGGACACCTTATGCTTAACCCCCACAGTAACCTAACCCTGAAGATTACTCCAACCGTAACACTTAAACAAAAACTAACAGTAGCCCTAAACTTACTCCTTCAAACTAAGTTCAAACCTAACCTAACCTGAAGCCTAAATCAAACCATACACCTAACCCTAACCCTAGGGGGACACCTTAAGCGTAACCCCAACCCTCACCTGACCCTGAGGCTAAATCCAACCGTAACACTGAACCGAAAAATACAATAGGCCTAAACTTACTCCATCAAACTAAGTTCAAACCTAACCTAACCTGAAGCCTAACTCAAACCATAGACCTAACCCTAGCCCTAGGCGGACACGTGAATCTCAAGCCCAACTCTAACTTGACCCTGACGCTATGTCCAACCGTAACACTGAACCGAAAACTAACAGTAGCCCTAAACTTAGTCCCTCAAACTAAGTTCAATCCTAACCTAACCTGAAGCCTAAATGAAACCATAGACCTAACCCTAAACCTAGGCGGACACCTTATGCTTAACCCGCACACTAACCTGACCCTGACGATTACTCCAACTGTAACAGTTAACCGAAAACTAACAGTAGCCCTAAACTTCCTGAAACAAACTTCAAACCTAACCTAACCTGAAGACTAAATCAAACCATACACCAAACCCTAACCCTAGGCGGATACCTTAAGCTCAACCCCAACCCTAACCTGACCTCCAGGCTAACTCCAACCATATCACTGAACCGAAAACTAAGAGTACCCCTAAACTTACTCGCTCAAACTAAGTTCAAACCTAACCTAACCTGAAGCCTAACTCAAATCATAGACCTAACCCTAACAATAGGCGGACACCTGAAGCTCAACCCCAACCCTAACCTGACCCTGACGCTATCTCCAACCGTAACACTGAACCGAAAACTAACAGTAGCCATAAACTTACTCACTCAAACTAAGTTCAAACCTAACCTAACCTGAAACCTATCTCAAACCACAGACATAACCCTAACCCTAGGCTTACACCTTAAGCTCAAACACAACACTAACCGGACACTCACGCCAACTCCAAATGTAACACTGAACCAAAAACTAACAGTAGCCCTAAACTTACTCCCTCAAACTAAGTTCAAACCTAACCAACCTGAAGCCTAAATCAAACCACAGAACTTACCCCAACCCTAAGCGGACACCTTAAGCTCCACTCCAACCCTAACCTAACCCTGACGCTATCTCCAACAGTAACACTGAACCGAAAACTAACAGTAGCCCTAAACTTACTCACTCAAACTAAGTTCAAACGTAGCCTAACCTGGAGCCTAAATCAAACCATGGACCTAACCCTAACCCTAGGCGGACACCTTAAGCTCAACCCCAACCCTAACCTGACCCTCACGCTAACTACAACCGTAACACTGAACCGAAAACTTACAGTAGCCCTAAACTTACTCCCTCAAACTAAGTTCAAACCTAACCTAACCTGAAGCCTAACACAAACCACAGACCTAACCCTAACCCTAGGCGGACACCTTAAGCTCAACACCAACCCTAACCGGACCCTCACGCTAACTCCAAACGTAACACTGAACCGAAAACTAACAGTAGCTCTAAACTTACTCCCTCAAACTAAGTTCAATCCTAACCTAACCTGAAGCCTAAATGAAACCATAGACCTAACCCTAACCCTAGGCGGACACCTTATGCTTAACCCCCAACCTAACCTGACGCTGACGCTTACTCCAACCGTAACAGTTAAACGAAAACTAACAGTAGCCCTAAACTTACTCCCTCAAACTAAGTTCAAACCTAACCTAACCTGAAGCCTAAATCAAACCATACACCTAACCCTAACCCTTGGCGGACACCTTAAGCTCAACCCCAAACCTAACCTGACCCTGATGTTTACTCCAACCGTAACAGTTAACCGAAAATTAACAGTAGCCCTAAACTGACTCCCTCAAACTAAGTTCAAACCTAACCTAACCTGAAGCCTTAATCAAATCATAGACCTAACCCTAACCCTAGGCGGACACCTTATGCTTAACCCCCGCCCTAACCTGACCCTGACGCTTACTCCAACTGTGACAGTTAACCGAAAACTAACAGTAGCCCTAAACTTACTCCCTCAAACTAACTTCAAACCTAACCTAACCTGAAGCCTAAATCAAACCATACACCTAACCCTAACCCTAGGCGGACACCTTAATCTCAACCCCAACCCTAACTTGGCCCTGACGCTAACTCCAACCATAACAGTTTCCCGAAAACTAACAGTAGCCCTAAACTTACTCCCTCAAACTAAGTTCAAACCTAACCCAACCTGAAGCCTAAATGAAACCATACACCTAACCCTAACCCTAGGCGGACACCTTAAGCTCAACCCCAACCGTAACCTGACCTCCAGGCTAACTCCAACCATGTCACTGAACCGACAACTAAGAGTAGCCCTAAACTTACTCGCTCAAACTAAGTTCAAACCTAACCTAACCTGAAGCCTAACTCAAATCATAGACCTAACCCTAACAATAGTCGGACACCTGAAGCTCAACCCCAACCCTAACCTGACCCTGACGCTATCTCCAACCGTAACACTAAACCGAAAATTACAAGTAGCACTAAACTTACTCACTGAAACTAAATTCAAACGTAACCTAACCTGAAGCCTAAATCAAACCACAGACCTAACCCTAACCCTAGGCGGACACCTTAAGCTCCACTCCAACCCTAACCTGACCCTGACGCTATCTCCAACCGTAACACTGAACCGAAAACTAACAGTAGTCCTAAACTTACTCACTCAAAATAAGTTCGAACGTAACCTAACCTGGAGCCTAAATCAAACCATGGACCTAACCCTAACCCTAGGTGGACACCTCAAGCTAACCCCAACCCTAAACTGACCCTGACGCTAACTCCCACCATAATACTGAACCGAAAACTAACAGTAGCCCTAAACTTACTCCCTCAAACTAAGTTCAAACCTAACCTAACCTGAAGCCTAAATCAAACCATACACCTAACCCTAACACTAGGCGGAAACCTTAAGCTCAACCCCAACCCTAGCCTGACCCTGACGCTAACTCCAACTGTAACAGTTACCAGAAAACTAATAGTAGCCCTAAACTTACTCCCTCAAACTAAGTTCAAACCTAACCTAATCAGAAGCCAAAATCAAGCCATACATCTAACCCTAACCCTAGGCGGACACCTTAAGCTCAACCCCAACCCTAACCTGACCCTCACGCTAACTCCAACCGTAACACTGAACCGAAAACTAACAGTAGCCCTAATTTTACTCCCTCAGACTAAGTTCAAACCTAACCTAACCTGAAGCCTAATCAAACCATAGACCTAACCCTAACCCTAGGCGGACACCTTATGCTTAACCCCCACCCTAACCTAACCCTGACGCTTACTCCAACTGTAACACTTAAACGAAAACTAATAGTAGCCCTAAACTTACTCCCTCAAACTAAGTTCAAACCTAACCTAACCTGAAGCCTAACTCAAACCATAGACCTAACCCTAGCCCTAGGTGGACACCTGAATCTCAACCCCAACCCTAACTTGACCCTTACGCTATTTCCAACCGTAACACTGAACCGAAAACTAACAGTAGTCCTAAACTTCGTCCCTCAAACTAAGTTCAATCCCAACCTAACCTGAAGCCTAAATGAAACCATAGACCTAACCCTAACCCTAGGCGGACACCTTAAGCTCCACTCCAACCCTAACCTGACCCTGACGCTATCTCCAACCGTAACACTGAACCGAAAATTAACAGTAGTCCTAAACTTACTCACTCAAACTAATTTCAAACGTAACCTAACCTGGAGCCTAAATCAAACCATAGACCTAACACTAACCCTAGGCGGACACCTCAAGCTAACCCCAACCCTAACCTGACCCTGAGGCTAACTCCAACCATAATACTGAACCGAAAACTAACAGTAGCCCTAAACTTACTCCCTCAAACTAAGTTCAAACCTAACCTAACCTGAAGCCTAAAACAAACCATACACCTAACCCTAACACTAGGCGGAAACCTTAAGCTCAACCCCAACCCTAACCTGACCCTGACGCTAACTCCAACCGTAACAGTTACCAGAAAACTAACAGTAGCCCTAAACTTACTCCCTCAGACTAAGTTCAAACCTAACCTATCCTGAAGCCTAAATGAAACCATAGACCTAACCCTAGCCCTAGGCGGACACCTGAATCTCAACCCCAACCCTAACTTGACCCTGACGCTATCTCCAACCGTAACACTGAACCGAAAAATAACAGTAGCCCTAAACTTACTCCCTCAAACTAAGTTCAATCCTAACCTAACCTGAAGCCTAAATGAAACCATAGACCTAACCCTAACCCTAGGCGGACACTTATGCTTAACCCCCACCCTACCCTGACCCTGACGCTTACTCCAACGGTAACAGTTTCCCGAAAACTAACAGTAGCCCTAAACTTACTCCCTCAAACTAAGTTCAAACCTAACCTAACCTGAAGCCTAAATCAAACCATACACCTAACCCTAACCCTAGGGGGACACCTTAAGCTTAACCCCTACCCTCACCTGACCCTGAGGCTAAATCCAACCGTAACACTGAACTGAAAAATACAATAGGCCTAAACTTACTCCCTCAAACTAAGTTCAAACCTAACCTAACCTGAAGCCTAACTCAAACCATAGACCTAACCCTAGCCCTAGGCGGACACCTGAATCTCAACCCCAACTCTAACTTGACCCTGACGCTATCTCCAACCGTAACACTGAACCGAAAACTAACAGTAGCCCTAAACTTAGTCCCTCAAACTAAGTTCAATCCTAACCTAACCTGAAGCCTAAATGAAACCATAGACCAAACCCTAACCCTAGGCGGACACCTTATTCTTAACCCGCACACTAACCTGACCCTGACGATTACTCCAACTGTAACAGTTAACCGAAAACTAACAGTAGCCCTAAACTTCCTGAAACTAACTTCAAACCTAACCTAACCTGAAGCCTAAATCAAACCATACACCTAACCCTAACCCTAGGCGGACACCTTAAGCTCAACCCCACCCTAACCTGACGTCCAGGCTAACTCCAACCATATCACTGAACCGAAAACTAAGAGTAGCCCTAAACTTACTCGCTCAAACTTAGTTCAAACCTAACCTAACCTGAAGCCTTTCTCAAACCACAGACCTAAACCTAACCCTAGGCGTACACCTTAAGCTCAACCCCAACCCTAACCGGACACTCACGCCAACTCCAAATGTAACACTGAACCAAAAACTAACAGTAGCCCTAAACTTACTCCCTCATACTAAGTTCAAACCTAACCTAACCTGAAGCCTAAATCAAACCACAGACCTAACCCCAACCCTAGGCGGACACCTTAAGCTCCACTCCAACCCTAACCTAACCCTGACGCTACCTCCAACCGTAACACTGAACCGAAAACTAACAGTAGCCCTAAACTTACTCACTCAAACTAAGTTCAAACGTAACCTAACCTGGAAACTAAATCAAACCATGGACCTAACCCTAACCCTAGGCGGACACCTCAAGCTAACCCCAAACCTAACCTGACCCTGACACTAACTACAACCATAATACTGAACCGAAAACTAACAGTAGCCCTAAACTTACTCCCTCAAACTAAGTTCAAACCTAACCTAACCTGAAGCCTACCTCAAACCATAGACCTAACCCTAACCCTAGGCGGACACCTTATGCTTAACCCCCACCCTAACCTAACCCTGACGCTTACTCCAACCGTAACACTTAAAAGAAAACTAATAGTAGCCCTAAACATACTCCCTCAAACTAAGTTCAAACCTAACCTAACCTGAAGCCTAACTCAAACCATAGACCTAACCCTAGCCCTAGGTGGACACCTGAATCTCAACCCCAACCCTAACTGACCCTGACGCTATTTCCAACCGTAACACTGAACCGAAAACTAACAGTAGTCCTAAACTTAGTCCCTCAAACTAAGTTCAATCCTAACCTAACCTGAAGCCTACATGAAACCATAGACCTAACCCTAACCCTAGGCGGACACCTTAAGCTCCACTCCAACCCTAACCTGACCCTGACGCTATCTCCAACCGTAACACTGAACTGAAAACTAACAGTAGCCCTAAACTTACTCACTCAAACTAAGTTCAAACGTAACCTAACCTGGAGCCTAAATCAAACCATAGACCTAACACTAACCCTAGGCGGACACCTCAAGCTAACCCCAACCCTAACCTGACCCTGACGCTAACTCCAACCATAATACTGAACCGAAAACTAACAGTAGCCCTAAACTTACTCCCTCAAACTAGGTTCAAACCTAACCTAACCTGAAGCCTAAATCAAAACATAAACCTAACCCTAACACTAGGCAGAAACCTTAAGCTCAACCCCAACCCAAACCTGACCCTGACGCTAACTCCAACCGTAACAGTTACCCGAAAACTAACAGTAGCCCTAAACTTACTCCCTCAAACTAAGTTAAAACATAACCTAACCAGAAGCCAAAATCAATCCATACACCTAAACCTAACCCTAGGTGGACACCTTAAGATCAACCCCAACCCAAACCTGACCCTCACGCTAACTCCAACCGTAACACTGAACCGAAAACTAACAGTAGCCCTAATCTTACTCCCTCAGACTAAGTTCAAACCTAACCTAACCTGAAGCCTAACTCAAACCATAGACCTAACCCTAACCCTAGGCGGACACCTGAAGTTCACACCCAACACTAACCTGACCCTCACGCTAACTACAACCGTAACACTGAACCGAAAACTAACAGTAGCCCTAAACTTACTCCCTCAAACTAAGTTCAATCCTAACCTAACCTAAAGCCTAAATGAAACCATAGACCTAACACTAACCCTAGGCGGACACCTTATGCTTAACCCACACCCTAACCTAACCCTGACGCTTACTCCAACCGTAACACTTAAACGAAAACTAACAGTAGCCCTAAACTTACTCCCTCAAACTAAGTTCAAACCTAACCTAACCTGAAGCCAAAATCAAACCATACACCTAACCCTAACCCTAGGCGGACACCTTAAGCTCCACCCCAAACCTAACATGACCCTGACGCTTACTCCAGCCGTAACACTTAACCGAAAACTAACAGTAGCCCTAAACTTACTGCCTCAAACTAAGTTCAAACCTAACCTAACCTGAAGCCTAAATCAAACCACACAACTAACCCTAACCCTAGGCGGACACCTTAAGCTCAACCCCAAACCTAACCTGACCCTGACGTTTACTCCAACCGTAACAGTTAACCGAAAAATAACAGTAGCCCTAAACTGACTCCCTCAAACTAAGTTCAAACCTAACCTAACCTGAAGCCTAAATCAAATCATAGACCTAACCCTAACCCTAGGCAGACACCTTATGCTTAACCCCCACCCTAACCTGACCCTGACGCTTACTCCAACTGTAACAATTAACCGAAAACTAACAGTAGCCCTAAACTTACTCCCTCAAAGTAACTTCAAACCTAACCTAACCTGAAGCCTAAATCAAACCATACACCTAACCCTAACCCTAGGCGTACACCTTAATCTCAACCCCACCCTAAACTGGCCCTGACGCTAACTCCAACCGTAACAGTTTCCCGAAAACTAACAGTAGCCCTAAACTTAGTCCCTCAAACTAAGTTCAAACCTAACCTAACCTGAAGCCTAAATCAAACCATACACCTAACCCTAACCCTAGGCGGACACCCTAAGCTCAACCCCAACACTAACCTGACCTCCAGGCTAACTCCAACCATAGCACTGAACCGAAAACTAAGAGTAGCCTTAAACTTACTCGCTCAAACTAAGTTCAAACCTAACCTAACCTGAAGCCTAACTCAAATCATAGACCTAACCCTAACAATAGTCGGACACCTGAAGCTCAACCCCAACCCTAACCTGACCCTGACGCTATCTCCAAACGTAACACTAAACCGAAAACTAACAGTAGTCCTAAACTTACTCACTCAAACTAAGTTCAAACGTAACCTAACCTGAAGCCTAAATCAAACCACAGACCTAACCCTAACCCTAGGCGGACACCTTAAGCTCCACTCCAACCCTAACCTGACCCTGACGCTAACTCCAACCATAACACTGAACCGAAAACTAACAGTAGCCCTAATTTTACTCCCTCAGACTAAGTTCAAACCTAACCTATCCTGAAGCGTAACTCAAACCATAGACCTAACCCTAACCCTAGGCGGACACCTTATGCTTAACCCCCACCCTAACCTAACCCTGAGGCTAAATCCAACCGTAACACTGAACCGAAAAATACAATAGGCCTAAACTTACTCCCTCAAAGTAAGTTCAAACCTAACCTAACCTGAAGCCTATCTCAAACCATAGACCTAACCCTAGCCCTAGGCGAACACCTGAATCTCAACCCCAACCCTAACTTGACCCTGACGCTATCTCCAACCGTAACACTGAACTGAAAACTAACAGTAGCCCTAAACTTACTCCCTCAAACTAAGTTCAATCCTAACCTAACCTGAAGCCTAAATGAAACCATAGACCTAACCCTAACCCTAGGCGGACACCTTATGCTTAACCCCCACCCTAACCTGACCCTGACGCTTACTCCAACTGTAACAGTTAAACGAAAACTAACAGTAGCCCTAAACTTACTCCCTCAAACTACGTTCAAACCTAACCTAACCTGAAGCCTAAATCAAACCATACACCTAACCCTAACCCTAGGCGGACACCTTAAGCTCAACGCTAAAACTAACCTGACCCTGACGCTTACTCCAACCGTAACAGTTAACCGAAAATTAACAGTAGCCCTAAACTGACTCCCTCAAACTAAGTTCAAACCTAACCTAACCTGAAGCCTAAATCAAATCATAGACCTAACCATAACCCTAGCCGGACACCTTAAGCTTAACCCCCACCCTACCCTGACCCTGGCGCTTACTCCAACTGTAACAGTTAACCGAAAACTAACAGTAGCCTTAAACTTACTCCCTCAAACTAGGTTCAAACCTCACCTAACCTGAAGCCTAAATCAAACCATACACCTAACCCTAACACTAGGCGGAAACCTTAAGCTCAACCCCAACCCTAACCTGACCCTGACGCTAACTCCAACCGTAACAGTTACCAGAGAACTAACAGTAGCCCTAAACTTACTCCCTCAAACTAAGTTCAAACCTAACCTAATCAGAAGCTAAAATCAAACCATACACCTAACCCTAACCATAGGCGGACACCTTAAGCTCAACCCCAACCCTAACCTGACCCTCACGCTAACTCCAACCTTAACACTGAACCGAAAACTAACAGTAGCCCTAATTTTACTACCTCAGACTAAGTTCAAACCTAACCTAACCTGAAGCCTACCTCAAACCATAGACCTAACCCTAACCCTAGGCGGACACCTTATGCTTAACCCCCACCCTAACCTAACCCTGACGCTTACTCCAACCGTAACACTTAAAAGAAAACTAATAGTAGCCCTAAACATACTCCCTCAAACTAAGTTCAAACCTAACCTAACCTGAAGCCTAACTCAAACCATAGACCTAACCCTAGCCCTAGGTGGACACCTGAATCTCAACCCCAACCCTAACTGACCCTGACGCTATTTCCAACCGTAACACTGAACCGAAAACTAACAGTAGTCCTAAACTTAGTCCCTCAAACTAAGTTCAATCCTAACCTAACCTGAAGCCTACATGAAACCATAGACCTAACCCTAACCCTAGGCGGACACCTTAAGCTCCACTCCAACCCTAACCTGACCCTGACGCTATCTCCAACAGTAACACTGAACTGAAAACTAACAGTAGCCCTAAACTTACTCACTCAAACTAAGTTCAAACGTAACCTAACCTGGAGCCTAAATCAAACCATAGACCTAACCCTAACCCTATGCGGACACCTCAAGCTAACCCCAACCCTAACCTGACCCTGACGCTAACTCCAATCATAATACTGAACCGAAAACTAACAGTAGCCCTAAACTTACTCCCTCAAACTAGGTTCAAACCTAACCTAACCTGAAGCCTAAATCAAACCATACACCTAACCCTAACACTAGGCAGAAACCTTAAGCTCAACCCCAACCCAAACCTGACCCTGACGCTAACTCCAACCGTAACAGTTACCCGAAAACTAACAGTAGCCTAAACTTACTCCCTCAAACTAAGTTAAAACATAACCTAACCAGAAGACAAAAACAATCCATACACCTAACCCTAACCCTAGGTGGACACCTTAAGATCAACCCCAACCCAAACCTGACCCTCACGCTAACTCCAACCGTAACACTGAACCGAAAACTAACAGTAGCCCTAATCTTACTCCCTCAGACTAAGTTCAAACCTAACCTAACCTGAAGCCTAACTCAAACCATAGACCTAACCCTAACCCTAGGCGGACACCTGAAGTTCAAACCCAACACTAACCTGACCCTCACGCTAACTACAACCGTAACACTGAACCGAAAACTAACAGTAGCCCTAAACTTACTCCCTCAAACTAAGTTCAATCCTAACCTAACCTAAAGCCTAAATGAAACCATAGACCTAACACTAACCCTAGGCGGACACCTTATGCTTAACCCACACCCTAACCTAACCCTGACGCTTACTCCAACCGTAACACTTAAACGAAAACTAACAGTAGCCCTAAACTTACTCCCTCAAACTAAGTTCAAACCTAACCTAACCTGAAGCCAAAATCAAACCATACACCTAACCCTAACCCTAGGCGGACACCTTAAGCTCAACCCCAAACCTAACATGACCCTGACGCTTACTCCAGCCGTAACACTTAACCGAAAACTAACAGTAGCCCTAAACTTACTGCCTCAAACTAAGTTCAAACCTAACCTAACCTGAAGCCTAAATCAAACCATACAACTAACCCTAACCCTAGGCGGACACCTTAAGCTCAACCCCAAACCTAACCTGACCCTGACGTTTACTCCAACCGTAACAGTTAACCGAAAAATAACAGTAGCCCTAAACTTACTCCCTCAAACTAAGTTCAAACCTAACCTAACCTGAAGCCTAAATCAAACCTTACACCTAACCCTAATCCTAGGCGGACACCTTAAGCTCAACCCCAACACTAACCTGACCTCCAGGCTAACTCCAACCATAGCACTGAACCGAAAACTAAGAGTAGAATTAAACTTACTCGCTCAAACTAAGTTCAAACCTAACCTAACCTGAAGCCTAACTCAAATAATAGACCTAACCCTAACAATAGTCGGACACCTGAAGCTCAACCCCAAACCTAACCTGACCCTGACGCTATCTCCAAACGTAACACTAAACCGAAAACTAACAGTAGTCCTAAACATACTCACTCAAACTAAGTTCAAACGTAACCTAACCTGAAGCCTAAATCAAACCACAGACCTAACCCTAACCCTAGGCGGACACCTTAAGCTCCACTCCAACCCTAACCTGACCCTGACGCTAACTCCAACCATAACACTGAACCGAAAACTAACAGTAGTCCTAATTTTACTCCCTCAGACTAAGTTCAAACCTAACTTATCCTGAAGCCTAACTCAAACCATAGACCTAACCCTAACCCTAGGCGGACACCTTAGGCTTAACCCCCACCCTAACCTAACCCTGAGGCTAAATCCAACCCTAACACTGAACCGAAAAATACAATAGGCCTAAACTTACTCCCTCAAAGTAAGTTCAAACCTAACCTAACCTGAAGCCTATCTCAAACCATAGACCTAACCCTAGCCCTAGGCGGACACCTGAATCTCAACCCCAATCCTAACTTGACCCTGACGCTATCTCCAACCGTAACACTGAACTGAAAACTAACAGTAGCCCTAAACTTACTCCCTCAAACTAAGTTCAATCCTAACCTAACCTGAAGCCTAAATGAAACCATAGACCTAACCCTAACCCTAGGCGGACACCTTATGCTTAACCCCCACCCTAACCTGACCCTGACGCTTACTCCAACCGTAACAGTTAAACGAAAACTAACAGTAGCCCTAAACTTACTCCCTCAAACTAAGTTCAAACCTAACCTAACCTGAAGCCTAAATCAAACCATACACCTAACCCTAACCCAAGGCGGACACCTTAAGCTCAACGCTAAACCTAACCTGACCCTGACGCTTACTCCAACCGTAACAGTTAACCGAAAATTAACAGTAGCCCTAAACTGACTCCCTCAAACTAAGTTCAAACCTAACCTAACCTGAAGCCTAAATCAAATCATAGACCTAACCCTAACCCTAGCCGGACACCTTAAGCTTAACCCCCACCCTACCCTGACCCTGGCGCTTACTCCAACTGTAACAGTTAACCGAAAACTAACAGTAGCCTTAAACTTACTCCCTCAAACTAGGTTCAAACCTCACCTAACCTGAAGCCTTAATCAAACCATACACCTCACCCTAACACTAGGCTGAAACCTTAAGCTCAACCCCAACCCTAACCTGACCCTGACGCTAACTCCAACCGTAACAGTTACCAGAAAACTAACAGTAGCCCTAAACTTACTCCCTCAAACTAAATTCAAACCTAACCTAATCAGAAGCCAAAATCAAACCATACACCTAACACTAACCCTAGGTGGACACCTTAAGCTCAACCCCAACCCTAACCTGACCCTCACGCTATTTCCAACCGTAACACTGAACCGAAAACTAACAGTAGTCCTAAACTTAGTCCATCAAACTAAGTTCAATCCTAACCTAACCTGAAGCCTAAATGAAACCATAGACCTAACCCTAACCCTAGGCGGACACCTTAAGATCCACTCCAACCCTAACCTGACCCTGACGCTATCTCCAACAGTAACACTGAACCGAAAACTAACAGTAGCCCTAAACTTACTCCCTCAAACTAAGTTCAATCCTAACCTAACCAGAAGCCTAAATGAAACCATAGACCTAACCCTAACCCTAGGCGGAAACCTTATGCTTAACCCGCACCCTAACCTGACCCTGACGATTACTCCAACTGTAACAGTTAACCTAAAACTAACAGTAGCCCTAAACTTCCTGAAACTAACTTCAAACCTAACCTAACCTGAAGCCTAAATCAAACCATACACCTAACCCTAACCCTAGGCGGACACCTTAAGCTCAACCCCAACCCTAACATGACCTCCAGGCTAACTCCAACCATATCACTGAACCGAAAACTAAGAGTAGCCCTAAACTTACTCGCTCAAACTAAGTTCAAACCTAACCTAACCTGAAGCCTAACTCAAACCATAGACCTAACCCTAGCCCTAGGCGGACACCTGAATCTCAACCCTAACCCTAACTTGACCCTGACGCTATCTCCAACCGTAACACTGAACCGAAAACTAACAGTACCCCTAAACTTACTCCCTCAAACTAAGATCAATCCTAACCTAACCTAAAGCCTAAATGAAACCATAGACCTAACCCTAACCCTAGGCGGAAACCCTATGCTTAACCCCCACCCTAACCTGACCCTGACGCTTACTCCAACCGTAACAGTTAAACGAATACTAACAGTAGCCCTAAACTTACTCCCTCAAACTAAGTTCAAACCTAACCTAACCTGAAGCCTAAATCAAACCATACACCTAACCCTAACCCTAGGCGGACACCTTAAGCTCAACCCCAAACCTAACCTGACCCTGACGCTTACTCCAACCGTAACAGTTAACCGAAAAGTAACAGTAGCCCTAAACTGACTCCCTCAAACTAAGTTCAAACCTAACCTAACCTGAAGCCTAAATCAAATCATAGACCTAACCCTAACCCGAGCCGGACACCTTATGCTTAACCCCCACCCTACCCTGACCCTGACGCTTACTCCAACTGTAACATTTAACCGAAAACTAACAGTAGCCCTAAACTTACTCCCTCAAACTAACTTCAAACCTAACCTAACCTGAAGCCTAAATCAAACCATACACCTAACCCTAACCCTAGGCGGACACCTTAAGCTCAACCCCAACCCTAACCTGACCTCCAGGCTAACTCCAACCATATCACTGAACCGAAAACTAAGAGTAGCCCTAAACTTACTCGCTCAAACTAAGTTCAAACCTAACCTAACCTGAAGCCTAAATGAAACCATAGACCTAACCCTAACCCTAGGCGGACACCTTATGCTTAACCCCCACCCTAACCTTACCCTGACGCTTACTCCAACCGTAACAGTTAAACGAATACTAACAGTAGCCCTAAACTTACTCCCTCAAACTAATTTCAAACCTAACCTAACCTGAAGCCTAAATCAAACCATACACCTAACCCTAACCCTAGGCGGACACCTTAAGCTCAACCCCAAACCTAACCTGACCCTGACGCTTACTCCAACCGTAACAGTTAACCGAAAAGTAACAGTAGAACTAAACTGACTCCCTCAAACTAAGTTCAAACCTAACCTAACCTGAAGCCTAAATCAAATCATAGACCTAACCCTAAACCTAGCCGGACACCTTATGCTTAACCCCCACCCTACCCTGACCCTGACAATTACTCCAACTGTAACAGTTAACCGAAAACTAACAGTAGACCTAAACTTACTCCCTCAAACTAACTTCAAACCTAACCTAACCTGAAGCCTAAATCAAACCATACACCTAACCCTAACCCTAGGCGGACACCTTAAGCTCAACCCCAACCCTAACCTGACCTCCAGGCTAACTCCAACCATATCACTGAACCGAAAACTAAGAGTAGCCCTAAACTTACTCGCTCAAACTAAGTTCAAACCTAACCTAACCTGAAGCTCAACTCAAATCATAGACATAACCCTAACAATAGTCGGACACCTGAAGCTCCACTCCAACCCTAACCTGACCCTGACGCTATCTCCAACCGTAACACTGAACCGAAAACTAACAGTAGTCCTAAACTTACTCACTCAAACTAAGTTCAAACGTAACCTAACCTGGAGCCTAAATCAAACCATGGACCTAACCCTAACCCTAGGCGGACACCTCAAGCTAACCCCAACCCTAACCTGACCCTGACGCTAACTCCCACCATAATACTGAACCGAAAACTAACAGTAGCCCTAAACTTACTCCCTCAAACTAAGTTCAACCTAACCTAACCTGAAGCCTAAATCAAACCATACACCTAACCCTAACACTAGGCGGAAACCTTAAGCTCAACCCCAACCCTAACCTGACCCTGACGCTAACTCCAACCATAACAGATACCAGAAAACTAACAGTAGCCTTAAACTTACACCCTCAAACGAAGTTCAAACCTAACCTAACCAGAAGCCAAAATCAAACCATACACCTAACCCTAACCCTAGGCGGACACCTTAAGCTCAACCCCAAACCAAACCTGACCTTGACGCTTACTCCATCCGTAACACTGAACCGAAAACTAACAGTAGCCCTAAACTTACTCCCTCAAACTAAGTTCAAACCTAACCTAACCTGAAGCCTAACTCAAACCACAGACCTAACCCTAACCCTAGGCGGACACCTTAAGCTCCACACCAACCCTAACCGGACCCTCACGCTAACTCCAAACGTAACACTGAACCGAAAACTAACAGTAGCCCTAAACTTACTCCCTCAAACTAAGTTCAATCCTAACCTAACCTGAAGCCTAAATGAAACCATAGACCTAACCCTAACCCTAGGCAGACACCTTATGCTTAACCCCCACCCTAACCTGACCCTGACGCTTACTCCAACCGTAACAGTTAAACGAAAACTAACAGTAGCCCTAAACTTACTCCCTCAAAGTAAGTTCAAACCTAACCTAACCTGAAGCCTAACTCAAACCATAGACCTAAGCCTAGCCTTATGCGGACACCTGAATCTCAACCCCAACCCTAACTTGACCTTGACGCTATCTCCAACCGTAACAATGAACCGAAAACTAACAGTAGCCCTAAACTTACTCCCTCAAACTAAGTTCAAACCTAACCTAACCAGAAGCCAAAATCAAACGATACACCTAACCCTAACCCTAGGCGGACACCTTAAGCTCAACCCCAACCCTAACCTGACCATGACGCTAACTCCAACCGTAACACTGAACCGAAAACTAACAGTAGCCCTAATTTTACTCCCTCAGACTAAGTTCAAACCTAACCTAACCTGAAGCCTAACTCAAACAATAGACCTAACCCTAACCCTAGGCGGACTACCTTATGCTTAACCCCCACCCTAACCTGATCTCCAGGCTAACTCCAACCATATCTCTGAACCGAAAACTAAGAGTAGCCCTAAACTTACTCGCTCAAACTAAGTTCAAACCTAACCTAACCTGAAGCCTAACTCAAATCATAGACCTAACCCTAACAATAGTCGGACACCTGAAGCTCAACCCCAACCCTAACCTGACCCTGACGCTATCTCCAACCGTAACACTGAACCGAAAACTAACAGTAGCCCTAAACTTACTCACTCAAAGTAAGTTCAAACGTAACCTAACCTGAAGCCTAAATCAAACCACAGCACTAACCCTAACCCTAGGCCGACACCTTAAGCTCCACTCCAACCCTAACCTGACCCTGACGCTATCTCCAACCGTAACACTGAACCGAAAACTAACAGTAGTCCTAAACTTACTCCCTCAAACTAAGTTCAATCCTAACCTAACCTAAAGCCTAAATGAAACCATAGACCTAACCCTAACCCTAGGCGGACACCTTATGCTTAACCCCCACCCTAACCTGACCCTGACGCTTACTCCAACCGTAACAGTTAAACGAAAACTAACAGTAGCCCTAAACTTACTCCCTCAAACTAAGTTCAAACCTAAGCTAACCTGAAGCCTAAATCAAACCATACACCTAACCCTAACCCTAGGCGGACACCTTAAGCTCAACCCCAAACCTAACCTGACCCTGACGCTTACTCCAACCGTAACAGTTAACCGAAAAGTAACAGTAGCCCTAAACTGACTCCCTCAAACTAAGTTCAAACCTAACCTAACCTGAAACCTAAATCAAATCATAGACCTAACCCTAACCCTAGGCGGACACCTTATGCTTAACCCCCACCCTACCCTGACCCTGACGCTTACTCCAACTGTAACAGTTAACCGAAAACTAACAGTAGCCCTAAACTTACTCCCTCAAACTAACTTCAAACCTAACCTAACCTGAAGCCTAAATCAAACCATAGACCTTACCCTAACCCTAGGCGGACACCTTAATCTCAACCCCAACCCTAACCTAGCCCTGACGCTAACTCCAACCGTAACAGTTTCCCGAAAACTAACAGTAGCCCTAAACTTACTCCCTCAAACTAAGTTCAAACCTAACCTAACCTGAAGCCTAAATCAAACCATACACCTAACCCTAACCCTAGGCGGACACCTTAAGCTCAACCCCAACCCTAATCTGACCTCCAGGCTAACTCCAACCATATCACTGAACCGAAAACTAAGAGTAGCCCTAAACTTACTCGCTCAAACTAAGTTCAAACCTAACCTAACCTGAAGCCTAACTCAAATCATAGACATAACCCTAAAAACAGTCGGACACCTGAAGCTCAACCCCAACCCTAACCTGACCCTGACGTTATCTCCAACCGTAACACTAAACCGAAAAATAACAGTAGCCCTAAACTTACTCACTCAAACTAAGTTCAAACGTAACCTAACCTGAAGCCTAAATCAAACCACAGACCTAACCCTAACCCTAGGCGGACACCTCAAGCTAACCCCAACCCTAACCTGACCCTGACGCTTACTCCAACCGTAACAGTTAACCGAAAAGTAACAGTAGCCCTAAACTGACTCCCTCAAACTAAGTTCAAACCTAACCTAACCTGAAGCCTAAATCAAATCATAGACCTAACCCTAACCCTAGGCGGACACCTTGTGCTTAACCCCCACCCTACCCTGACCCTGACGCTTACACCAACTGTAACAGTTAACCGAAAACTAACAGTAGCCCTAAACTTACTCCCTCAAACTAACTTCAAACCTAACCTAACCTGAAGCCTAAATCAAACCATACACCTAACCCTAACCCTAGGCGGACACCTTATGCTTAACCCCCACCCTAACCTGACCTCCAGGCTAACTCCAACCATATCACTGAACCGAAAACTAAGAGTAGCCCTAAACTTACTCGCTCAAACTAAGTTCAAACCTAACCTAACCTGAAGCCTAACTCAAATCATAGACCTAAACCTAACAATAGTCGGACACCTGAAGCTCAACCCCAACCCTAACCTGACCCTGACGCTATCTCCAACCGTAACACTAAAACGAAAACTAACAGTAGCCCTAAACTTACTCACTCAAACTAAGTTCAAACGTAACCTAACCTGAAGCCTAAATCAAACCACAGCACTAACCCTAACCCTAGGCGGACACCTTAAGCTCCACTCCAACCCTAACCTGACCCTGACGCTATCTCCAACCGTAACACTGAACCGAAAACTAACAGTAGTCCTAAACTTACTCCCTCAAACTAAGTTCAATCCTAACCTAACCTAAAGCCTAAATGTAACCATAGACCTAACACTAACCCTAGGCGGACACCTTATGCTTAACCCCCACCCTAACCTAACCCTGACGCTTACTCCAACCGTATCACTTAAACGAAAACTAACAGTAGCCCTAAACTTACTCCCTCAAACTAAGTTCAAACCTAACCGAACCTGAAGCCTAAATCAAACCATACACCTAACCCTAACCCTAGGCGGACACCTTAAGCTCAACCCCAACCCTAACCTGACCCTGAAGCTAACTCCAACCGTAACAGTTACCATAAAACTAACAGGAGCCCTAAACTTACTCCCTCAAACTAAGTTCAGACCTAACCTAACCAGAAGCCAAAATCAAACCATACACCTAACCCTAACCCTAGGCGGACACCTTAAGCTCAACCCCAACACTAACCTGGCCCTGACGCTAACTCCAACCGTAACAGTTTCCCGAAAACTAACAGTAGCCCTAAACTTACTCCCTCAAACTAAGTTCAAACCTAACCTAACCTGAAGCCTAAATCAAACCATACACCTAACCCTAACCCTAGGCAGACACCTTAAGCTCAACCCCAAACCTAACCTGACCCTGACGCTTACTCCTACTGTAACAGTTAACCAAAAAGTAACAGTAGCCCTAAACTGACTCCCTCAAACTAAGTTCAAACCTAACCTAACCTGAAACCTAAATCAAATCATAGACCTAACCCTAACCCTAGGCGGACACCTTATGCTTAACCCCCACCCTACCCTGACCCTGACGCTTACTCCAACTGTAACAGTTAACCGAAAACTAACAGTAGCCCTAAACTTACTCCCTCAAACTAACTTCAAACCTAACCTAACATGAAGCCTAAATCAAACCATACACCTAACCCTAACCCTAGGCGGACACCTTAATCTCAACCCCAAACCTAACCTGGCCCTGACGCTAACTCCAACCGTAACAGTTTCCCGAAAACTAACAGTAGCCCTAAACTTACTCCCTCAAACTAAGTTCAAACCTAACCAAACCTGAAGCCTAAATCAAACCATACACCTAACCCTAACCCTAGGCGGACACCTTAAGCTCCACTCCAACCCTAACCTGACCCTGACGCTATCTCCAACGGTAACACTGAACCGAAAACTAACAGTAGCCCTAAACTTACTCCGTCAAACTAAGTTCAATCCTAACCTAACCTAAAGCCTAAATGAAACCATAGACCTAACCCTAACCCTAGGCGGACACCTTATGCTTAACCCCCACCCTAACCTGACCCTGACGCTTACTCCAACCGTAACGGTTAAACGAAAACTAACAGTAGATCTAAACTTACTCCCTCAAACTAAGTTCAAAACTAACCTAACCTGAAGCCTAAATCAAACCATACACCTAACCCTAACCCTAGGCGGACACCTTAAGCTCAACCCCAAACCTAACCTGACCCTGACGCTTACTCCAACCGTAACAGTTAACAGAAAAGTAACAGTAGCCCTAAACTGACTCCCTCAAACTAAATTCAAACCTAACCTAACCTGAAACCTAAATCAAATCATAGACCTAACCCTAACCCTAGGCGGACACCTTATGCTTAACCCCCACCCTACCCTGACCCTGACGCTTACTCCAACTGTAACAGTTAACCGAAAACTAACAGTAGCCCTAAACTTACTACCTCAAACTAACTTCAAACCTAACCTAACCTGAAGCCTAAATCAAACCATACACCTAACCCTAACCCTAGGCGGACACCTTAATCTCAACCCCAACCCTAACCTTGCCCTGACGCTAACTACAACCGTAACAGTTTCCGGAAAACTAACAGTAGCCCTAAACTTACTCCCTCAAACTAAGTTCAAACCTAACCTAACCTGAAGCCTAAATCAAACCATACACCTAACCCTAACCCTAGGCGGACACCTTAAGCTCAACCCCAACCCTAATCTGACCTCCAGGCTAACTCCAACCATATCACTGAACCCAAAACTAAGAGTAGCCCTAAACTTACTCGCTCAAACTAAGTTCAAACCTAACCTAACCTGAAGCCTAACTCAAATCATAGACATAACCTTAACAATAGTCGGACACCTGAAGCTCAACCCCAACCCTAACCTGACCCTGACGCTATCTCCAACCGTAACACTAAACCGAAAAATAACAGTAGCCCTAAACTTACTCACTCAAACTAAGTTCAAACGTAACCTAACCTGAAGCCTAAATCAAACCACAGACCTAACCCTAACCCTAGGCGGACACCTCAGGCTAACCCCAACCCTAACCTGACACTGACGCTAACTCCCAACATAATACTTAACCGAAAACTAACAGTAGCCCTATACTTACTCCCTCAAACTAAGTTCAACCTAACCTAACCTGAAGCCTAAATGAAACCACAGACCTAACCCTAACCCTAGGCGGACACCTTAAGCTCAACCCCCACCCTAACCTGACCCTGACGCTAACTCCAACCGTAACAGTTACCAGAAAACTAATAGTAGCCCTAAACTTACACCCTCAAACTAAGTTCAAACCTAACCTAACCAGAAGCCAAAATCAAACCATACACCTAACCCTAACCCTAGGCGGACACCTTAAGCTCAATCCCAACCCTAACCTGACCCTCACGCTAACTCCTACTGTAACAGTTAACCAAAAAGTAACAGTAGCCCTAAACTGACTCCCTCAAACTAAGTTCAAACCTAACCTAACCTGAAACCTAAATCAAATCATAGACCTAACCCTAACCCTAGGCGGACACCTTATGCTTAACCCCCACCCTACCCTGACCCTGACGCTTACTCCAACTGTAACAGTTAACCGAAAACTAACAGTAGCCCTAAACTTACTCCCTCAAACTAACTTCAAACCGAACCTAACCTGAAGCCTAAATCAAACCATACACCTAACCCTAACCCTAGGCGGACACCTTAATCTCAACCCCAACCGTAACCTGGCCCTGACGCTATCTCCAACCGTAACAGTTTCCCGAAAACTAACAGTAGCCCTAAACTTACTCCCTCAAACTAAGTTCAATCCTAACCTAACCTGAAGCCTAAATGAAACCATAGACCTAACCCTAACCCTAGGCGGATACCTTATGCTTAACCCTCACCCTAACCTGACCCTGACGCTTACTCCAACCGTAACAGTTAAACGAAAAATAACAGTAGCCCTAAACTTACTCCCTCAAACTAAGTTCAAACCTAAACTAACCTGAAGCCTAAATCAAACCATACACCTAATCCTAACCCTAGGCGGACACCTTAAGCTCAACCCCAAACCTAACCTGACCCTGACGCTTACTCCAACCGTAACAGTTAACCGAAAAGTAACAGTAGCCCTAAACTGACTCCCTCAAACTAAGTTCAAACCTAACCTAACCTGAAGCCTAATCAAATCATAGACCTAACCCTAACCCTAGGCGGACACCTTATGCTTAACCCACACCCTACCCTGACCCTGACGCTTACTCCAACTGTAACAGTTAACCGAAAACTAACAGTAGCCCTAAACTTACTCCCTCAAACTAACTTCAAACCTAACCTAACCTGAAGCCTAAACCAAACCATACACCTAACCCTAACCCTAGGCGGACACCTTAATCTCAACCCTAAACCTAACCTGGCCCTGACGCTAACTCCAACCGTAACAGTTTCCCGAAAACTAACAGTAGCCCTAAACTGACTCCCTCAAACTAAGTTCAAACCTAACCTAACCTGAAGCAAAAATCAAACCATACACCTAACCCTAACCCTAGGCGGACACCTTAAGCTCAACCCCAACATTAACCTGACATCCAGGCTAAAACCAACCATATCACTGAACCGAAAACTAAGAGTAGCCCTAAACTTACTCGCTCAAACTAAGTTCAAACCTAACCTAACCGGACGCTTAACTCAAATCATAGACATAACCCTAACAATAGTCGGACACCTTAAGCTCCACTCCAACCCTAACCTGACCCTGACGCTATCTCCAACCGTAACACTGAACCGAAAACTAACAGTAGTCCTAAACTTACTCACTCAAACTAAGTTCAAACGTAACCTAACCTGGAGCCTAAATCAAACCATGGACCTAACCCTAACCCTAGGCGGACACCTCAAGCTAACCCCAACCCTAACCTGACCCTGACGCTAACTCCCACCATAATACTGAACCGAAAACTAACAGTAGCCCTAAACTTACTCCCTCAAACTAAGTTCAACCTAACCTAACCTGAAGCCTAAATCAAACCATACACCTAACCCTAACACTAGGCGGAAACCTTAAGCTCAACCCCAACTCTAACCTGACCCTGACGCTAACTCCAACCATAACAGATACCAGAAAACTAACAGTAGCCCTAAACTTACACCCTCAAACGAAGTTCAAACCTAACCTAACCAGAAGCCAAAATCAAACCATACACCTAACCCTAACCCTAGGCGGACACCTTAAGCTCAACCCCAAACCAAACCTGACCCTGACGCTTACTCCATCCGTAACACTGAACCGAAAACTAACAGTAGCCCTAAACTTACTCCCTCAAACTAAGTTCAAACCTAACCTAACCTGAAGCCTAAGTCAAACCACAGACCTAACCCTAACCCTAGGGGGACACCTTAAGCTCAACACCAACCCTAACCGGACCCTCTCGCTAACTCCAAACGTAACACTGAACCGAAAACTAACAGTAGCCCTAAACTTACTCCCTCAAACTAAGTTCAATCCTAACCTAACCTGAAGCCTAAATGAAACCATAGACCTAACCCTAACCCTAGGCACACACCTTATGCTTAACCCCCACCCTAACCTGACCCTGACGCTTACTCCAACCGTAACAGTTAAACGAAAACTAACAGTAGCCCTAAACTTACTCCCTCAAAGTCAGCTCAAACCTAACCTAACCTGAAGCCTAACTCAAACCATAGACCTAAACCTAGCCTTATGCGGACACCTGAATCTCAACCCCAACCCTAACTTGACCTTGACGCTATCTCCAACCGTAACAATGAACCGAAAACTAACAGTAGCCCTAAACTTACTCCCTCAAACTAAGTTCAAACCTAACCTAACCAGAAGCCAAAATCAAACGATACACCTAACCCTAACCCTAGGCGGACACCTTAAGCTCAACCCCAACCCTAACCTGACCATGACGCTAACTCCAACCGTAACACTGAACCGAAAACTAACAGTAGCCCTAATTTTACTCCCTCAGACTAAGTTCAAACCTAACCTAACCTGAAGCCTAACTCAAACAATAGACCTAACCCTAACCCTAGGCGGACTACCTTATGCTTAACCCCCACCCTAACCTAACCCTGACGCTTACTCCAACCGTAACACTTAAACTAAAACTAACAGTAGCCCTAAACTTACTCCCTCAAACTAAGTTCAAACCTAACCTAAACTGAAGCCTAAATCAAACCATACACCTAACCCTAACCCTAGGCGGACACCTTATGCTTAACCCCCACCCTAACCTGATCTCCAGGCTAACACCAACCATATCTCTGAACCGAAAACTAAGAGTAGCCCTAAACTTACTCGCTCAAACTAAGTTCAAACCTAACCTAACCTGAAGCCTAACTCAAATCATAGACCTAACCCTAACAATAGTCGGACACCTGAAGCTCAACCCCAACCCTAACCTGACCCTGACGCTATCTCCAACCGTAACACTGAACCGAAAACTAACAGTAGCCCTAAACTTACTCACTCAAACTAAGTTCAAACGTAACCTAACCTGAAGCCTAAATCAAACCACAGCACTAACCCTAAACCTAGGCCGACACCTTAAGCTCCACTCCAACCCTAACCTGACCCTGACGCTATCTCCAACCGTAACACTGAACCGAAAACTAACAGTAGTCCTAAACTTACTCCCTCAAACTAAGTTCAATCCTAACCTAACCTAAAGCCTAAATGAAACCATAGACCTAACCCTAACCCTAGGCGGACACCTTATGCTTAACCCCCACCCTAACCTAACCCTGACGCTTACTCCAACCGTATCACTTAAACGAAAACTAACAGTAGCCCTAAACTTACTCCCTCAAACTAAGTTCAAACCTAACCGAACCTGAAGCCTAAATCAAACCATACACCTAACCCTAACCATAGGCGGATACCTTAAGCTCAACCCCAACCCTAACCTGACCCTGACGCTAACTCCAACCGTAACAGTTACCAGAAAACTAACAGTAGCCCTAAACTTACTCCCTCAAACTAAGTTCAAACCTAACCTAACCAGAAGCCAAAATCAAACCATACACCTAACCCTAACCCTAGGCGGACACCTTAAGCTCAACCCCAACACTAACCTGGCCCTGACGCTAACTCCAACCGTAACAGTTTCCCGAAAACTAACAGTAGCCCTAAACTAACTCCCTCAAACTAAGTTCAAACCTAACCTAACCTGAAGCCTAAATCAAACCATACACCTTACCCTAACCCTAGGCGGACACCTTAAGCTCAACCCCAAACCTAACCTGACCCTGACGCTTACTCCAACTGTAACAGTTAACCGAAAAGTAACAGTAGCCCTAAACTGACTCCCTCAAACTAAGTTCAAACCTAACCTAACCTGAAACCTAAATCAAATCATAGACCTAACCCTAACCCTAGGCGGACACCTTATGCTTAACCCCCACCCTACCCTGACCCTGACGCTTACTCCAACTGTAACAGTTAACCGAAAACTAACAGTAGCCCTAAACTTACTCCCTCAAACTAACTTCAAACCTAACCTAACCTGAAGCCTAAATCAAACCATACACCTAACCCTAACCCTCGGCGGACACCTTAATCTCAACCCCAACCCTAACCTGGCCCTGACGCTAACTCCAACCGTAACAGTTTCCCGAAAACTAACAGTAGCCCTAAACTTACTCCCTCAAACTAAGTTCAAACCTAACCTAACCTGAAGCCTAAATCAAACCATACACCTAACCCTAAACCTAGGCGGACACCTTAAGCTCAACCCCAACCCTAATCTGACCTCCAGGCTAACTCCAACCATATCACTGAACCGAAAACTAAGAGTAGCCCTAAACTTACTCGCTCAAACTAAGTTCAAACCTAACCTAACCTGAAGCCTAACTCAAATCATAGACATAACCCTAACAATAGTCGGACACCTGAAGCTCAACCCCAACCCTAACCTGACCCTGACGCTAACTCCCACCATAATACTGAACCGAAAACTAACAGTAGCCCTAAACTTACTCCCTCAAACTAAGTTCAATCCTAACCTAACCTAAAGCCTAAATGTAACCATAGACCTAACACTAACCCTAGGCGGACACCTTATGCTTAACCCCCACCCTAACCTAACCCTGACGCTTACTCCAACCGTATCACTTAAACGAAAACTAACAGTAGCCCTAAACTTACTCCCTCAAACTAAGTTCAAACCTAACCGAACCTGAAGCCTAAATCAAACCATACACCTAACCCTAACCCTAGGCGGACACCTTAAGCTCAACCCCAAACCTAACCTGACCCTGACGCTTACTCCATCCGTAACACTTAACCGAAAACTAACAGTAGCCCTAAACTTACTGCCTCAAACTAAGTTCAAACCTAAACTAACCTGAAGCCTAAATAAATCCATACAACTAACCCTAACCCTAGGCGGACACCTGAAGTTCAAACCCAACCCTAACCTGACCTTCACGCTAACTCCCACCGTAACACTGAACCGAAAACTAACAGTAGCCCTAAACTTACTCCCTCAAACTAAGTTCAATCCTAACCTAACCTGAAGCCTAAATGAAACCATAGACCTAACCCTAACCCTAGGCGGACACCTTATGCTTAACCCCCACCCTAACCTGACCCTGACGCTTACTCCAACCGTAACAGTTAAACGAAAACTAACAGTAGCCCTAAACTTACTCCCTCAAACTAAGTTCAAACCTAACCTAACCTGAAGCCTAAATCAAACCATACACCTAACCCTAACCCTAGGCGGACACCTTAAGCTCAACCCCAACCCTAACCTGACCTCCTGGCTAACTCCAACCATATCACTGAACTGAAAACTAAGAGTAGCCCTAAACTTACTCGCACAAACTAAGTTCAGACCTAACCTAACCTGAAGCCTAACTCAAATAATAGACATAACCCTAACAAGAGTCGGACACCTGAAGCTCCACTCCAACCCTAACCTGACCCTGACGCTATCTCCAACCGTAACACTGAACCGAAAACTAACAGCAGTCCTAAACTTACTCACTCAAACTAAGTTCAAACGTAACCTAACCTGGAGCCTAAATCAAACCATGGACCTAAACCTAACCCTAGGCGGACACCTCAAGCTATCCCCAACCCTAACCTGACACTGACGCTAACTCCCACCATAATACTTAACCGAAAACTAACAGTAGCCCTAAACTTACTCCCTCAAACTAAGTTCAACCTAACCTAACCTGAAGCCTAAATGAAACCACAGACCTAACCCTAACCCTAGGCGGACACCTTAAGCTCAACCCCAACCCTAACCTGACCCTGACGCTAACTCCAACCGTAACAGTTACCAGAAAACTAACAGTAGCCCTAAACTTAAACCCTCAAACTAAGTTCAAACCTATCCTAACCAGAAACCAAAATCAAACCATACACCTAACCCTAACCCTAGGCGGACACCTTAAGCTCAATCCCAACCCTAACCTGACCCTCACGCTAACTCCAATCGTAACACTGAACCGAAAACTAACAGTAGCCCTAATCTTACTCCCTCAGACTAAGTTCAAACCTAACCTAACCTGTAGCCTAACTCAAACCATAGACCTAACCCTAACCCTAGGCGGACACCTGCAGTTCAAACCCAACCCTAACCTGACCCTCACGCTAACTCCAACCGTAACACTGAACCGAAAACTAACAGTAGCCCTAAACTTACTCCCTCAAACTAAGTTCAATCCTAACCTAACCTGAAGCCTAAATGAAACCATAGACCTAAACCTAACCATAGGCGGACACCTTATGCTTAACCCCCACCCTAACCTGAACCTGACGCTTACTCCAACCGTAACAGTTAAACGAAAACTAACAGTAGCGCTAAACTTACTCCCTCAAACTAAGTTCAAACCTAACCTAACCTGAAGCCTAAATCAAACTATACACCTAACCCTAACCCTAGCCGGACACCTTAAGCTCAACCCCAAACCTAACCTGACCCTGACGCTTACTGCAACCGTAACAGTTAACCGAATACTAACAGTAGCCCTAAACTGACTCCCTCAAACTAAGTTCAAACCTACCCTAACCTGAAGCCTAAATCAAACCATACACCTAACCCTAACCCTAGGCGGACACCTTAATCTCAACCCCAACCCTAACCTGGCCCTGACGCTAACTCCAACCGTAACAGTTTCCCGAAAACTAACAGTAGCCCTAAACTTACTCCCTCAAACTAAGTTCAAACCTAACGTAACCTGAAGCCTAAATCAAACCATACACCTAACCCTAACCCTAGGCGGACACATTAAGCTTAACCCCAACCCTAACCTGACCTCCAGGCTAACTCCAACCATATCACTGAACCGAAAACTAAGAGTAGCCCTAAACTTACTCGCTCAAACTAAGTTCAAACCTAACCTAACCTGAAGCCTAACTCAAATCATAGACCTAACCCTAACAATAGTCGGACACCTGAAGCTCATCCCCAACCCTAACCTGACCCTGACGCTATCTCCAACCGTAATACTAAACCGAAAAATAACAGTAGCCTTATACTTACTCACTCAAACTAAGTTCAAACGTAACCTAACCTGAAGCCTAAATCAAACCACAGACCTAACCCTAACCCTAGGCGGACACCTTAAGCTCCACTCCAAACCTAACCTGACCCTGACGCTATCTCCAACCATAACACTGAACCGAAAACTAACAGTAGTCCTAAACTTACTCACTCAAACTAAGTTCAAACGTAACCTAACCTGGAGCCTAAATCAAACCATGGACTGAAACCTAAACCTAGGCGGACACCTCAAGCTAACCCCAACCCTAACCTGACACTGACGCTAACTCCCACCATAATACTTAACCGAAAACTAACAGTAGCCCTAAACTTACTCCCTCAAACTAATTCAACCTAACCTAACCTGAAGCCTAATTGAAACCACAGACCTAACCCTAACCCTAGGCGGACACCTTAAGCTCAACCCCAACCCTAATCTGACCCTGACGCTAACTCCAAACGTAACAGTTACCAGAAAACTAACAGTAGCCCTAAACTTACACCCTCAAACTAAGTTCAAACCTAACCTAACCAGAAGCCAAAATCAAACCATACACCTAACCCTAACCCTAGGCGGACACCTTAATCTCAATCCCAACCCTAACCTGACCCTCACGCTAACTCCAATCGTAACACTGAACCGAAAACTAACAGTAGCCCTAATCTTACTCCCTCAGACTAAGTTCAAACCTAACCTAACCTGAAGCCTAACTCAAACCATAGACCTAACCCTAACCCTAGGCGGACACCTGAAGTTCAAACCCAACCCTAACCTAACCCTGACGCTAACTCCAACCGTAACACTGAACTGAAAACTAACAGTAGCCCTAAACTTACTCCCTCAAACTAAGTTCAAACCTAACCGAACCTGAAGCCTAAATCAAACCATACAACTAACCCTAACCCTAGGCGGACACCTTAAGCTCAATCCCAAACCTAACCTGACCCTGACGCTTACTCCATCCGTAACACTTAACCGAAAACTAACAGTAGCCCTAAACTTACTGCCTCAAACTAAGTTCAAACCTAACCTAACCTGAAGCCTAAATAAATCCATACAACTAACCCTAACCCTAGCCGGACACCTGAAGTTCAAACCCAACCCTAACCTGACCCTCACGCTAACTCCCACCGTAACACTGAACCGAAAACTGACAGTAGCCCTAAACTTACTCCCTCAAACTAAGTTCAAACCTAACCTAACCTGAAGCCTAACTCAAACCACAGACCTAACCCTAACCCTAGGCGAACACCGTAAGCTCAACACCAACCCTAACCGGACCCTCACGCTAACTCCAAACATAACACTGAACCGAAAACTAACAGTAGCCCTAAACTTACTCGCTCAAACTAAGTTCAAACCTAACCTAACCTGAAGCCTAACTCAAATCATAGACCTAACCCTAACAATAGTCGGACACCTGAAGCTCAACCCCAACCCTAACCTGAACCTGACGCTATCTCCAACCGTAACACTAAACCGAAAACTAACAGTAGCCCTAAACTTACTCACTCAAACTAAGTTCAAACGTAACCTAACCTGAAGACTAAATCAAACCAGAGACCTAACCCTAACCCTAGGCGGACACCTTAAGCTCCACTCCAACCCTAACCTAACCCTGACGCTATCTCGAACCGTAACACTGAACCGAAAACTAACAGTAGTCCTAAACTTACTCACTGATACTAAGTTCAAACGTAACCTAACCTGGAGCCTAAATCAAACCATGGACCTAACCCTAACCCTAGGCGGACACCTCAAGCTAACTCCAACCCTAACCTGACCATGACGCTAACTCCAACCATAATACTGAACCGAAAACTAACAATAGACCTAAACTTACTCCCTCAAACTAAGTTCAAACCTAACCTAACCTGAAGCCTAAATCAAACCATACACCTAACCCTAACCCTAGGCGGACACCTTAAGCTCAACCCCAAACCTAACCTGGCCCTGACGCTAACTCCAACCGTAACAGTTTCCAGAAAACTAACAGTAGCCCTAAACTTACTCCGTCAAACTAAGTTCAATCCTAACCTAACCTGAAGCCTTAATGAAACCATACACCTAACCCTAACCCTAGGCGGACACCTTAATCTCAACCCCAACCCTAACCTGACCCTGACGCTATCTCCAACTGTAACACTGAATCGAAAATTAACAGTAGCCTTAAACATACTCCCTCAAACTAAGTTCAAACCTAACCTAACCTGAAGCCTAAGTCAAACCACAAACCTAACCTAACCCTAGGCGGACACCTTAAGCTCAACGCCAAACCTAACCGGACCATCATGCTAACTAAAAACGTAACACTGAACCGAAAACTAACAGTAGCCCTAAACTTACTCCCTCAAACAAAGTTCAATCCTAACCTAACCTGAAGCCTAAATTAAACCATACACCTAACCCTAACCCTAGGCGGACACCTCATGCTTAACCCCCACCGAAACCTGACCCTGACACTTACTCCAACTGTAACAGTTAACCGAAAACTAACAGTAGCCCTAAACTTACTCCCTGAAACTAACTTCAAAGCTAACCTAACCTGAAGCCTAAATCAAACCATACAAATAACCCTAACCCTAGGCGGACACCTTAAGCTCAACCCCAACCCTAACCTGACCCTGACGCTATCTCCAACCGTAACGCTGAACCGAAAACTTACAGTAGCCCTAAACTTACTCACTCAAACTAAGTTCAAACGTAACCTAACCTGGAGCCTAAATCAAATCATGGACCTAACCCTAACCCTAGGCGGACACCTCAAGCTAACCGCAAACCTAACCTGACCCTGACGCTAACTCCAACCATAATACTGAACCGAAAACTAACAGTAGCCCTAAACTGACTCCCTCAAACTAAGTTCAAACCTAACCTAACCTGAAGCCTAAATCAAACCATACACCTAACCCTAACCCTAGGCGGACACCTTAAGCTCAACCCCAAACCTAACCTGACCCTGACGCTTACTCCAACCGTAACAGTTAACCGAAAACTAACAGTAGCCCTAAACTGACTCCCGCAAACTAAGTTCAAACCTAACCTAACCTGTAGCCTAAATCAAATCATAGACCTAACCCTAACCCTAGGCGGACACCTTATGCTTAACCTCCACCCTAACCTGACCCTGACGCTTACTCCAACTGTAACAGTTAACCGAAAACTAACAGTAGCCCTAAACTTACTCCCTCAAACTAAGTTAAAACCTAACCTAACCTGAAGCCTAACTCAAACCATAGACCTAACCCTAACCCTAGGAGGACACTCAAAGCTCAACCACAACCCTAACCTGACCCTGACGCTATCTCCAACCGTAACACTGAACCGAAAACTAACAGTAGCCCTTAACTTACTCCCTCAAACTAAGTTCAAAGCTAACATAACCTGAAGCCTAACTCAAACAATAGACCTAACCATAACCCTAGGCGGACACCTTAAGCTTAACCCCCACCATAACGTGACCCTGACGCTTACTCCAACCGTAACAGTTAAACGAAAACTAACAGTAGCCCTAAACTTACTCCATCAAACTAACTTCAAACCTAACCTAACCTTAAGCCTAAATGAAACCGTACACCTAACCGTAACCCTAGGCGGACCCCTTAATCTCAACCCCAACCCTAACCTGGCCCTGACGCTAACTCCAACCGTAACACTTTCCCAAAAACTAACAGTAGTCCTAAACTTACTCCCTCAAACTAAGTTCAAACCTAACCTAACCTGAAGCCTAAATCAAACCATACACCTAACCCTAACCCTAGGCGGTCACCTTAAGCTCAACCCCAACCCTAACCTGGCCCTGACGCTAACTCCAACCGTAACAGTTTCCCGAAAACTAACAGTAGCCCTAAACTTACTCCCTCAAACTAAGTTCAAACCTAACCTAACCTGAAGCCTAACTCAAATCATAGACCTATCCCTAAGAATAGGCGGACACCTGAAGCTCAACCCCAACCCTAACCTGACCCTGACGCTTACTCCAACCGTAACAGTTAACCGGAAACTAACAGTAGCCCTAAACGGACTCCCTCAAACTAAGTTCAAACCTAACCTAACCTGAAGCCTAAATCAAATCATAGACCTAACCCTAAACCTAGGCGGACAACTTATGCTTAACCCCCACCCTAACCTGACCCTGACGCTTATTCCAACTGTAACAGTTAACTGAAAACTAACAGTAGCCCTGAACTTACACCCTCAAACTAACTTCAAACCTAATCTAACCTGAAGCCTAACTCAAACGATAGACCTAACGCTAACCCTAGGCGGACACCTTAAGCTCAACCCCAACCCTAACGTGACCCTCACGCTAACTCCAACCGTAACACTGAACCGAAAACTAACAGTAACCCTAAATTTATTCCCTCAAACTAAGTTCGAACCTAACCTAACCTGAAGCCTAACTCAAACAATAGACCTAACCCTAACCCTAGGCGGACACCTTAAGCTTAACCCCAACCCTAACCTGACGCTGAGACTAAATTCAACCGTAACACTGAACCGAAAAATGCAATAGTCCTAAACTTACTCCTTCAAACTAAGTTCAAACCTAACATAACCTGAAGCCTAACTCAAACCATAGACCTAACCCTAACCCTAGGCGGACACCTGAATCTCAACCCCAACACTAACATGACCCTGACGCTATCTCCAACCGTAACACTGAACCGAAAACTAACAGTAGCCCTAAACTTACTCCCTCAAACTAAGTTCAAACCTAACCTAACCTGAAGCCTAACTCAAACCACAGACCTAACCCTAACCCTAGGCGGACACCTTAAGCTCAACCCCAACCCTAACCTGACCCTCACGCTAACTCCAACCGTAACACTGAACCGAAAACTAACAGTAGCCCTAAACGTACTCCCTCAAACTAAGTTCAAACCTAACCTAACCTGAAGCCTAAATCAAACCATACACCTAACACTAACCCTAGGCGGACACCTTAAGCTCAACCCCAAACCTAACTTGACTCTGGCGCTTACTGCAACCGTAACAGTTAACCGAAAACTAACAGTAGCCCTAAACTGACTCCCTCAAACTAAGTTTAATCCTAACCTAACCTGAAGCCTAACTCAAACAATAGACCTAACCCTAACCCTGGGTGGACACCTTAAGCATAACCACAATCCTAACCTGACCCTGACGCAATCTCCAACCGTAACACTGAACCGAAAACTTCCAGTAGCCCTAAACTTACACCCTCAAACTAAGTTCAATCCTAACCTTACCTGAAGCCTAAATCAAAGCATAGACCTAACCCTAACCATAGGCGGACACCTTAAGCTCAACCCCAATCCTAACCTGGCCTTGACACTAACTCCAACAGTAACATTTACCTGAAAACTAAAAGTAGCCCTAAACTTACTCACTCAAACTAAGTTCAAACCTAACCTAACCTGAAGCCTAACTCAAACCACAGACCTAACCCTAACCCTAGGCGGACAACATAAGCTCAACCCCAACCCTAACCGGACCCTCTCACTAACTCCAAACGTAACACTGAACCAAAAACTAACAGCAGCCCTAAACTTACTCCCTCAATCTAAGTTCAATCCTAACCTAACCTGAAGCCTAAATGAAACCATAGAACTAACCCTAACCCTAGGCGGACACCTTATGCTTAACCCCCACCCTAACCTGACCCTGACGCTTACTCCAACCGTAACAGTTAAACGAAAACTACCAATAGCCCTAAACTTACTCCCTCAAACTAAGTTCAATCCTAACCTTACCTGAAGCCTAAATGAAACCATAGACCTAACCCTAACCCTAGGCGGACACCTTAAGCTCAACCCCAACCCTAACCTGGCCCTGACACTAACTCCAACAGTAATAGTTACCCGAAAACTAACAGTAGCCCTAAACTTACTCACTCAAACTAAGTTCAAATGTAACCTAACCTGAAGCCTAAATCAAACCGCAGACTTAACCTTAACCCTAGGCGGACACCTTAAGCTCAACTCCAACCCTAACCTGACCCTGACGCTATCTCCAACCGTAACACTGAACCGAAAACTAACAGTAGCCCTAAACTTACTCCCTCAAACTAAGTTCAAACGTAACATAACCTGAAGCCTAACTCAAACCACAGACCTAACCCTAACCCTAGGCGGACACCTTAAGCTCAACCCCAACCCTAACCTAACCCTCACGCTAACTCCAACCATAACACTGAACCGAAAACTAACAGTAGCCCTAAACTTACTCCCTCAAACTACCTTCAAACCTAACCTAACCTGAAGCCTAAATCAAACCATACACCGAACCCTAACCCTAGGCGGATACCTTATGGTTAACACCCACCCTAACCTGACCCTGACGCTTACTCCAACCGTAACAGTTAAACGAAAACTAACAGTAGCCCTAAACTTACTCCCTCAAACTAAGTTAAAACCTATCCTAACCTGAAGCCTAAATCAAACCATAAACATAACCCTAACCCTAGGCGGATACCTTAAGCTCAACCCCAAACCTAACCTGAACCTGACACTTACACCAACCGTAACAGTTATCCGAAAACTAACAGTAGCCCTAAACTTACTCCATCAAACTAACTTCAAACCTAGCCTAACTTTAAGCTTAAATGAAACCATACACCTAACCCTAACCCTAGGCGGACACCTTAATCTCAACCCCAACCCTAACCTGGCCCTGACGCTAACTCCAACCATAACAGTTTCCCGAAAACTAACAGTAGCCCTAAACTTACTCCCTCAAACTAAGTTCAAACCTAACCTAACCTGAAGCCTAAATCAAACCATACACCTAACACTAACCCTAGGCGGACACCTTAAGCTTAATCCCAAACCTAACCTGGCCAGACACTAACTCCAACCGTAACAGTTTCCCTAAAATAACAGTAGCCCTAAACTTACTCCCTCAAACTAAGTTCAAACCTAACCTTACCTGAAGCCTAAATCAAACCATACACCTAACCCTAACCCTAGGCAGACACCTTAAGCTCAACCCCAACCCTAACCTTACCTCCACGCTAACTCCAACCATATCACTGAACCGAAAAATAAGAATAGCCCTAAACTTACTTGCTCAAACTAAGTTCAAACCTAACCTAACCTAAAGCTTAACTCAAATCATAGACCTAACCCTAAGAATAGGCGGACACGTGAAGCTCAACCCCAAACCTAACCTGACCCTGACGCTATCTCCAACCGTAACACTGAACCGAAAACTAACAGTAGCCCTAAACTTACTCACTCAAACTAAGTTCAAATGTAACCTAACCTGAAGCCTAAATCAAACCACAGACCTATCCCTAACCCTAGGCGGACACCTTAAGCTCAACTCCAACCCTAACCTGACCCTGACGCTATCTCCAACCGTAACACTGAACCGAAAACTAACAGTAGCCCTAAACTTACTCCCTCAAACTAAGTTCAAACGTAACCTAACCTGGAGCCTAAATCATACCATGGACCTAAACCTAACCTTAGGCGGACACCTCAAGCTAACCCCAACCCTAACCTGACCCTGACGCTAACTCCAACCGTAACAGTTACCCGAAAACTAACAGTAGCCCTAAACTTACTCCCTCAAACTAAGTTCAAACCTAACCTAACCTGAAGCCTAAATCAAACCATAAATGTAAAACTAACCCTAGGTGGATACCTTAAGCTCAACCCCAACGCTAACCAGGCCCTGACGCTAACTCCAACAGTAACAGTTACCCGAAAACTAACAGTAGCCCTAAACTTACTCCCTCAAACTAAGTTCAAATCTAACCTAACCTGAAGCCTAACTCAAACCACAGACCTAACCCTAACCCTAGGCGGACACCTTAAGCTCAACCCCAACCCTAACCGGACCCTCATGCTAACTCCAAACGTAACACTGAACCGAAAACTAACAGTAGCCCCAAACTTACTCCCTCAAACTAAATACAATCCTAAGCTAATCTGAAGCCTAAATGAAACCATAGACCTAACCCTAACCCTAGGCGGACACCTTATGCTTAACGCCCACCCTAACATGACCCTGATGCTTACTCCAACTGTAACAGTTAACCGAAAACTAACAGTAGCCCTAAACTTACTCCCTGAAACTAACTTCAACCCTAACCTAACCTGAAGCCTAAATCAAACCATACACCTAACACTAACCCTAGGCGGAAACCTTAAGCTCAACCCCAACCTTAACCTGACACTCACGCTAACTCCAACCGTAACACTGAACCTAAAACTAACAGAAGCCCTAAACTTACTCCCTCAAACTAAGTTCAAACCTAACCTAACCAGAAGCCAAAATCAAACCATACACCTAACCCTAACCCTAGGCGGACACCTTTATCTCAACCCCAAACTTAACCTGACACTCACGCTAACTCCAACCGTAACACTGAACCGAAAACTAACAGTAGCCCTAAACTTACTCCCTCAAACTAAGTTCAAACCTAACCTAACCTGAAGCCTAACTCAAACCATAGACCTAACCCTAACCCTAGGCGGACCCCTGAAGCTCAACCACAACCCTAACCTGACCTGACGCTATCTCCAACCGTAACACTGAACCGAAAATTAACAGTAGCCCTAAACTTACTCCCTCAAACTAAGTTCAAACCTAACCTAACCTGAAGCCTATCGCAAACCGCAGACCTAACCCTAACCCTAGGCGGACACCGTAAGCTCAACCCCAACCCTAACCAGACACTCACACTAACTCCAAATGTAACACTGAACCAAAAACTAACAGTAGCCCTAAACTTACTCCCTCAAACTAAGTTCAAACCTAACCTAACCAGAAGCCTAAATCAAACCATACATCTTACCCTAACCGTAGGCGGACACCTTAAGCTCTACCCCAAACCTAACCTGACCCTGACGCTTACTCCAACCGTAAGATTTAACCGAAAACTAACAGTAGCCCTAAACTTACTCCCTCAAACTAATTTCAAACCTAATCTAACCTGAAGCCTAACTCAAACCACAGACCTAACCCTAACCCTAGGCGGACACCTTAAGCTCAACCCCATCCCTAACCTGACCCTCACGCTAATTCCAACCATAACACTGAACCGAAAACTAACAGTAGCCCTAAACTTACTCCCTCAAACTAACATCAAACCTAACCTAACCTGAAGCCTAAATCAAACCATACACCTAACCTTAACACTAGGCGGACACCTTAAGCTCAACCATAACCCTAACCTGACCTCCAGGCTAACTCCAACCATATCACTGAACCGAAAACTAAGATTAGCCCTAAACTTACTCCCCCAAACTAAGTTCAATCCTAACATAACCTGAAGCCTAAATGAAACCATAGACCTAACCATAACCCTAGGCGGACACCTTATCACCTTATGGTTAACCCCCACCCTAAACTGACCCTGACGCTTACTCCAATCGTAACAGTTAAACGAAAACTAACAGTCGCCCTAAACTTACTCCCTCAAACTAAGTTCAAACCTATCCTAACCTGAAGCCTAAATCAAACCATACACCTAACCCTAACCCTAGGCGGATACATTAAGCTCAACCCCAAACCTAAGCTGACCCTGACACTTACACCAACCGTAACAGTTAACCGACAACTAACAGTAGCTATAAACTGACGCCCTCAAACTAAGTTCATACCTAACCTAACCTGAAGCCTAAATCAAATCTTAGACCTAACCCTAACCCTAGGCGGACCCTTATGCTTAACCCCTACCCTAACCAGACCCTGACGCTTACTCCAACCGTAACAGTGAACCGAAAACTAACAGTAGCCCTAAACTTACTCCATCAAACTAACTTCAAACCTAACCTAACCTTGAGCCTAAATGAAACCATACACCTAACCCTAACCCTAGGCGGACACCTTAAGCTCAACCCCAACACTAACCTGGCCCTGACGCTAACTCCAACCGTAACAGTTTCCCGAAAACTAACAGTAGCCCTAAACTTACTCCCTCAAACTAAGTTCAAACATAACCTAACCTGAAGCCTAAATCAAACCATACACCTAACCCTAACCCTAGGCGGACACCTTACGCTCAACTCCAACCCTAACATTACCTCCACGCTAACTCCAACCATATCACTGAACCGAAAAATAAGAGTAGCCCTAAACTTACTTGCTCAAACTAAGTTCAAACCTAACCTAACCTGAAGCCTAACTCAAATCATAGACCTAACCCTAACAATAAGCGGACACCTGAATCTCAACCCCAACCCTAACCTGACCCTGACGATATCTCCAACCGTAACACTGAACCGAAAACTAACAGTAGCCCTAAACTTACTCACTCAAACTAAGTTCAAACGTAACCTAACCTGAAGCCTAAATCAAACCACAGACCTAACCCTAACCCTAGGCGGACACCTTAAGCTCAACTCCAACCCTATCCTGACCCTGACGCTATCTCCAACCGTAACACTGAACCGAAAACTAACAGCAGTCCTAAATTTACTCACTCAAACTAAGTTCAAACATAACCTAACCTGGAGGCTAAATCAAACCATGGACCTAACCCTAACCCTAGGCGGACACCTCAAGCTAACCCTAACCATAACCTGACCCTGACGCTAACTCCAACCATAATACTGAACCGAAAACTAACAGTAGCCCTAAACTTACTCCCTCAAACTAAGTTCAAACCTAACCTAACCTGAAGCCTAAATCAAACCATACACCTAACCCTAACCCTAGGCGGACACCTTAAGCTCAACCCCAAACCTAACCTGACCCTGACGCATACTCCAACCGTAACAGTTAACTGAAAACTAACAGTAGCCCAAAACTGACTCCCTCAAACTAAGTTCAAACCTAACCTAACCTGTAGCCTAAATCAAATCATAGACCTAACCCTAACCCTAGGCGGACACCTTATGCTTAAAATCCACCCTAACATGACCCTGACGCTTACTCCAACTGTAACAGTTAACCGAAAACTAACAGTAGCCCTAAACTTACTCCCTCAAACTAAGTTCAAACCTAACCTAACCAGAAGCCAAAATCAAACCATACACCTTACCCTAACCCAAGGCGGACACCTTAAGCTAAACCCCAACCCTAACCTGACCCTCACGCTAACTCCAACCGTAACACTGAACCGAAAACTAACAGTAGCCCTAACTTACTCCCTCAAACTAAGTTCAAACCTAACCTAACCTGAAGCCTAACTCAAACCATAGACCTAACCCTAACCCTAGGCGCACACCTGAAGCTCAACCTCAACCCTAACCTGACCCTGAAGCTATCTCCAACCGTAACACTGAACCGAAAACTAACAGTAGCACTAAACTTACTCCCTCAAACTAAGTTCAAACCTAACCTAATCTGATGCCAAACTCAAACCACAGACCTAACCCTAACCCTAGTAGGACACCTTAAGCTCAACCCCAATCCTAACAGGACCCTCACGCTAACTACAAACGTAACACTGAACCAAAAACTAACAGTAGTCCTAAACTTACTCCCTCAAACTAAGTTCAAACCTAACCTAACCTGAAGCCTAACTCAAACAATAGACCTAACCCTAACCCTAGGCGGAAACCTTAAGCTTAACCCCAACCTTAACCTGACCCTGAGGCTAAATTCAACCGTAACACTGAACCGAAAAATTCTATAGGCCTAAACTTACTCCCTCAAATTAAGTTCAAACCTAACCTTACCAGAAGGCTAACTCAAACCATAGACCTAAGCCTAACCCTAGGCGGACACCTGAATCTCAACCCCAACCCAAACTTGACCCTGACGCTATCTCCAACCGTAACACTGACCCGAAAACTAACAGTAGCCCTAAACTTACTCCCTCAAACTAAGTTCGAACCTAACCTAACCTGAAGCCTAACTCAAACCACAGACCTAACCCTAAACCTAGGCGGACACCTGAAGCTCAACCCCAACCCTAACCTGACCCTCACGCTAACTCCAACCATAACACTGAACCGAAAACTAACAGTATCCCTAAACTTACTTGCTCAAACTAAGTTCAAACCTAACCCAACATGAAGCCTAACTCAAACAATAGACCTAACCCTAACCCTAGGCGGACACCTTAAGCTCAACCCCAAACCTAACCTGACCCTGACACTTACACCAACCGTAACAGTTAACCGAAAATTAACAGTAGCCCTAAACTGAATCCCTAAAACTAAGTTCAAACCTAACCTAAACTGAAGCCTAAATCAAATCTTAGACCTAACCCTAACCATAGGAGGACACCTTATGCTTAACCCCCACCCTAACCTGACCCTGACGCTCACTCCAACCGTAACAGTTAACCGAAAACTAACAGTAGCCCTAAACTTACTCCATCAAACTAACTTCAAACCTAGCCTAACCTTAAGCCTAAATGAAACAATACACCTAACCCTAACCCTAGGCGGACACCTTAATCTCAACCCCAACCCTAACCTGGCCCTGACGCTAACTCCAACCATAACAGTTTCCCGAAAACTAACAGTAGCCCTAAACTTACTCCCTCAAACTAAGTTCAAACCTAACCAAACCTGAAGCCTAAATCAAACCATACACCTAACCCTAACCCTAGGCGGACACCTTAAGCTCAACCCCAAACCTAACCTGGCCTGACACTAACTCCAACCATAACAGTTTCCCTAAAACTAACAGTAGCCCTAAACTTACTCCCTCAAACTAAGTTCAAACCTAACCTAACCTGAAGCCTAAATCAAACCATACACCTAACCCTAACCCTAGGCGGACACCTTAAGCTCAACCCCAACCCTAACCTTACCTCCAGGCTAACTCCAACCATATCACTGAACCGAAAAATAAGAATAGCCCTAAACTTACTTGCTCAAACTAAGTTCAAACCTACGCTAACCTGAAGCCTAACTCAAATCATACACCTAACCCTAACAATAAGCGGACACCTGAAGCTCAACACCAACCCTAATCTGACCCTGACGCTATCTCCAACCGTAACACTGAACCGAAAACTAACAGTAGCCCTAAACTTACTCACTCAAACTAAGTTCAAATGTAACCTAACCGGAAGCATAAATCAAACCACAGACCTAACCCTAACCCTAGGCGGACACCTTTAGCTCAACCCCAACCTTAACCTGACACTCACGCTAACTCCAACCGTAACACTGAACCGAAAATTAACAGTAGCCCTAAACTTACTCCCTCAAACTAAGTTCAAATCTAACCTAACCTGAAGCCTATCTCAAACCACAGACGTAACCATAACCCTAGGCGGACACCGTAAGCTCAACCGCAACCCTAACCGGACACTCACGATAACTCCAAATGTAACACTGAACCAAAAACTAACAGAAGCCCTAAACTTACTCCCTCAAACTAAGTTCACACCTAACCTAACCTGAAGCCTAAATCAAACCATACACCTAACCCTAACCCTAGGCGGAAAACTTATGCTTAACCCCCACCCTAACCTGACCCTGACGCTTACTCCAACTGTAACAGTTAAACGAAAACTAACAGTAGCCCTGAACTTACACCCTCAAACTAGCTTCAAACCTAATCTAACCTGAAGCCTAACTCAAACGATAGACCTAACCCTAACCCTAGGCGGACACCTGAAGCTCAACCCCAACCCTAACCTGACCCTGACGCTATCTCCAACCGTAACACTGAACCGAAAACTAACAGTCGCCCTAAACTTACTCCCTCAAACTAATTTCAAACCTAACCTAAACTGAAGCCTAAATCAAATCTTAGACCTAACCGTAACCCTAGGCGGACACCTTATGCTTAACTCCTACCGTAACCTGACCCTGACGCTTACTCCAACCGTAACAGTTAACCGAAAACTAACAGTAGCCCTAAACTTACTCCATCAAATTAACTTCAAACCTAACCTAACCTTAAGCCTAAATGAAACCATACACCTAACCCTAACCCTAGGCGGACAAATTAAGCTCAACCCCAACTCTAACCTGGCCCTGACGCTAACTCCAACCGTAACAGTTTCCCGAAAACTAACAGTAGCCCTAAACTTACTCCCTCAAACTAAGTTCAAACCTAACCTAATCTGAAGCCTAAATCAAACCATACACCTAACCCTAACCCTAGGCGGACACCTTACGCTCAACTCCAACCCTAACATTACCTCCAGGCTAACTCCAACCTTATCACTGAACCGAAAAATAAGAGTAGCCCTAAACTTACTTGCTCAAACTAAGTTCAAACCTAACCTAACCTGAAGCCTAACTCAAATCATAGACCTAACCCTAACAATAAGCGAACACCTGAATCTCAACCCCAACCCTAACCTGACCCTGACGCTATCTCCAACCGTAACACTGAACCGAAAACTAACAGTAGCCCTAAACTTACTCCCTCAAACTAAGTTCAAACCTAACCTAACCTGAAGCCTAACTCAAACCACAGACCTAACCCTAACCCTAGGCAGACACCTTAAGCTCAACCCCAACTCTAACCTGATCCTCACGCTAACTCCAACCGTAACACTGAACCGAAAACTAACAGTAGCCCTAAACTAACTCCCTCAAACTACGTTCAAACCTATCCTAACCTGAAGCCTAACTCAAACCATAGACCTAACCCTAACCCTAGGTGGACTCCTCAAGCTAACCCCAAACCTAACCTGACCCTAACGCTAACTCTAACCATAATACTGAACAGAAAACTAACAGTAGCCCTAAACTTACTCCCTCAAACTAAGTTCAAACCTAACCTAACCTGAAGCCTAAATCGAACCATACACCTAACCCTAAACCAAGGCGACACCTTAAGCTCCACCCCAAACCTAACTTGACCCTGACGTTTACTCCAACCGTAACAGTTAAACGAAAACTAACAGTAGCCCTAAACTTACTCCCTCAAACTAAGTTCAAACCTAACCTAACCTGAAGACTAAATGAAACCATACACCTAACCCTAACCCTAGGCGGACACCTTAAGCTGAACCCCAAACCTAACCTGACCCTGACGCTTACTCCAACCGTAACAGTTACCCGAAAACTAACAGTAGCCCTAAACTTACTCCCTCAAACTAAGTTCAAACATAACCTAACCTGAAGCCTAAATCAAACCATACACCTAACCGTAACCCTAGGCGGACACCTGAAGCTCAACCCCAACCATAACCTGGCCCTGACGCTAACTCCAATCGTAACAGTTACCCGAAAACTAACAGTAGCCCTAAACTTACTCCCTCAAACTAAGTTCAAACCTAACCTAACCTGAAGCCTAACTCAAACCATAGACCTAACCCTAACCCTAGGCGGACACCTGAATCTCAACCCCAACCCTAACTTGACCATGACGCTATCTCCAACCGTAACACTGAACCGAAAACTAACAGTAGCCCTAAACTTACTCATTCAAACTAAGTTCAAACCTAACCTAACCTGAAGATTAACTCAAACAATAGACCTAACCCTAACCCTAGGCGGACACCTTAAGCTTAACCCCAACCCTAAACTGACCCTGAGGCTAAATCCAACCAGAACACTGAACCGAAAACTAACAGAAGCCCTAAACTTACTCCCTCAAACTAAGTTCAATCCTAACCTAACCTGAAGCCTAAATGAAACCATAGACCTAACCCTAACCCTAGGCGGACACCTTATGCTTAACCCCCACCCTAACCTGACCTCCAGGCTAACTCCAGCCATATCACTGAACCGAAAACTAACAGTAGTCCTAAACTTACTCGCTCAAGCTAAGTTCAAACCTAACCTAACCTGAAGATTAACTCAAACAATAGACCTAACCCTAACCCTAGGCGGACACCTTAAGCTTAACCCCAACCCTAAACTGACCCTGAGGCTAAATCCAACCAGAACACTGAACCGAAAACTAACAGAAGCCCTAAACTTACTCCCTCAAACTAAGTTCAATCCTAACCTAACCTGAAGCCTAAATGAAACCATAGACCTAACCCTAACCCTAGGCGGACACCTTATGCTTAACCCCCACCCTAACCTGACCTCCAGGCTAACTCCAGCCATATCATTGAAGCGAAAACTAACAGTAGTCCTAAACTTACTCGCTCAAGCTAAGTTCAAACCTAACCTAACCTGAAGCCTAACTCAAATCATAGACCTAACATTAACAATAGGAGAACACCTGAAGCTCAACCCCAACCCTAACCTGGCCCTGACGCTAACTCCAACCATAACAGTTTCCCGAAAACTAACAGTAGCCCTAAACTTACTCCCTCAAACTAAGTTCAAACCTAACCTAACCTGAAGCCTAAATCAAACCATACACCTAACACTAACCCTAGGCGGACACCTTAAGCTTAATCCCAAACCTAACCTGGCCAGACACTAACTCCAACCGTAACAGTTTCCCTAAAATAACAGTAGCCCTAAACTTACTCCCTCAAACTAAGTTCAAACCTAACCTTACCTGAAGCCTAAATCAAACCATACACCTAACCCTAACCCTAGGCAGACACCTTAAGCTCAACCCCAACCCTAACCTTACCTCCACGCTAACTCCAACCATATCACTGAACCGAAAAATAAGAATAGCCCTAAACTTACTTGCTCAAACTAAGTTCAAACCTAACCTAACCTAAAGCCTAACTCAAATCATAGACCTAACCCTAAGAATAGGCGGACACGTGAAGCTCAACCCCAAACCTAACCTGACCCTGACGCTATCTCCAACCGTAACACTGAACCGAAAACTAACAGTAGCCCTAAACTTACTCACTCAAACTAAGTTCAAATGTATCCTAACCTGAAGCCTAAATCAAACCACAGACCTATCCCTAACCCTAGGCGGACACCTTAAGCTCAACTCCAACCCTAACCTGACCCTGACGCTATCTCCAACCGTAACACTGAACCGAAAACTAACAGTAGCCCTAAACTTACTCACTCAAACTAAGTTCAAACGTAACCTAACCTGGAGCCTAAATCATACCATGGACCTAAACCTAACCTTAGGCGGACACCTCAAGCTAACCCCAACCCTAACCTGACCCTGACGCTAACTCCAACCGTAACAGTTACCCGAAAACTAACAGTAGCCCTAAACTTACTCCCTCAAACTAAGTTCAAACCTAACCTAACCTGAAGCCTAAATCAAACCATAAATGTAAAACTAACCCTAGGGGGATACCTTAAGCTCAACCCCAACGCTAACCAGGCCCTGACGCTAACTCCAACAGTAACAGTTACCCGAAAACTAACAGTAGCCCTAAACTTACTCCCTCAAACTAAGTTCAAATCTAACCTAACCTGAAGCCTAACTCAAACCACAGACCTAACCCTAACCCTAGGCGGACACCTTAAGCTCAACCCCAACCCTAACCGGACCCTCATGCTAACTCCAAACGTAACACTGAACCGAAAACTAACAGTAGCCCCAAACTTACTCCCTCAAACTAAATACAATCCTAAGCTAATCTGAAGCCTAAATGAAACCATAGACCTAACCCTAACCCTAGGCGGACACCTTATGCTTAACGCCCACCCTAACATGACCCTGATGCTTACTCCAACTGTAACAGTTAACCGAAAACTAACAGTAGCCCTAAACTTACTCCCTGAAACTAACTTCAACCCTAACCTAACCTGAAGCCTAAATCAAACCATACACCTAACACTAACCCTAGGCGGAAACCTTAAGCTCAACCCCAACCTTAACCTGACACTCACGCTAACTCCAACCGTAACACTGAACCTAAAACTAACAGAAGCCCTAAACTTACTCCCTCAAACTAAGTTCAAACCTAACCTAACCAGAAGCCAAAATCAAACCATACACCTAACCCTAACCCTAGGCGGACACCTTTATCTCAACCCCAAACTTAACCTGACACTCACGCTAACTCCAACCGTAACACTGAACCGAAAACTAACAGTAGCCCTAAACTTACTCCCTCAAACTAAGTTCAAACCTAACCTAACCTGAAGCCTAACTCAAACCATAGACCTAACCCTAACCCTAGGCGGACCCCTGAAGCTCAACCACAACCCTAACCTGACCTGACGCTATCTCCAACCGTAACACTGAACCGAAAATTAACAGTAGCCCTAAACTTACTCCCTCAAACTAAGTTCAAACCTAACCTAACCTGAAGCCTATCGCAAACCACAGACCTAACCCTAACCCTAGGCGGACACCGTAAGCTCAACCCCAACCCTAACCAGACACTCACACTAACTCCAAATGTAACACTGAACCAAAAACTAACAGTAGCCCTAAACTTACTCCCTCAAACTAAGTTCAAACCTAACCTAACCAGAAGCCTAAATCAAACCATACACCTTACCCTAACCGTAGGCGGACACCTTAAGCTCTACCCCAAACCTAACCTGACCCTGACGCTTACTCCAACCGTAAGATTTAACCGAAAACTAACAGTAGCCCTAAACTTACTCCCTCAAACTAATTTCAAACCTAATCTAACCTGAAGCCTAACTCAAACCACAGACCTAACCCTAACCCTAGGCGGACACCTTAAGCTCAACCCCATCCCTAACCTGACCCTCACGCTAATTCCAACCATAACACTGAACCGAAAACTAACAGTAGCCCTAAACTTACTCCCTCAAACTAACATCAAACCTAACCTAACCTGAAGCCTAAATCAAACCATACACCTAACCTTAACACTAGGCGGACACCTTAAGCTCAACCATAACCCTAACCTGACCTCCAGGCTAACTCCAACCATATCACTGAACCGAAAACTAAGATTAGCCCTAAACTTACTCCCCCAAACTAAGTTCAATCCTAACATAACCTGAAGCCTAAATGAAACCATAGACCTAACCATAACCCTAGGCGGACACCTTATGGTTAACCCCCACCCTAAACTGACCCTGACGCTTACTCCAATCGTAACAGTTAAACGAAAACTAACAGTCGCCCTAAACTTACTCCCTCAAACTAAGTTCAAACCTATCCTAACCTGAAGCCTAAATCAAACCATACACCTAACCCTAACCCTAGGCGGATACATTAAGCTCAACCCCAAACCTAAGCTGACCCTGACACTTACACCAACCGTAACAGTTAACCGACAACTAACAGTAGCTATAAACTGACGCCCTCAAACTAAGTTCATACCTAACCTAACCTGAAGCCTAAATCAAATCTTAGACCTAACCCTAACCCTAGGCGGACCCTTATGCTTAACCCCTACCCTAACCAGACCCTGACGCTTACTCCAACCGTAACAGTGAACCGAAAACTAACAGTAGCCCTAAACTTACTCCATCAAACTAACTTCAAACCTAACCTAACCTTGAGCCTAAATGAAACCATACACCTAACCCTAACCCTAGGCGGACACCTTAAGCTCAACCCCAACACTAACCTGGCCCTGACGCTAACTCCAACCGTAACAGTTTCCCGAAAACTAACAGTAGCCCTAAACTTACTCCCTCAAACTAAGTTCAAACATAACCTAACCTGAAGCCTAAATCAAACCATACACCTAACCCTAACCCTAGGCGGACACCTTACGCTCAACTCCAACCCTAACATTACCTCCACGCTAACTCCAACCATATCACTGAACCGAAAAATAAGAGTAGCCCTAAACTTACTTGCTCAAACTAAGTTCAAACCTAACCTAACCTGAAGCCTAACTCAAATCATAGACCTAACCCTAACAATAAGCGGACACCTGAATCTCAACCCCAATCCTAACCTGACCCTGACGATATCTCCAACCGTAACACTGAACCGAAAACTAACAGTAGCCCTAAACTTACTCACTCAAACTAAGTTCAAACGTAACCTAACCTGAAGCCTAAATCAAACCACAGACCTAACCCTAACCCTAGGCGGACACCTTAAGCTCAACTCCAACCCTATCCTGACCCTGACGCTATCTCCAACCGTAACACTGAACCGAAAACTAACAGCAGTCCTAAATTTACTCACTCAAACTAAGTTCAAACATAACCTAACCTGGAGGCTAAATCAAACCATGGACCTAACCCTAACCCTAGGCGGACACCTCAAGCTAACCCTAACCATAACCTGACCCTGACGCTAACTCCAACCATAATACTGAACCGAAAACTAACAGTAGCCCTAAACTTACTCCCTCAAACTAAGTTCAAACCTAACCTAACCTGAAGCCTAAATCAAACCATACACCTAACCCTAACCCTAGGCGGACACCTTAAGCTCAACCCCAAACCTAACCTGACCCTGACGCATACTCCAACCGTAACAGTTAACTGAAAACTAACAGTAGCCCAAAACTGACTCCCTCAAACTAAGTTCAAACCTAACCTAACCTGTAGCCTAAATCAAATCATAGACCTAACCCTAACCCTAGGCGGACACCTTATGCTTAAAATCCACCCTAACATGACCCTGACGCTTACTCCAACTGTAACAGTTAACCGAAAACTAACAGTAGCCCTAAACTTACTCCCTCAAACTAAGTTCAAACCTAACCTAACCAGAAGCCAAAATCAAACCATACACCTTACCCTAACCCAAGGCGGACACCTTAAGCTAAACCCCAACCCTAACCTGACCCTCACGCTAACTCCAACCGTAACACTGAACCGAAAACTAACAGTAGCCCTAACTTACTCCCTCAAACTAAGTTCAAACCTAACCTAACCTGAAGCCTAACTCAAACCATAGACCTAACCCTAACCCTAGGCGCACACCTGAAGCTCAACCTCAACCCTAACCTGACCCTGAAGCTATCTCCAACCGTAACACTGAACCGAAAACTAACAGTAGCACTAAACTTACTCCCTCAAACTAAGTTCAAACCTAACCTAATCTGATGCCAAACTCAAACCACAGACCTAACCCTAACCCTAGTAGGACACCTTAAGCTCAACCCCAATCCTAACAGGACCCTCACGCTAACTACAAACGTAACACTGAACCAAAAACTAACAGTAGTCCTAAACTTACTCCCTCAAACTAAGTTCAAACCTAACCTAACCTGAAGCCTAACTCAAACAATAGACCTAACCCTAACCCTAGGCGGAAACCTTAAGCTTAACCCCAACCTTAACCTGACCCTGAGGCTAAATTCAACCGTAACACTGAACCGAAAAATTCTATAGGCCTAAACTTACTCCCTCAAATTAAGTTCAAACCTAACCTTACCAGAAGGCTAACTCAAACCATAGACCTAAGCCTAACCCTAGGCGGACACCTGAATCTCAACCCCAACCCAAACTTGACCCTGACGCTATCTCCAACCGTAACACTGACCCGAAAACTAACAGTAGCCCTAAACTTACTCCCTCAAACTAAGTTCGAACCTAACCTAACCTGAAGCCTAACTCAAACCACAGACCTAACCCTAAACCTAGGCGGACACCTGAAGCTCAACCCCAACCCTAACCTGACCCTCACGCTAACTCCAACCATAACACTGAACCGAAAACTAACAGTATCCCTAAACTTACTTGCTCAAACTAAGTTCAAACCTAACCCAACATGAAGCCTAACTCAAACAATAGACCTAACCCTAACCCTAGGCGGACACCTTAAGCTCAACCCCAAACCTAACCTGACCCTGACACTTACACCAACCGTAACAGTTAACCGAAAATTAACAGTAGCCCTAAACTGAATCCCTAAAACTAAGTTCAAACCTAACCTAAACTGAAGCCTAAATCAAATCTTAGACCTAACCCTAACCATAGGAGGACACCTTATGCTTAACCCCCACCCTAACCTGACCCTGACGCTCACTCCAACCGTAACAGTTAACCGAAAACTAACAGTAGCCCTAAACTTACTCCATCAAACTAACTTCAAACCTAGCCTAACCTTAAGCCTAAATGAAACAATACACCTAACCCTAACCCTAGGCGGACACCTTAATCTCAACCCCAACCCTAACCTGGCCCTGACGCTAACTCCAACCATAACAGTTTCCCGAAAACTAACAGTAGCCCTAAACTTACTCCCTCAAACTAAGTTCAAACCTAACCAAACCTGAAGCCTAAATCAAACCATACACCTAACCCTAACCCTAGGCGGACACCTTAAGCTCAACCCCAAACCTAACCTGGCCTGACACTAACTCCAACCATAACAGTTTCCCTAAAACTAACAGTAGCCCTAAACTTACTCCCTCAAACTAAGTTCAAACCTAACCTAACCTGAAGCCTAAATCAAACCATACACCTAACCCTAACCCTAGGCGGACACCTTAAGCTCAACCCCAACCCTAACCTTACCTCCAGGCTAACTCCAACCATATCACTGAACCGAAAAATAAGAATAGCCCTAAACTTACTTGCTCAAACTAAGTTCAAACCTACGCTAACCTGAAGCCTAACTCAAATCATACACCTAACCCTAACAATAAGCGGACACCTGAAGCTCAACACCAACCCTAATCTGACCCTGACGCTATCTCCAACCGTAACACTGAACCGAAAACTAACAGTAGCCCTAAACTTACTCACTCAAACTAAGTTCAAATGTAACCTAACCGGAAGCATAAATCAAACCACAGACCTAACCCTAACCCTAGGCGGACACCTTTAGCTCAACCCCAACCTTAACCTGACACTCACGCTAACTCCAACCGTAACACTGAACCGAAAATTAACAGTAGCCCTAAACTTACTCCCTCAAACTAAGTTCAAATCTAACCTAACCTGAAGCCTATCTCAAACCACAGACGTAACCATAACCCTAGGCGGACACCGTAAGCTCAACCGCAACCCTAACCGGACACTCACGATAACTCCAAATGTAACACTGAACCAAAAAACTAACAGAAGCCCTAAACTTACTCCCTCAAACTAAGTTCACACCTAACCTAACCTGAAGCCTAAATCAAACCATACACCTAACCCTAACCCCTAGGCGGAAAACTTATGCTTAACCCCCACCCTAACCTGACCCTGACGCTTACTCAACTGTAACAGTTAAACGAAAACTAACAGTAGCCCTGAACTTACACCCTCAAACTAGCTTCAAACCTAATCTAACCTGAAGCCTAACTCAAACGATAGACCTAACCCTAACCCTAGGCGGACACCTGAAGCTCAACCCCAACCCTAACCTGACCCTGACGCTATCTCCAACCGTAACACTGAACCGAAACTAACAGTCGCCCTAAACTTACTCCCTCAAACTAATTTCAAACCTAACCTAAACTGAAGCCTAAATCAAATCTTAGACCTAACCGTAACCCTAGGCGGACACCTTATGCTTAACTCCTACCGTAACCTGACCCTGACGCTTACTCCAACCGGTAAACAGTTAACCGGAAAACTAACAGTAGCCCTAAACTTACTCCATCAAATTAACTTCAAACCTAACCTAACCTTAAGCCTAAATGAAACCATACACCTAACCTAACCCTAGGCGGACAAATTAAGCTCAACCCCAACTCTAACCTGGCCCCTGACGCTAACTCCAACCGTAACAGTTTTCCCGAAAACTAACAGTAGCCCTAAACTTACTCCCTCAAACTAAGTTCAAACCTAACCAAACCTGAAGCCTAAATCAAACCATACACCTAACCCCTAACCCTAGGCGGACACCTTAAGCTCAACCCCAAACCTAACCTGGCCTGACACTAACTCCAACCATAACAGTTTCCCTAAAACTAACAGTAGCCCTAAACTTACTCCCTCAAACTAAGTTCAAACCTAACCTAACCTGAAGCCTAAATCAAACCCATACACCTAACCCTAACCCTAGGCGGACACCTTAAGCTCAACCCCAACCCTAACCTTACCTCCAGGCTAACTCCAACCATATCACTGAACCGAAAAATAAGAATAGCCCTAAACTTACTTGCTCAAACTAAGTTCAAACCTACGCTAACCTGAAGCCTAACTCAAATCATACACCTAACCCTAACAATAAGCGGACACCTGAAGCTCAACACCAACCCTAATCTGACCCTGACGCTTATCTCCAACCGTAACACTGAACCGAAAACTAACAGTAGCCCTAAACTTACTCACTCAAACTAAGTTCAAATGTAACCTAACCGGAAGCATAAATCAAACCACAGGACCTAACCCTAACCCTAGGCGGACACCTTTAGCTCAACCCCAACCTTAACCTGACACTCACGCTAACTCCAACCGTAACACTGAACCGAAAATTAACAGTAGCCCTAAACTTACTCCCTCAAACTAAGTTCAAATCTAACCTCAACCTGAAGCCTATCTCAAACCACAGACGTAACCATAACCCTATGCGGACACCGTAAGCTCAACCGCAACCCTAACCGGACACTCACGATAACTCCAAATGTAACACTGAACCAAAAACTAACAGAAGCCCTAAACTTACTCCCTCAAACTAAGTTCACACCTAACCTAACCTGAAGCCTAAATCAAACCATACACCTAACCCTAACCCTAGGCGGAAAACTTATGCTTAACCCCCACCCTAACCTGACCCTGACGCTTACTCCAACTGTAACAGTTAAACGAAAACTAACAGTAGCCCTGAACTTACACCCTCAAACTAGCTTCAAACCTAATCTAACCTGAAGCCTAACTCAAACGATAGACCTAACCCTAACCCTAGGCGGACACCTGAAGCTCAACCCCAACCCTAACCTGACCCTGGCGCTATCTCCAACCGTAACACTGAACCGAAAACTAACAGTCGCCCTAAACTTACTCCCTCAAACTAATTTCAAACCTAACCTAAACTGAAGCCTAAATCAAATCTTAGACCTAACCGTAACCCTAGGCGCGGACACCTTATGCTTAACTCCTACCGTAACCTGACCCTGACGCTTACTCCAACCGTAACAGTTAACCGAAAACTAACAGTAGCCCTAAACTTACTCCATCAAATTAACTTCAAACCTAACCTAACCTTAAGGCCTAAATGAAACCATACACCTAACCCTAACCCTAGGCGGACAAATTAAGCTCAACCCCAACTCTAACCTGGCCCTGACGCTAACTCCAACCGTAACAGTTTCCCGAAAACTAACAGTAGCCCTAAACTTACTCCCTCAAACTAAGTTCAAACCCTAACCTAATCTGAAGCCTAAATCAAACCATACACCTAACCCTAACCCTAGGCGGACACCTTACGCTCAACTCCAACCCTAACATTACCTCCAGGCTAACTCCAACCTTATCACTGAACCGAAAAATAAGAGTAGCCCTAAACTTACTTGCTCAAACTAAGTTCAAACCTAACCTAACCTGAAGCCTAACTCAAATCATAGACCTAACCCTAACAATAAGCGAACACCTGAATCTCAACCCCAACCCTAACCTGACCCTGACGCTATCTCCAACCGTAACACTGAACCGAAAACTAACAGTAGCCCTAAACTTACTCCCTCAAACTAAGTTCAAACCTAACCTAACCTGAAGCCTAACTCCAAACCACAGACCTAACACTAACCCTAGGCGGACACCTTAAGCTCAACCCCAACTCTAACCTGATCCTCACGCTAACTCCAACCGTAACACTGAACCGAAAACTAACAGTAGCCCTAAACTAACTCCCTCAAACTACGTTCAAACCTATCCTAACCTGAAGCCTAACTCAAACCATAGACCTAACCCTAACCCTAGGTGGACTCCTCAAGCTAACCCCAAACCTAACTGACCCTAACGCTAACTCTAACCATAATACTGAACAGAAAACTAACAGTAGCCCTAAACTTACTCCCTCAAACTAAGTTCAAACCTAACCTAACCTGAAGCCTAAATCGAACCATACACCTAACCCTAAACCAAGGCGACACCTTAAGCTCCACCCCAAACCTAACTTGACCCTGACGTTTACTCCAACCGTAACAGTTAAACGAAAACTAACAGTAGCCCCTAAACTTACTCCCTCAAACTAAGTTCAAACCTAACCTAACCTGAAGACTAAATGAAACCATACACCTAACCCTAACCCTAGGCGGACACCTTAAGCTGAACCCCAAACCTAACCTGACCCTGACGCTTACTCCAACCGTAACAGTTACCCGAAAACTAACAGTAGCCCTAAACTTACTCCCTCAAACTAAGTTTCAAACATAACCTAACCTGAAGCCTAAATCAAAACCATACACCTAACCGTAACCCTAGGCGGACACCTGAAGCTCAACCCCAACCATAACCTGGCCCTGACGCTAACTCCAATCGTAACAGTTACCCGAAAACTAACAGTAGCCCTAACTTACTCCCTCAAACTAAGTTCAAACCTAACCTAACCTGAAGCCTAACTCAAACCATAGACCCTAACCCTAACCCTAGGCGGACACCTGAATCTCAACCCCAACCCTAACTTGACCATGACGCTATCTCCAACCGTAACACTGAACCGAAAACTAACAGTAGCCCTAAACTTACTCATTCAAACTAAGTTCAAAACCTAACCTAACCTGAAGATGAACTCAAACAATAGACCTAACCCTAACCCTAGGCGGACACCTTAAGCTTAACCCCCAACCCTAAACTGACCCTGAGGCTAAATCCAACCAGAAACACTGAACCGAAAACTAACAGAAGCCCTAAACTTACTCCCTCAAACTAAGTTCAATCCTAACCTAACCTGAAGCCTAAATGAAACCATAGACCTAACCCTAACCCTAGGCGGCACACCTTATGCTTAACCCCCCACCCCTAACCTGACCTCCAGGCTAACTCCAGCCATATCACTGAACCGAAAACTAACAGTAGTCCTAAACTTACTCGCTCAAGCTAAGTTCAAACCTAACCTAACCTGAAGATTAACTCAAACAATAGACCTAACCCTAACCCTAGGCGGACACCTTAAGCTTAACCCCAACCCTAAACTGACCCTGAGGCTAAATCCAACCAGAACACTGAACCGAAAACTAACAGAAGCCCTAAACTTACTCCCTCAAACTAAGTTCAATCCTAACCTAACCTGAAGCCTAAATGAAACCATAGACCTAACCCTAACCCTAGGCGGACACCTTATGCTTAACCCCCACCCTAACCTGACCTCCAGGCTAACTCAGCCATATCATTGAAGCGAAAACTAACAGTAGTCCTAAACTTACTCGGCTCAAGCTAAGTTCAAACCTAACCTAACCTGAAGCCTAACTCAAATCATAGACCTAACATTAACAATAGGAGAACACCTGAAGCTCAACCCCAACCCTAACCTGGCCCTGACGCTAACTCCAACCATAACAGTTTCCCGAAAACTAACAGTAGCCCTAAACTTACTCCCTCAAACTAAGTTCAAACCTAACCTAACCTGAAGCCTAAATCAAACCATACACCTAACACTAACCCTAGGCGGACACCTTAAGCTTAATCCCCAAACCTAACCTGGCCAGACACTAACTCCAACCGTAACAGTTTCCCTAAAATAACAGTAGCCCCTAAACTTACTCCCTCAAACTAAGTTCAAACCTAACCTTACCTGAAGCCTAAATCAAACCATACACCTAACCCTAACCCTAGGCAGACACCTTAAGCTCAACCCCAACCCTAACCTTACCTCCACGCTAACTCCAACCATATCACTGAACCGAAAAATAAGAATAGCCCTAAACTTACTTGCTCAAACTAAGTTCAAACCTAACCCTAACCTAAAGCCTAACTCAAATCATAGACCTAACCCTAAGAATAGGCGGACACGTGAAGCTCACCCCCAAACCTAACCTGACCCTGACGCTATCTCCAACCGTAACACTGAACCGAAAACTAACAGTAGCCCTAAACTTACTCACTCAATACTAAGTTCAAATGTATCCTAACCTGAAGCCTAAATCAAACCACAGACCTATCCCTAACCCTAGGCGGACACCTTAAGCTCAACTCCAACCCTAACCTGACCCTGACGCTATCTCCAACCGTAACACTGAACCGAAAACTAACAGTAGCCCTAAACTTACTCACTCAAACTAAGTTCAAACGTAAACCTAACCTGGAGCCTAAATCATACCATGGACCTAAACCTAACCTTAGGCGGACACCTCAAGCTAACCCCAACCCTAACCTGACCCTGACGCTAACTCCAACCGTAACAGTTACCCGAAAACTAACAGTAGCCCTAAACTTACTCCCTCAAACTAAGTTCAAACCTAACCTAACCTGAAGCCTAAATCAAACCGTAAATGTAAAACTAACCCTAGGGGGATACCTTAAGCTCAACCCCAACGCCTAACCAGGCCCTGACGCTAACTCCAACAGTAACAGTTACCCGAAAACTAACAGTAGCCCTAAACTTACTCCCTCAAACTAAGTTCAAATCTAACCTAACCTGAAGCTAACTCAAACCACAGACCTAACCCTAACCCTAGGCGGGACACCTTAAGCTCAACCCCAACCCTAACCGGACCCTCATGCTAACTCCAAACGTAACACTGAACCGAAAACTAACAGTAGCCCCCAAACTTACTCCCTCAAACTAAATACAATCCTAAGCTAATCTGAAGCCTAAATGAAACCATAGACCTAACCCTAACCCTAGGCGGACACCTTATGCTTAACGCCCACCCTAACATGACCCTGATGCTTACTCCAACTGTAACAGTTAACCGAAAACTAACAGTAGCCCTAAACTTACTCCCTGAAACTAACTTCAACCCTAACCTAACCTGAAGCCTAAATCAAACCATACACCTAACACTAACCCTAGGCGGAAAACCTTAAGCTCAACCCCAACCTTAACCTGACACTCACGCTAACTCCAACCGTAACACTGAACCTAAAACTAACAGAAGCCCTAAACTTACTCCCTCAAAACTAAGTTCAAACCTAACCTAACCAGAAGCCAAAAATCAAACCATACACCTAACCCTAACCCTAGGCGGACACCTTTATCTCAACCCCAAACTTAACCTGACACTCACGCTAACTCCAACCGTAACACTGAACCGAAAACTAACAGTAGCCCTAAACTTACTCCCTCAAACTAAGTTCAAACCTAACCTAACCTGAAGCCTAACTCAAACCATAGACCTAACCCTAACCCTAGGCGGACCCCTGAAGCTCAAACCACAACCCTAACCTGACCTGACGCTATCTCCAACCGTAACACTGAACCGAAAATTAACAGTAGCCCTAAACCTTACTCCCTCAAACTAAGTTCAAACCTAACCTAACCTGAAGCCTATCGCAAACCACAGACCTAACCCTAACCCTAGGCGGTACACCGTAAGCTCAACCCCAACCCCTAACCAGACACTCACTACTAACTCCAAATGTAACACTGAACCAAAAACTAACAGTAGCCCTAAACTTACTCCCTCAAACTAAGTTCAAACCTAACCTAACCAGAAGCCTAAATCAAACCATACACCTTACCCTAACCGTAGGCGGACACCTTAAGCTCTACCCCAAACCTAACCTGACCCTGACGCTTACTCCAACCGTAAGATTTAACCGAAAACTAACAGTAGCCCTAAACTTACTCCCTCAAACTAATTTCAAACCTAATCTAACCTGAAGCCTAACTCAAACCACAGACCTAACCCTAACCCTAGGCGGACACCTTAAGCTCAACCCCATCCCTAACCTGACCCTCACGCTAATTCCAACCATAACACTGAACCGAAAACTAACAGTAGCCCTAAACTTACTCCCTCAAACTAACATCAAACCTAACCTAACCTGAAGCCTAAATCAAACCATACACCTAACCTTAACACTAGGCGGACACCTTAAGCTCAACCATAACCCTAACCTGACCTCCAGGCTAACTCCAACCATATCACTGAACCGAAAACTAAGATTAGCCCTAAACTTACTCCCCCAAACTAAGTTCAATCCTAACATAACCTGAAGCCTAAATGAAACCATAGACCTAACCATAACCCTAGGCGGACACCTTATGGTTAACCCCCACCCTAAACTGACCCTGACGCTTACTCCAATCGTAACAGTTAAACGAAAACTAACAGTCGCCCTAAACTTACTCCCTCAAACTAAGTTCAAACCTATCCTAACCTGAAGCCTAAATCAAACCATACACCTAACCCTAACCCTAGGCGGATACATTAAGCTCAACCCCAAACCTAAGCTGACCCTGACACTTACACCAACCGTAACAGTTAACCGACAACTAACAGTAGCTATAAACTGACGCCCTCAAACTAAGTTCATACCTAACCTAACCTGAAGCCTAAATCAAATCTTAGACCTAACCCTAACCCTAGGCGGACCCTTATGCTTAACCCCTACCCTAACCAGACCCTGACGCTTACTCCAACCGTAACAGTGAACCGAAAACTAACAGTAGCCCTAAACTTACTCCATCAAACTAACTTCAAACCTAACCTAACCTTAAGCCTAAATGAAACCATACACCTAACCCTAACCCTAGGCGGACACCTTAAGCTCAACCCCAACACTAACCTGGCCCTGACGCTAACTCCAACCGTAACAGTTTCCCGAAAACTAACAGTAGCCCTAAACTTACTCCCTCAAACTAAGTTCAAACATAACCTAACCTGAAGCCTAAATCAAACCATACACCTAACCCTAACCCTAGGCGGACACCTTACGCTCAACTCCAACCCTAACATTACCTCCACGCTAACTCCAACCATATCACTGAACCGAAAAATAAGAGTAGCCCTAAACTTACTTGCTCAAACTAAGTTCAAACCTAACCTAACCTGAAGCCTAACTCAAATCATAGACCTAACCCTAACAATAAGCGGACACCTGAATCTCAACCCCAACCCTAACCTGACCCTGACGATATCTCCAACCGTAACACTGAACCGAAAACTAACAGTAGCCCTAAACTTACTCACTCAAACTAAGTTCAAACGTAACCTAACCTGAAGCCTAAATCAAACCACAGACCTAACCCTAACCCTAGGCGGACACCTTAAGCTCAACTCCAACCCTATCCTGACCCTGACGCTATCTCCAACCGTAACACTGAACCGAAAACTAACAGCAGTCCTAAATTTACTCACTCAAACTAAGTTCAAACATAACCTAACCTGGAGGCTAAATCAAACCATGGACCTAACCCTAACCCTAGGCGGACACCTCAAGCTAACCCTAACCATAACCTGACCCTGACGCTAACTCCAACCATAATACTGAACCGAAAACTAACAGTAGCCCTAAACTTACTCCCTCAAACTAAGTTCAAACCTAACCTAACCTGAAGCCTAAATCAAACCATACACCTAACCCTAACCCTAGGCGGACACCTTAAGCTCAACCCCAAACCTAACCTGACCCTGACGCATACTCCAACCGTAACAGTTAACTGAAAACTAACAGTAGCCCAAAACTGACTCCCTCAAACTAAGTTCAAACCTAACCTAACCTGTAGCCTAAATCAAATCATAGACCTAACCCTAACCCTAGGCGGACACCTTATGCTTAAAATCCACCCTAACATGACCCTGACGCTTACTCCAACTGTAACAGTTAACCGAAAACTAACAGTAGCCCTAAACTTACTCCCTCAAACTAAGTTCAAACCTAACCTAACCAGAAGCCAAAATCAAACCATACACCTTACCCTAACCCAAGGCGGACACCTTAAGCTAAACCCCAACCCTAACCTGACCCTCACGCTAACTCCAACCGTAACACTGAACCGAAAACTAACAGTAGCCCTAACTTACTCCCTCAAACTAAGTTCAAACCTAACCTAACCTGAAGCCTAACTCAAACCATAGACCTAACCCTAACCCTAGGCGCACACCTGAAGCTCAACCTCAACCCTAACCTGACCCCTGAAGCTATCTCCAACCGTAACACTGAACCGAAAACTAACAGTAGCACTAAACTTACTCCTCAAACTAAGTTCAAACCTAACCTAATCTGATGCCAAACTCAAACCACAGACCTAACCCTAACCCTAGTAGGACACCTTAAGCTCAACCCCAATCCTAACAGGACCCTCACGCTAACTACAAACGTAACACTGAACCAAAAACTAACAGTAGTCCTAAACTTACTCCCTCAAACTAAGTTCAAACCTAACCTAACCTGAAGCCTAACTCAAACAATAGACCTAACCCTAACCCTAGGCGGAAACCTTAAGCTTAACCCCAACCTTAACCTGACCCTGAGGCTAAATTCAACCGTAACACTGAACCGAAAAATTCTATAGGCCTAAACTTACTCCCTCAAATTAAGTTCAAACCTAACCTTACCAGAAGGCTAACTCAAACCATAGACCTAAGCCTAACCCTAGGCGGACACCTGAATCTCAACCCCAACCCAAACTTGACCCTGACGCTATCTCCAACCGTAACACTGACCCGAAAACTAACAGTAGCCCTAAACTTACTCCCTCAAACTAAGTTCGAACCTAACCTAACCTGAAGCCTAACTCAAACCACAGACCTAACCCTAAACCTAGGCGGACACCTGAAGCTCAACCCCAACCCTAACCTGACCCTCACGCTAACTCCAACCATAACACTGAACCGAAAACTAACAGTATCCCTAAACTTACTTGCTCAAACTAAGTTCAAACCTAACCCAACATGAAGCCTAACTCAAACAATAGACCTAACCCTAACCCTAGGCGGACACCTTAAGCTCAACCCCAAACCTAACCTGACCCTGAACACTTACACCAACCGTAACAGTTAACCGAAAATTAACAGTAGCCCTAAACTGAATCCCTAAAACTAAGTTCAAACCTAACCTAAACTGAAGCCTAAATCAAATCTTAGACCTAACCCTAACCATAGGAGGACACCTTATGCTTAACCCCCCACCCTAACCTGACCCTGACGCTCACTCCAACCGTAACAGTTAACCGAAAACTAACAGTAGCCCTAAACTTACTCCATCAAACTAACTTCAAACCTAGCCTAACCTTAAGCCTAAATGAAACAATACACCTAACCCTAACCCTAGGCGGACACCTTAATCTCAACCCCAACCCTAACCTGGCCCTGACGCTAACTCCAACCATAACAGTTTCCCGAAAACTAACAGTAGCCCTAAACTTACTCCCTCAAACTAAGTTCAAACCTAACCAAACCTGAAGCCTAAATCAAACCATACACCTAACCCTAACCCTAGGCGGACACCTTAAGCTCAACCCCAAACCTAACCTGGCCTGACACTAACTCCAACCATAACAGTTTCCCTAAAACTAACAGTAGCCCTAAACTTACTCCCTCAAACTAAGTTCAAACCTAACCTAACCTGAAGCCTAAATCAAACCATACACCTAACCCTAACCCTAGGCGGACACCTTAAGCTCAACCCCAACCCTAACCTTACCTCCAGGCTAACTCCAACCATATCACTGAACCGAAAAATAAGAATAGCCCTAAACTTACTTGCTCAAACTAAGTTCAAACCTACGCTAACCTGAAGCCTAACTCAAATCATACACCTAACCCTAACAATAAGCGGACACCTGAAGCTCAACACCAACCCTAATCTGACCCTGACGCTATCTCCAACCGTAACACTGAACCGAAAACTAACAGTAGCCCTAAACTTACTCACTCAAACTAAGTTCAAATGTAACCTAACCGGAAGCATAAATCAAACCACAGACCTAACCCTAACCCTAGGCGGACACCTTTAGCTCAACCCCAACCTTAACCTGACACTCACGCTAACTCCAACCGTAACACTGAACCGAAAATTAACAGTAGCCCTAAACTTACTCCCTCAAACTAAGTTCAAATCTAACCTAACCTGAAGCCTATCTCAAACCACAGACGTAACCATAACCCTAGGCGGACACCGTAAGCTCAACCGCAACCCTAACCGGACACTCACGATAACTCCAAATGTAACACTGAACCAAAAACTAACAGAAGCCCTAAACTTACTCCCTCAAACTAAGTTCACACCTAACCTAACCTGAAGCCTAAATCAAACCATACACCTAACCCTAACCCTAGGCGGGAAAACTTATGCTTAACCCCCCACCCTAACCTGACCCTGACGCTTACTCCAACTGTAACAGTTAAACGAAAACTAACAGTAGCCCTGAACTTACACCCTCAAACTAGCTTCAAACCTAATCTAACCTGAAGCCTAACTCAAACGATAGACCTAACCCTAACCCTAGGCGGACACCTGAAGCTCAACCCCAACCCTAACCTGACCCTGACGCTATCTCCAACCGTAACACTGAACCGAAAACTAACAGTCGCCCTAAACTTACTCCCTCAAACTAATTTCAAACCTAACCTAAACTGAAGCCTAAATCAAATCTTAGACCTAACCGTAACCCTAGGCGGACACCTTATGCTTAACTCCTACCGTAACCTGACCCTGACGCTTACTCCAACCGTAACAGTTAACCGAAAACTAACAGTAGCCCTAAACTTACTCCATCAAATTAACTTCAAACCTAACCTAACCTTAAGCCTAAATGAAACCATACACCTAACCCTAACCCTAGGCGGACAAATTAAGCTCAACCCCAACTCTAACCTGGCCCTGACGCTAACTCCAACCGTAACAGTTTCCCGAAAACTAACAGTAGCCCTAAACTTACTCCCTCAAACTAAGTTCAAACCTAACCAAACCTGAAGCCTAAATCAAACCATACACCTAACCCTAACCCTAGGCGGACACCTTAAGCTCAACCCCAAACCTAACCTGGCCTGACACTAACTCCAACCATAACAGTTTCCCCTAAAACTAACAGTAGCCCTAAACTTACTCCCTCAAACTAAGTTCAAACCTAACCTAACCTGAAGCCTAAATCAAACCATACACCTAACCCTAACCCTAGGCGGACACCTTAAGCTCAACCCCAACCCTAACCTTACCTCCAGGGCTAACTCCAACCATATCACTGAACCGAAAAATAAGAATAGCCCTAAACTTACTTGCTCAAACTAAGTTCAAACCTACGCTAACCTGAAGCCTAACTCAAATCATACACCTAACCCTAACAATAAGCGGACACCTGAAGCTCAACACCAACCCTAATCTGACCCTGACGCTATCTCCAACCGTAACACTGAACCGAAAACTAACAGTAGCCCTAAACTTACTCACTCAAACTAAGTTCAAATGTAACCTAACCGGAAGCATAAATCAAACCACAGACCTAACCCTAACCCTAGGCGGACACCTTTAGCTCAACCCCAACCTTAACCTGACACTCACGCTAACTCCAACCGTAACACTGAACCGAAAATTAACAGTAGCCCTAAACTTACTCCCTCAAACTAAGTTCAAATCTAACCTAACCTGAAGCCTATCTCAAACCACAGACGTAACCATAACCCTATGCGGACACCGTAAGCTCAACCGCAACCCTAACCGGACACTCACGATAACTCCAAATGTAACACTGAACCAAAAACTAACAGAAGCCCTAAACTTACTCCCTCAAACTAAGTTCACACCTAACCTAACCTGAAGCCTAAATCAAACCATACACCTAACCCTAACCCTAGGCGGAAAACTTATGCTTAACCCCCACCCTAACCTGACCCTGACGCTTACTCCAACTGTAACAGTTAAACGAAAACTAACAGTAGCCCTGAACTTACACCCTCAAACTAGCTTCAAACCTAATCTAACCTGAAGCCTAACTCAAACGATAGACCTAACCCTAACCCTAGGCGGACACCTGAAGCTCAACCCCAACCCTAACCTGACCCTGGCGCTATCTCCAACCGTAACACTGAACCGAAAACTAACAGTCGCCCTAAACTTACTCCCTCAAACTAATTTCAAACCTAACCTAAACTGAAGCCTAAATCAAATCTTAGACCTAACCGTAACCCTAGGCGGACACCTTATGCTTAACTCCTACCGTAACCTGACCCTGACGCTTACTCCAACCGTAACAGTTAACCGAAAACTAACAGTAGCCCTAAACTTACTCCATCAAATTAACTTCAAACCTAACCTAACCTTAAGCCTAAATGAAACCATACACCTAACCCTAACCCTAGGCGGACAAATTAAGCTCAACCCCAACTCTAACCTGGCCCTGACGCTAACTCCAACCGTAACAGTTTCCCGAAAACTAACAGTAGCCCTAAACTTACTCCCTCAAACTAAGTTCAAACCTAACCTAATCTGAAGCCTAAATCAAACCATACACCTAACCCTAACCCTAGGCGGACACCTTACGCTCAACTCCAACCCTAACATTACCTCCAGGCTAACTCCAACCTTATCACTGAACCGAAAAATAAGAGTAGCCCTAAACTTACTTGCTCAAACTAAGTTCAAACCTAACCTAACCTGAAGCCTAACTCAAATCATAGACCTAACCCTAACAATAAGCGAACACCTGAATCTCAACCCCAACCCTAACCTGACCCTGACGCTATCTCCAACCGTAACACTGAACCGAAAACTAACAGTAGCCCTAAACTTACTCCCTCAAACTAAGTTCAAACCTAACCTAACCTGAAGCCTAACTCAAACCACAGACCTAACACTAACCCTAGGCGGACACCTTAAGCTCAACCCCAACTCTAACCTGATCCTCACGCTAACTCCAACCGTAACACTGAACCGAAAACTAACAGTAGCCCTAAACTAACTCCCTCAAACTACGTTCAAACCTATCCTAACCTGAAGCCTAACTCAAACCATAGACCTAACCCTAACCCTAGGTGGACTCCTCAAGCTAACCCCAAACCTAACCTGACCCTAACGCTAACTCTAACCATAATACTGAACAGAAAACTAACAGTAGCCCTAAACTTACTCCCTCAAACTAAGTTCAAACCTAACCTAACCTGAAGCCTAAATCGAACCATACACCTAACCCTAAACCAAGGCGACACCTTAAGCTCCACCCCCCAAACCTAACTTGACCCTGACGTTTACTCCAACCGTAACAGTTAAACGAAAACTAACAGTAGCCCTAAACTTACTCCCTCAAACTAAGTTCAAACCTAACCTAACCTGAAGACTAAATGAAACCATACACCTAACCCTAACCCTAGGCGGACACCTTAAGCTGAACCCCAAACCTAACCTGACCCTGACGCTTACTCCAACCGTAACAGTTACCCGAAAACTAACAGTAGCCCTAAACTTACTCCCTCAAACTAAGTTCAAACATAACCTAACCTGAAGCCTAAATCAAACCATACACCTAACCGTAACCCTAGGCGGACACCTGAAGCTCAACCCCAACCATAACCTGGCCCTGACGCTAACTCCAATCGTAACAGTTACCCGAAAACTAACAGTAGCCCTAAACTTACTCCCTCAAACTAAGTTCAAACCTAACCTAACCTGAAGCCTAACTCAAACCATAGACCTAACCCCTAACCCTAGGCGGACACCTGAATCTCAACCCCAACCCTAACTTGACCATGACGCTATCTCCAACCGTAACACTGAACCGAAAACTAACAGTAGCCCTAAACTTACTCATTCAAACTAAGTTCAAACCTAACCTAACCTGAAGATGAACTCAAACAATAGACCTAACCCTAACCCTAGGCGGACACCTTAAGCTTAACCCCAACCCTAAACTGACCCTGAGGCTAAATCCAACCAGAACACTGAACCGAAAACTAACAGAAGCCCTAAAACTTACTCCCTCAAACTAAGTTCAATCCTAACCTAACCTGAAGCCTAAATGAAACCATAGACCTAACCCTAACCCTAGGCGGACACCTTATGCTTAACCCCCACCCTAACCTGACCTCCAGGCTAACTCCAGCCATATCACTGAACCGAAAACTAACAGTAGTCCTAAACTTACTCGCTCAAGCTAAGTTCAAACCTAACCTAACCTGAAGATTAACTCAAACAATAGACCTAACCCTAACCCTAGGCGGACACCTTAAGCTTAACCCCAACCCTAAACTGACCCTGAGGCTAAATCCAACCAGAACACTGAACCGAAAACTAACAGAAGCCCTAAACTTACTCCCTCAAACTAAGTTCAATCCTAACCTAACCTGAAGCCTAAATGAAACCATAGACCCTAACCCTAACCCTAGGCGGACACCTTATGCTTAACCCCCACCCTAACCTGACCTCCAGGCTAACTCCAGCCATATCATTGAAGCGAAAACTAACAGTAGTCCTAAACTTACTCGCTCAAGCTAAGTTCAAACCTAACCTAACCTGAAGCCTAACTCAAATCATAGACCTAACATTAACAATAGGAGAACACCTGAAGCTCAACCCCAACCCTAACCTGGCCCTGACGCTAACTCCAACCATAACAGTTTCCCGAAAACTAACAGTAGCCCTAAACTTACTCCCTCAAACTAAGTTCAAACCTAACCTAACCTGAAGCCTAAATCAAACCATACACCTAACACTAACCCTAGGCGGACACCTTAAGCTTAATCCCAAACCTAACCTGGCCAGACACTAACTCCAACCGTAACAGTTTCCCTAAAATAACAGTAGCCCTAAACTTACTCCCTCAAACTAAGTTCAAACCTAACCTTACCTGAAGCCTAAATCAAACCATACACCTAACCCTAACCCTAGGCAGACACCTTAAGCTCAACCCCAACCCTAACCTTACCTCCACGCTAACTCCAACCATATCACTGAACCGAAAAATAAGAATAGCCCTAAACTTACTTGCTCAAACTAAGTTCAAACCTAACCTAACCTAAAGCCTAACTCAAATCATAGACCTAACCCTAAGAATAGGCGGACACGTGAAGCTCAACCCCAAACCTAACCTGACCCTGACGCTATCTCCAACCGTAACACTGAACCGAAAACTAACAGTAGCCCTAAACTTACTCACTCAAACTAAGTTCAAATGTATCCTAACCTGAAGCCTAAATCAAACCACAGACCTATCCCTAACCCTAGGCGGACACCTTAAGCTCAACTCCAACCCTAACCTGACCCTGACGCTATCTCCAACCGTAACACTGAACCGAAAACTAACAGTAGCCCTAAACTTACTCACTCAAACTAAGTTCAAACGTAACCTAACCTGGAGCCTAAATCATACCATGGACCTAAACCTAACCTTAGGCGGACACCTCAAGCTAACCCCAACCCTAACCTGACCCTGACGCTAACTCCAACCGTAACAGTTACCCGAAAACTAACAGTAGCCCTAAACTTACTCCCTCAAACTAAGTTCAAACCTAACCTAACCTGAAGCCTAAATCAAACCGTAAATGTAAAACTAACCCTAGGGGGATACCTTAAGCTCAACCCCAACGCTAACCAGGCCCTGACGCTAACTCCAACAGTAACAGTTACCCGAAAACTAACAGTAGCCCTAAACTTACTCCCTCAAACTAAGTTCAAATCTAACCTAACCTGAAGCCTAACTCAAACCACAGACCTAACCCTAACCCTAGGCGGACACCTTAAGCTCAACCCCAACCCTAACCGGACCCTCATGCTAACTCCAAACGTAACACTGAACCGAAAACTAACAGTAGCCCCAAACTTACTCCCTCAAACTAAATACAATCCTAAGCTAATCTGAAGCCTAAATGAAACCATAGACCTAACCCTAACCCTAGGCGGACACCTTATGCTTAACGCCCACCCTAACATGACCCTGATGCTTACTCCAACTGTAAACAGTTAACCGAAAACTAACAGTAGCCCTAAACTTACTCCCTGAAACTAACTTCAACCCTAACCTAACCTGAAGCCTAAATCAAACCATACACCTAACACTAACCCTAGGCGGAACCTTAAGCTCAACCCCAACCTTAACCTGACACTCACGCTAACTCCAACCGTAACACTGAACCTAAAACTAACAGAAGCCCTAAACTTACTCCCTCAAACTAAGTTCAAACCTAACCTAACCAGAAGCCAAAATCAAACCATACACCTAACCCTAACCCTAGGCGGGACACCTTTATCTCAACCCCAAACTTAACCTGACACTCACGCTAACTCCAACCGTAACACTGAACCGAAAACTAACAGTAGCCCTAAACTTACTCCCTCAAACTAAGTTCAAACCTAACCTAACCTGAAGCCTAACTCAAACCATAGACCTAACCCTAACCCTAGGCGGACCCCTGAAGCTCAACCACAACCCTAACCTGACCTGACGCTATCTCCAACCGTAACACTGAACCGAAAATTAACAGTAGCCCTAAACTTACTCCCTCAAACTAAGTTCAAACCTAACCTAACCTGAAGCCTATCGCAAACCACAGACCTAACCCTAACCCTAGGCGGACACCGTAAGCTCAACCCCAACCCTAACCAGACACTCACACTAACTCCAAATGTAACACTGAACCAAAAACTAACAGTAGCCCTAAACTTACTCCCTCAAACTAAGTTCAAACCTAACCTAACCAGAAGCCTAAATCAAACCATACACCTTACCCTAACCGTAGGCGGACACCTTAAGCTCTACCCCAAACCTAACCTGACCCTGACGCTTACTCCAACCGTAAGATTTAACCGAAAACTAACAGTAGCCCTAAACTTACTCCCTCAAACTAATTTCAAACCTAATCTAACCTGAAGCCTAACTCAAACCACAGACCTAACCCTAACCCTAGGCGGACACCTTAAGCTCAACCCCATCCCTAACCTGACCCTCACGCTAATTCCAACCATAACACTGAACCGAAAACTAACAGTAGCCCTAAACTTACTCCCTCAAACTAACATCAAACCTAACCTAACCTGAAGCCTAAATCAAACCATACACCTAACCTTAACACTAGGCGGACACCTTAAGCTCAACCATAACCCTAACCTGACCTCCAGGCTAACTCCAACCATATCACTGAACCGAAAACTAAGATTAGCCCTAAACTTACTCCCCCAAACTAAGTTCAATCCTAACATAACCTGAAGCCTAAATGAAACCATAGACCTAACCATAACCCTAGGCGGACACCTTATCACCTTATGGTTAACCCCCACCCTAAACTGACCCTGACGCTTACTCCAATCGTAACAGTTAAACGAAAACTAACAGTCGCCCTAAACTTACTCCCTCAAACTAAGTTCAAACCTATCCTAACCTGAAGCCTAAATCAAACCATACACCTAACCCTAACCCTAGGCGGATACATTAAGCTCAACCCCAAACCTAAGCTGACCCTGACACTTACACCAACCGTAACAGTTAACCGACAACTAACAGTAGCTATAAACTGACGCCCTCAAACTAAGTTCATACCTAACCTAACCTGAAGCCTAAATCAAATCTTAGACCTAACCCTAACCCTAGGCGGACCCTTATGCTTAACCCCTACCCTAACCAGACCCTGACGCTTACTCCAACCGTAACAGTGAACCGAAAACTAACAGTAGCCCTAAACTTACTCCATCAAACTAACTTCAAACCTAACCTAACCTTGAGCCTAAATGAAACCATACACCTAACCCTAACCCTAGGCGGACACCTTAAGCTCAACCCCAACACTAACCTGGCCCTGACGCTAACTCCAACCGTAACAGTTTCCCGAAAACTAACAGTAGCCCTAAACTTACTCCCTCAAACTAAGTTCAAACATAACCTAACCTGAAGCCTAAATCAAACCATACACCTAACCCTAACCCTAGGCGGACACCTTACGCTCAACTCCAACCCTAACATTACCTCCACGCTAACTCCAACCATATCACTGAACCGAAAAATAAGAGTAGCCCTAAACTTACTTGCTCAAACTAAGTTCAAACCTAACCTAACCTGAAGCCTAACTCAAATCATAGACCTAACCCTAACAATAAGCGGACACCTGAATCTCAACCCCAACCCTAACCTGACCCTGACGATATCTCCAACCGTAACACTGAACCGAAAACTAACAGTAGCCCTAAACTTACTCACTCAAACTAAGTTCAAACGTAACCTAACCTGAAGCCTAAATCAAACCACAGACCTAACCCTAACCCTAGGCGGACACCTTAAGCTCAACTCCAACCCTATCCTGACCCTGACGCTATCTCCAACCGTAACACTGAACCGAAAACTAACAGCAGTCCTAAATTTACTCACTCAAACTAAGTTCAAACATAACCTAACCTGGAGGCTAAATCAAACCATGGACCTAACCCTAACCCTAGGCGGACACCTCAAGCTAACCCTAACCATAACCTGACCCTGACGCTAACTCCAACCATAATACTGAACCGAAAACTAACAGTAGCCCTAAACTTACTCCCTCAAACTAAGTTCAAACCTAACCTAACCTGAAGCCTAAATCAAACCATACACCTAACCCTAACCCTAGGCGGACACCTTAAGCTCAACCCCAAACCTAACCTGACCCTGACGCATACTCCAACCGTAACAGTTAACTGAAAACTAACAGTAGCCCAAAACTGACTCCCTCAAACTAAGTTCAAACCTAACCTAACCTGTAGCCTAAATCAAATCATAGACCTAACCCTAACCCTAGGCGGACACCTTATGCTTAAAATCCACCCTAACATGACCCTGACGCTTACTCCAACTGTAACAGTTAACCGAAAACTAACAGTAGCCCTAAACTTACTCCCTCAAACTAAGTTCAAACCTAACCTAACCAGAAGCCAAAATCAAACCATACACCTTACCCCTAACCCAAGGCGGACACCTTAAGCTAAACCCCAACCCTAACCTGACCCTCACGCTAACTCCAACCGTAACACTGAACCGAAAACTAACAGTAGCCCTAACTTACTCCCTCAAACTAAGTTCAAACCTAACCTAACCTGAAGCCTAACTCAAACCATAGACCTAACCCTAACCCTAGGCGCACACCTGAAGCTCAACCTCAACCCTAACCTGACCCTGAAGCTATCTCCAACCGTAACACTGAACCGAAAACTAACAGTAGCACTAAACTTACTCCCTCAAACTAAGTTCAAACCTAACCTAATCTGATGCCAAACTCAAACCACAGACCTAACCCTAACCCTAGTAGGACACCTTAAGCTCAACCCCCAATCCTAACAGGACCCTCACGCTAACTACAAACGTAACACTGAACCAAAAACTAACAGTAGTCCTAAACTTACTCCCTCAAACTAAGTTCAAACCTAACCTAACCTGAAGCCTAACTCAAACAATAGACCTAACCCTAACCCTAGGCGGAAACCTTAAGCTTAACCCCAACCTTAACCTGACCCTGAGGCTAAATTCAACCGTAACACTGAACCGAAAAATTCTATAGGCCTAAACTTACTCCCTCAAATTAAGTTCAAACCTAACCTTACCAGAAGGCTAACTCAAACCATAGACCTAAGCCTAACCCTAGGCGGACACCTGAATCTCAACCCCAACCCAAACTTGACCCTGACGCTATCTCCAACCGTAACACTGACCCGAAAACTAACAGTAGCCCTAAACTTACTCCCTCAAACTAAGTTCGAACCTAACCTAACCTGAAGCCTAACTCAAACCACAGACCTAACCCTAAACCTAGGCGGACACCTGAAGCTCAACCCCAACCCTAACCTGACCCTCACGCTAACTCCAACCATAACACTGAACCGAAAACTAACAGTATCCCTAAACTTACTTGCTCAAACTAAGTTCAAACCTAACCCAACATGAAGCCTAACTCAAACAATAGACCTAACCCCTAACCCTAGGCGGACACCTTAAGCTCAACCCCAAACCTAACCTGACCCTGACACTTACACCAACCGTAACAGTTAACCGAAAATTAACAGTAGCCCTAAACTGAATCCCTAAAACTAAGTTCAAACCTAACCTAAACTGAAGCCTAAATCAAATCTTAGACCTAACCCTAACCATAGGAGGACACCTTATGCTTAACCCCCACCCTAACCTGACCCTGACGCTCACTCCAACCGTAACAGTTAACCGAAAACTAACAGTAGCCCTAAACTTACTCCATCAAACTAACTTCAAACCTAGCCTAACCTTAAGCCTAAATGAAACAATACACCTAACCCTAACCCTAGGCGGACACCTTAATCTCAACCCCAACCCTAACCTGGCCCTGACGCTAACTCCAACCATAACAGTTTCCCGAAAACTAACAGTAGCCCTAAACTTACTCCCTCAAACTAAGTTCAAACCTAACCAAACCTGAAGCCTAAATCAAACCATACACCTAACCCTAACCCTAGGCGGGACACCTTAAGCTCAACCCCAAACCTAACCTGGCCTGACACTAACTCCAACCATAACAGTTTCCCTAAAACTAACAGTAGCCCTAAACTTACTCCCTCAAACTAAGTTCAAACCTAACCTAACCTGAAGCCTAAATCAAACCATACACCTAACCCTAACCCTAGGCGGACACCTTAAGCTCAACCCCAACCCTAACCTTACCTCCAGGCTAACTCCAACCATATCACTGAACCGAAAAATAAGAATAGCCCTAAACTTACTTGCTCAAACTAAGTTCAAACCTACGCTAACCTGAAGCCTAACTCAAATCATACACCTAACCCTAACAATAAGCGGGACACCTGAAGCTCAACACCAACCCTAATCTGACCCTGACGCTATCTCCAACCGTAACACTGAACCGAAAACTAACAGTAGCCCTAAACTTACTCACTCAAACTAAGTTCAAATGTAACCTAACCGGAAGCATAAATCAAACCACAGACCTAACCCTAACCCTAGGCGGACACCTTTAGCTCAACCCCAACCTTAACCTGACACTCACGCTAACTCCAACCGTAACACTGAACCGAAAATTAACAGTAGCCCTAAACTTACTCCCTCAAACTAAGTTCAAATCTAACCTAACCTGAAGCCTATCTCAAACCACAGACGTAACCATAACCCTAGGCGGACACCGTAAGCTCAACCGCAACCCTAACCGGACACTCACGATAACTCCAAATGTAACACTGAACCAAAAACTAACAGAAGCCCTAAACTTACTCCCTCAAACTAAGTTCACACCTAACCTAACCTGAAGCCTAAATCAAACCATACACCTAACCCTAACCCTAGGCGGAAAACTTATGCTTAACCCCCACCCTAACCTGACCCTGACGCTTACTCCAACTGTAACAGTTAAACGAAAACTAACAGTAGCCCTGAACTTACACCCTCAAACTAGCTTCAAACCTAATCTAACCTGAAGCCTAACTCAAACGATAGACCTAACCCTAACCCTAGGCGGACACCTGAAGCTCAACCCCAACCCTAACCTGACCCTGACGCTATCTCCAACCGTAACACTGAACCGAAAACTAACAGTCGCCCTAAACTTACTCCCTCAAACTAATTTCAAACCTAACCTAAAACTGAAGCCTAAATCAAATCTTAGACCTAACCGTAACCCTAGGCGGACACCTTATGCTTAACTCCTACCGTAACCTGACCCTGACGCTTACTCCAACCGTAACAGTTAACCGAAAACTAACAGTAGCCCTAAACTTACTCCATCAAATTAACTTCAAACCTAACCTAACCTTAAGCCTAAATGAAACCATACACCTAACCCTAACCCTAGGCGGACAAATTAAGCTCAACCCCAACTCTAACCTGGCCCTGACGCTAACTCCAACCGTAACAGTTTCCCGAAAACTAACAGTAGCCCTAAACTTACTCCCTCAAACTAAGTTCAAACCTAACCTAATCTGAAGCCTAAATCAAACCATACACCTAACCCTAACCCTAGGCGGACACCTTACGCTCAACTCCAACCCTAACATTACCTCCAGGCTAACTCCAACCTTATCACTGAACCGAAAAATAAGAGTAGCCCTAAACTTACTTGCTCAAACTAAGTTCAAACCTAACCTAACCTGAAGCCTAACTCAAATCATAGACCTAACCCTAACAATAAGCGAACACCTGAATCTCAACCCCAACCCTAACCTGACCCTGACGCTATCTCCAACCGTAACACTGAACCGAAAACTAACAGTAGCCCTAAACTTACTCCCTCAAACTAAGTTCAAACCTAACCTAACCTGAAGCCTAACTCAAACCACAGACCTAACCCTAACCCTAGGCAGACACCTTAAGCTCAACCCCAACTCTAACCTGATCCTCACGCTAACTCCAACCGTAACACTGAACCGAAAACTAACAGTAGCCCTAAACTAACTCCCTCAAACTACGTTCAAACCTATCCTAACCTGAAGCCTAACTCAAACCATAGACCTAACCCTAACCCTAGGTGGACTCCTCAAGCTAACCCCAAACCTAACCTGACCCTAACGCTAACTCTAACCATAATACTGAACAGAAAACTAACAGTAGCCCTAAACTTACTCCCTCAAACTAAGTTCAAACCTAACCTAACCTGAAGCCTAAATCGAACCATACACCTAACCCTAAACCAAGGCGACACCTTAAGCTCCACCCCAAACCTAACTTGACCCTGACGTTTACTCCAACCGTAACAGTTAAACGAAAACTAACAGTAGCCCTAAACTTACTCCCTCAAACTAAGTTCAAACCTAACCTAACCTGAAGACTAAATGAAACCATACACCTAACCCTAACCCTAGGCGGACACCTTAAGCTGAACCCCAAACCTAACCTGACCCTGACGCTTACTCCAACCGTAACAGTTACCCGAAAACTAACAGTAGCCCTAAACTTACCTCCCTCAAACTAAGTTCAAACATAACCTAACCTGAAGCCTAAATCAAACCATACACCTAACCGTAACCCTAGGCGGACACCTGAAGCTCAACCCCAACCATAACCTGGCCCTGACGCTAACTCCAATCGTAACAGTTACCCGAAAACTAACAGTAGCCCTAAACTTACTCCCTCAAACTAAGTTCAAACCTAACCTAACCTGAAGCCTAACTCAAACCATAGACCTAACCCTAACCCTAGGCGGACACCTGAATCTCAACCCCAACCCTAACTTGACCATGACGCTATCTCCAACCGTAACACTGAACCGAAAACTAACAGTAGCCCTAAACTTACTCATTCAAACTAAGTTCAAACCTAACCTAACCTGAAGATTAACTCAAACAATAGACCTAACCCTAACCCTAGGCGGACACCTTAAGCTTAACCCCAACCCTAAACTGACCCTGAGGCTAAATCCAACCAGAACACTGAACCGAAAACTAACAGAAGCCCTAAACTTACTCCCTCAAACTAAGTTCAATCCTAACCTAACCTGAAGCCTAAATGAAACCATAGACCTAACCCTAACCCTAGGCGGACACCTTATGCTTAACCCCCACCCTAACCTGACCTCCAGGCTAACTCCAGCCATATCACTGAACCGAAAACTAACAGTAGTCCTAAACTTACTCGCTCAAGCTAAGTTCAAACCTAACCTAACCTGAAGATTAACTCAAACAATAGACCTAACCCTAACCCTAGGCGGACACCTTAAGCTTAACCCCAACCCTAAACTGACCCTGAGGCTAAATCCAACCAGAACACTGAACCGAAAACTAACAGAAGCCCTAAACTTACTCCCTCAAACTAAGTTCAATCCTAACCTAACCTGAAGCCTAAATGAAACCATAGACCTAACCCTAACCCTAGGCGGACACCTTATGCTTAACCCCCACCCTAACCTGACCTCCAGGCTAACTCCAGCCATATCATTGAAGCGAAAACTAACAGTAGTCCTAAACTTACTCGCTCAAGCTAAGTTCAAACCTAACCTAACCTGAAGCCTAACTCAAATCATAGACCTAACATTAACAATAGGAGAACACCTGAAGCTCAACCCCAACCCTAACCTGGCCCTGACGCTAACTCCAACCATAACAGTTTCCCGAAAACTAACAGTAGCCCTAAACTTACTCCCTCAAACTAAGTTCAAACCTAACCTAACCTGAAGCCTAAATCAAACCATACACCTAACACTAACCCTAGGCGGACACCTTAAGCTTAATCCCAAACCTAACCTGGCCAGACACTAACTCCAACCGTAACAGTTTCCCTAAAATAACAGTAGCCCTAAACTTACTCCCTCAAACTAAGTTCAAACCTAACCTTACCTGAAGCCTAAATCAAACCATACACCTAACCCTAACCCTAGGCAGACACCTTAAGCTCAACCCCAACCCTAACCTTACCTCCACGCTAACTCCAACCATATCACTGAACCGAAAAATAAGAATAGCCCTAAACTTACTTGCTCAAACTAAGTTCAAACCTAACCTAACCTAAAGCCTAACTCAAATCATAGACCTAACCCTAAGAATAGGCGGACACGTGAAGCTCAACCCCAAACCTAACCTGACCCTGACGCTATCTCCAACCGTAACACTGAACCGAAAACTAACAGTAGCCCTAAACTTACTCACTCAAACTAAGTTCAAATGTATCCTAACCTGAAGCCTAAATCAAACCACAGACCTATCCCTAACCCTAGGCGGACACCTTAAGCTCAACTCCAACCCTAACCTGACCCTGACGCTATCTCCAACCGTAACACTGAACCGAAAACTAACAGTAGCCCTAAACTTACTCACTCAAACTAAGTTCAAACGTAACCTAACCTGGAGCCTAAATCATACCATGGACCTAAACCTAACCTTAGGCGGACACCTCAAGCTAACCCCAACCCTAACCTGACCCTGACGCTAACTCCAACCGTAACAGTTACCCGAAAACTAACAGTAGCCCTAAACTTACTCCCTCAAACTAAGTTCAAACCTAACCTAACCTGAAGCCTAAATCAAACCATAAATGTAAAACTAACCCTAGGGGGATACCTTAAGCTCAACCCCAACGCTAACCAGGCCCTGACGCTAACTCCAACAGTAACAGTTACCCGAAAACTAACAGTAGCCCTAAACTTACTCCCTCAAACTAAGTTCAAATCTAACCTAACCTGAAGCCTAACTCAAACCACAGACCTAACCCTAACCCTAGGCGGACACCTTAAGCTCAACCCCAACCCTAACCGGACCCTCATGCTAACTCCAAACGTAACACTGAACCGAAAACTAACAGTAGCCCCAAACTTACTCCCTCAAACTAAATACAATCCTAAGCTAATCTGAAGCCTAAATGAAACCATAGACCTAACCCTAACCCTAGGCGGACACCTTATGCTTAACGCCCACCCTAACATGACCCTGATGCTTACTCCAACTGTAACAGTTAACCGAAAACTAACAGTAGCCCTAAACTTACTCCCTGAAACTAACTTCAACCCTAACCTAACCTGAAGCCTAAATCAAACCATACACCTAACACTAACCCTAGGCGGAAACCTTAAGCTCAACCCCAACCTTAACCTGACACTCACGCTAACTCCAACCGTAACACTGAACCTAAAACTAACAGAAGCCCTAAACTTACTCCCTCAAACTAAGTTCAAACCTAACCTAACCAGAAGCCAAAATCAAACCATACACCTAACCCTAACCCTAGGCGGACACCTTTATCTCAACCCCAAACTTAACCTGACACTCACGCTAACTCCAACCGTAACACTGAACCGAAAACTAACAGTAGCCCTAAACTTACTCCCTCAAACTAAGTTCAAACCTAACCTAACCTGAAGCCTAACTCAAACCATAGACCTAACCCTAACCCTAGGCGGACCCCTGAAGCTCAACCACAACCCTAACCTGACCTGACGCTATCTCCAACCGTAACACTGAACCGAAAATTAACAGTAGCCCTAAACTTACTCCCTCAAACTAAGTTCAAACCTAACCTAACCTGAAGCCTATCGCAAACCACAGACCTAACCCTAACCCTAGGCGGACACCGTAAGCTCAACCCCAACCCTAACCAGACACTCACACTAACTCCAAATGTAACACTGAACCAAAAACTAACAGTAGCCCTAAACTTACTCCCTCAAACTAAGTTCAAACCTAACCTAACCAGAAGCCTAAATCAAACCATACACCTTACCCTAACCGTAGGCGGACACCTTAAGCTCTACCCCAAACCTAACCTGACCCTGACGCTTACTCCAACCGTAAGATTTAACCGAAAACTAACAGTAGCCCTAAACTTACTCCCTCAAACTAATTTCAAACCTAATCTAACCTGAAGCCTAACTCAAACCACAGACCTAACCCTAACCCTAGGCGGACACCTTAAGCTCAACCCCATCCCTAACCTGACCCTCACGCTAATTCCAACCATAACACTGAACCGAAAACTAACAGTAGCCCTAAACTTACTCCCTCAAACTAACATCAAACCTAACCTAACCTGAAGCCTAAATCAAACCATACACCTAACCTTAACACTAGGCGGACACCTTAAGCTCAACCATAACCCTAACCTGACCTCCAGGCTAACTCCAACCATATCACTGAACCGAAAACTAAGATTAGCCCTAAACTTACTCCCCCCAAACTAAGTTCAATCCTAACATAACCTGAAGCCTAAATGAAACCATAGACCTAACCATAACCCTAGGCGGACACCTTATGGTTAACCCCCACCCTAAACTGACCCTGACGCTTACTCCAATCGTAACAGTTAAACGAAAACTAACAGTCGCCCTAAACTTACTCCCTCAAACTAAGTTCAAACCTATCCTAACCTGAAGCCTAAATCAAACCATACACCTAACCCTAACCCTAGGCGGATACATTAAGCTCAACCCCAAACCTAAGCTGACCCTGACACTTACACCAACCGTAACAGTTAACCGACAACTAACAGTAGCTATAAACTGACGCCCTCAAACTAAGTTCATACCTAACCTAACCTGAAGCCTAAATCAAATCTTAGACCTAACCCTAACCCTAGGCGGACCCTTATGCTTAACCCCTACCCTAACCAGACCCTGACGCTTACTCCAACCGTAACAGTGAACCGAAAACTAACAGTAGCCCTAAACTTACTCCATCAAACTAACTTCAAACCTAACCTAACCTTGAGCCTAAATGAAACCATACACCTAACCCTAACCCTAGGCGGACACCTTAAGCTCAACCCCAACACTAACCTGGCCCTGACGCTAACTCCAACCGTAACAGTTTCCCGAAAACTAACAGTAGCCCTAAACTTACTCCCTCAAACTAAGTTCAAACATAACCTAACCTGAAGCCTAAATCAAACCATACACCTAACCCTAACCCTAGGCGGACACCTTACGCTCAACTCCAACCCTAACATTACCTCCACGCTAACTCCAACCATATCACTGAACCGAAAAATAAGAGTAGCCCTAAACTTACTTGCTCAAACTAAGTTCAAACCTAACCTAACCTGAAGCCTAACTCAAATCATAGACCTAACCCTAACAATAAGCGGACACCTGAATCTCAACCCCAATCCTAACCTGACCCTGACGATATCTCCAACCGTAACACTGAACCGAAAACTAACAGTAGCCCTAAACTTACTCACTCAAACTAAGTTCAAACGTAACCTAACCTGAAGCCTAAATCAAACCACAGACCTAACCCTAACCCTAGGCGGACACCTTAAGCTCAACTCCAACCCTATCCTGACCCTGACGCTATCTCCAACCGTAACACTGAACCGAAAACTAACAGCAGTCCTAAATTTACTCACTCAAACTAAGTTCAAACATAACCTAACCTGGAGGCTAAATCAAACCATGGACCTAACCCTAACCCTAGGCGGACACCTCAAGCTAACCCTAACCATAACCTGACCCTGACGCTAACTCCAACCATAATACTGAACCGAAAACTAACAGTAGCCCTAAACTTACTCCCTCAAACTAAGTTCAAACCTAACCTAACCTGAAGCCTAAATCAAACCATACACCTAACCCTAACCCTAGGCGGACACCTTAAGCTCAACCCCAAACCTAACCTGACCCTGACGCATACTCCAACCGTAACAGTTAACTGAAAACTAACAGTAGCCCAAAACTGACTCCCTCAAACTAAGTTCAAACCTAACCTAACCTGTAGCCTAAATCAAATCATAGACCTAACCCTAACCCTAGGCGGACACCTTATGCTTAAAATCCACCCTAACATGACCCTGACGCTTACTCCAACTGTAACAGTTAACCGAAAACTAACAGTAGCCCTAAACTTACTCCCTCAAACTAAGTTCAAACCTAACCTAACCAGAAGCCAAAATCAAACCATACACCTTACCCTAACCCAAGGCGGACACCTTAAGCTAAACCCCAACCCTAACCTGACCCTCACGCTAACTCCAACCGTAACACTGAACCGAAAACTAACAGTAGCCCTAACTTACTCCCTCAAACTAAGTTCAAACCTAACCTAACCTGAAGCCTAACTCAAACCATAGACCTAACCCTAACCCTAGGCGCACACCTGAAGCTCAACCTCAACCCTAACCTGACCCTGAAGCTATCTCCAACCGTAACACTGAACCGAAAACTAACAGTAGCACTAAACTTACTCCCTCAAACTAAGTTCAAACCTAACCTAATCTGATGCCAAACTCAAACCACAGACCTAACCCTAACCCTAGTAGGACACCTTAAGCTCAACCCCAATCCTAACAGGACCCTCACGCTAACTACAAACGTAACACTGAACCAAAAACTAACAGTAGTCCTAAACTTACTCCCTCAAACTAAGTTCAAACCTAACCTAACCTGAAGCCTAACTCAAACAATAGACCTAACCCTAACCCTAGGCGGAAACCTTAAGCTTAACCCCAACCTTAACCTGACCCTGAGGCTAAATTCAACCGTAACACTGAACCGAAAAATTCTATAGGCCTAAACTTACTCCCTCAAATTAAGTTCAAACCTAACCTTACCAGAAGGCTAACTCAAACCATAGACCTAAGCCTAACCCTAGGCGGACACCTGAATCTCAACCCCAACCCAAACTTGACCCTGACGCTATCTCCAACCGTAACACTGACCCGAAAACTAACAGTAGCCCTAAACTTACTCCCTCAAACTAAGTTCGAACCTAACCTAACCTGAAGCCTAACTCAAACCACAGACCTAACCCTAAACCTAGGCGGACACCTGAAGCTCAACCCCAACCCTAACCTGACCCTCACGCTAACTCCAACCATAACACTGAACCGAAAACTAACAGTATCCCTAAACTTACTTGCTCAAACTAAGTTCAAACCTAACCCAACATGAAGCCTAACTCAAACAATAGACCTAACCCTAACCCTAGGCGGACACCTTAAGCTCAACCCCAAACCTAACCTGACCCTGACACTTACACCAACCGTAACAGTTAACCGAAAATTAACAGTAGCCCTAAACTGAATCCCTAAAACTAAGTTCAAACCTAACCTAAACTGAAGCCTAAATCAAATCTTAGACCTAACCCTAACCATAGGAGGACACCTTATGCTTAACCCCCACCCTAACCTGACCCTGACGCTCACTCCAACCGTAACAGTTAACCGAAAACTAACAGTAGCCCTAAACTTACTCCATCAAACTAACTTCAAACCTAGCCTAACCTTAAGCCTAAATGAAACAATACACCTAACCCTAACCCTAGGCGGACACCTTAATCTCAACCCCAACCCTAACCTGGCCCTGACGCTAACTCCAACCATAACAGTTTCCCGAAAACTAACAGTAGCCCTAAACTTACTCCCTCAAACTAAGTTCAAACCTAACCAAACCTGAAGCCTAAATCAAACCATACACCTAACCCTAACCCTAGGCGGACACCTTAAGCTCAACCCCAAACCTAACCTGGCCTGACACTAACTCCAACCATAACAGTTTCCCTAAAACTAACAGTAGCCCTAAACTTACTCCCTCAAACTAAGTTCAAACCTAACCTAACCTGAAGCCTAAATCAAACCATACACCTAACCCTAACCCTAGGCGGACACCTTAAGCTCAACCCCAACCCTAACCTTACCTCCAGGCTAACTCCAACCATATCACTGAACCGAAAAATAAGAATAGCCCTAAACTTACTTGCTCAAACTAAGTTCAAACCTACGCTAACCTGAAGCCTAACTCAAATCATACACCTAACCCTAACAATAAGCGGACACCTGAAGCTCAACACCAACCCTAATCTGACCCTGACGCTATCTCCAACCGTAACACTGAACCGAAAACTAACAGTAGCCCTAAACTTACTCACTCAAACTAAGTTCAAATGTAACCTAACCGGAAGCATAAATCAAACCACAGACCTAACCCTAACCCTAGGCGGACACCTTTAGCTCAACCCCAACCTTAACCTGACACTCACGCTAACTCCAACCGTAACACTGAACCGAAAATTAACAGTAGCCCTAAACTTACTCCCTCAAACTAAGTTCAAATCTAACCTAACCTGAAGCCTATCTCAAACCACAGACGTAACCATAACCCTAGGCGGACACCGTAAGCTCAACCGCAACCCTAACCGGACACTCACGATAACTCCAAATGTAACACTGAACCAAAAACTAACAGAAGCCCTAAACTTACTCCCTCAAACTAAGTTCACACCTAACCTAACCTGAAGCCTAAATCAAACCATACACCTAACCCTAACCCTAGGCGGAAAACTTATGCTTAACCCCCACCCTAACCTGACCCTGACGCTTACTCCAACTGTAACAGTTAAACGAAAACTAACAGTAGCCCTGAACTTACACCCTCAAACTAGCTTCAAACCTAATCTAACCTGAAGCCTAACTCAAACGATAGACCTAACCCTAACCCTAGGCGGACACCTGAAGCTCAACCCCAACCCTAACCTGACCCTGACGCTATCTCCAACCGTAACACTGAACCGAAAACTAACAGTCGCCCTAAACTTACTCCCTCAAACTAATTTCAAACCTAACCTAAACTGAAGCCTAAATCAAATCTTAGACCTAACCGTAACCCTAGGCGGACACCTTATGCTTAACTCCTACCGTAACCTGACCCTGACGCTTACTCCAACCGTAACAGTTAACCGAAAACTAACAGTAGCCCTAAACTTACTCCATCAAATTAACTTCAAACCTAACCTAACCTTAAGCCTAAATGAAACCATACACCTAACCCTAACCCTAGGCGGACAAATTAAGCTCAACCCCAACTCTAACCTGGCCCTGACGCTAACTCCAACCGTAACAGTTTCCCGAAAACTAACAGTAGCCCTAAACTTACTCCCTCAAACTAAGTTCAAACCTAACCAAACCTGAAGCCTAAATCAAACCATACACCTAACCCTAACCCTAGGCGGACACCTTAAGCTCAACCCCAAACCTAACCTGGCCTGACACTAACTCCAACCATAACAGTTTCCCTAAAACTAACAGTAGCCCTAAACTTACTCCCTCAAACTAAGTTCAAACCTAACCTAACCTGAAGCCTAAATCAAACCATACACCTAACCCTAACCCTAGGCGGACACCTTAAGCTCAACCCCAACCCTAACCTTACCTCCAGGCTAACTCCAACCATATCACTGAACCGAAAAATAAGAATAGCCCTAAACTTACTTGCTCAAACTAAGTTCAAACCTACGCTAACCTGAAGCCTAACTCAAATCATACACCTAACCCTAACAATAAGCGGACACCTGAAGCTCAACACCAACCCTAATCTGACCCTGACGCTATCTCCAACCGTAACACTGAACCGAAAACTAACAGTAGCCCTAAACTTACTCACTCAAACTAAGTTCAAATGTAACCTAACCGGAAGCATAAATCAAACCACAGACCTAACCCTAACCCTAGGCGGACACCTTTAGCTCAACCCCAACCTTAACCTGACACTCACGCTAACTCCAACCGTAACACTGAACCGAAAATTAACAGTAGCCCTAAACTTACTCCCTCAAACTAAGTTCAAATCTAACCTAACCTGAAGCCTATCTCAAACCACAGACGTAACCATAACCCTATGCGGACACCGTAAGCTCAACCGCAACCCTAACCGGACACTCACGATAACTCCAAATGTAACACTGAACCAAAAACTAACAGAAGCCCTAAACTTACTCCCTCAAACTAAGTTCACACCTAACCTAACCTGAAGCCTAAATCAAACCATACACCTAACCCTAACCCTAGGCGGAAAACTTATGCTTAACCCCCACCCTAACCTGACCCTGACGCTTACTCCAACTGTAACAGTTAAACGAAAACTAACAGTAGCCCTGAACTTACACCCTCAAACTAGCTTCAAACCTAATCTAACCTGAAGCCTAACTCAAACGATAGACCTAACCCTAACCCTAGGCGGACACCTGAAGCTCAACCCCAACCCTAACCTGACCCTGGCGCTATCTCCAACCGTAACACTGAACCGAAAACTAACAGTCGCCCTAAACTTACTCCCTCAAACTAATTTCAAACCTAACCTAAACTGAAGCCTAAATCAAATCTTAGACCTAACCGTAACCCTAGGCGGACACCTTATGCTTAACTCCTACCGTAACCTGACCCTGACGCTTACTCCAACCGTAACAGTTAACCGAAAACTAACAGTAGCCCTAAACTTACTCCATCAAATTAACTTCAAACCTAACCTAACCTTAAGCCTAAATGAAACCATACACCTAACCCTAACCCTAGGCGGACAAATTAAGCTCAACCCCAACTCTAACCTGGCCCTGACGCTAACTCCAACCGTAACAGTTTCCCGAAAACTAACAGTAGCCCTAAACTTACTCCCTCAAACTAAGTTCAAACCTAACCTAATCTGAAGCCTAAATCAAACCATACACCTAACCCTAACCCTAGGCGGACACCTTACGCTCAACTCCAACCCTAACATTACCTCCAGGCTAACTCCAACCTTATCACTGAACCGAAAAATAAGAGTAGCCCTAAACTTACTTGCTCAAACTAAGTTCAAACCTAACCTAACCTGAAGCCTAACTCAAATCATAGACCTAACCCTAACAATAAGCGAACACCTGAATCTCAACCCCAACCCTAACCTGACCCTGACGCTATCTCCAACCGTAACACTGAACCGAAAACTAACAGTAGCCCTAAACTTACTCCCTCAAACTAAGTTCAAACCTAACCTAACCTGAAGCCTAACTCAAACCACAGACCTAACACTAACCCTAGGCGGACACCTTAAGCTCAACCCCAACTCTAACCTGATCCTCACGCTAACTCCAACCGTAACACTGAACCGAAAACTAACAGTAGCCCTAAACTAACTCCCTCAAACTACGTTCAAACCTATCCTAACCTGAAGCCTAACTCAAACCATAGACCTAACCCTAACCCTAGGTGGACTCCTCAAGCTAACCCCAAACCTAACCTGACCCTAACGCTAACTCTAACCATAATACTGAACAGAAAACTAACAGTAGCCCTAAACTTACTCCCTCAAACTAAGTTCAAACCTAACCTAACCTGAAGCCTAAATCGAACCATACACCTAACCCTAAACCAAGGCGACACCTTAAGCTCCACCCCAAACCTAACTTGACCCTGACGTTTACTCCAACCGTAACAGTTAAACGAAAACTAACAGTAGCCCTAAACTTACTCCCTCAAACTAAGTTCAAACCTAACCTAACCTGAAGACTAAATGAAACCATACACCTAACCCTAACCCTAGGCGGACACCTTAAGCTGAACCCCAAACCTAACCTGACCCTGACGCTTACTCCAACCGTAACAGTTACCCGAAAACTAACAGTAGCCCTAAACTTACTCCCTCAAACTAAGTTCAAACATAACCTAACCTGAAGCCTAAATCAAACCATACACCTAACCGTAACCCTAGGCGGACACCTGAAGCTCAACCCCAACCATAACCTGGCCCTGACGCTAACTCCAATCGTAACAGTTACCCGAAAACTAACAGTAGCCCTAAACTTACTCCCTCAAACTAAGTTCAAACCTAACCTAACCTGAAGCCTAACTCAAACCATAGACCTAACCCTAACCCTAGGCGGACACCTGAATCTCAACCCCAACCCTAACTTGACCATGACGCTATCTCCAACCGTAACACTGAACCGAAAACTAACAGTAGCCCTAAACTTACTCATTCAAACTAAGTTCAAACCTAACCTAACCTGAAGATGAACTCAAACAATAGACCTAACCCTAACCCTAGGCGGACACCTTAAGCTTAACCCCAACCCTAAACTGACCCTGAGGCTAAATCCAACCAGAACACTGAACCGAAAACTAACAGAAGCCCTAAACTTACTCCCTCAAACTAAGTTCAATCCTAACCTAACCTGAAGCCTAAATGAAACCATAGACCTAACCCTAACCCTAGGCGGACACCTTATGCTTAACCCCCACCCTAACCTGACCTCCAGGCTAACTCCAGCCATATCACTGAACCGAAAACTAACAGTAGTCCTAAACTTACTCGCTCAAGCTAAGTTCAAACCTAACCTAACCTGAAGATTAACTCAAACAATAGACCTAACCCTAACCCTAGGCGGACACCTTAAGCTTAACCCCAACCCTAAACTGACCCTGAGGCTAAATCCAACCAGAACACTGAACCGAAAACTAACAGAAGCCCTAAACTTACTCCCTCAAACTAAGTTCAATCCTAACCTAACCTGAAGCCTAAATGAAACCATAGACCTAACCCTAACCCTAGGCGGACACCTTATGCTTAACCCCCACCCTAACCTGACCTCCAGGCTAACTCCAGCCATATCATTGAAGCGAAAACTAACAGTAGTCCTAAACTTACTCGCTCAAGCTAAGTTCAAACCTAACCTAACCTGAAGCCTAACTCAAATCATAGACCTAACATTAACAATAGGAGAACACCTGAAGCTCAACCCCAACCCTAACCTGGCCCTGACGCTAACTCCAACCATAACAGTTTCCCGAAAACTAACAGTAGCCCTAAACTTACTCCCTCAAACTAAGTTCAAACCTAACCTAACCTGAAGCCTAAATCAAACCATACACCTAACACTAACCCTAGGCGGACACCTTAAGCTTAATCCCAAACCTAACCTGGCCAGACACTAACTCCAACCGTAACAGTTTCCCTAAAATAACAGTAGCCCTAAACTTACTCCCTCAAACTAAGTTCAAACCTAACCTTACCTGAAGCCTAAATCAAACCATACACCTAACCCTAACCCTAGGCAGACACCTTAAGCTCAACCCCAACCCTAACCTTACCTCCACGCTAACTCCAACCATATCACTGAACCGAAAAATAAGAATAGCCCTAAACTTACTTGCTCAAACTAAGTTCAAACCTAACCTAACCTAAAGCCTAACTCAAATCATAGACCTAACCCTAAGAATAGGCGGACACGTGAAGCTCAACCCCAAACCTAACCTGACCCTGACGCTATCTCCAACCGTAACACTGAACCGAAAACTAACAGTAGCCCTAAACTTACTCACTCAAACTAAGTTCAAATGTATCCTAACCTGAAGCCTAAATCAAACCACAGACCTATCCCTAACCCTAGGCGGACACCTTAAGCTCAACTCCAACCCTAACCTGACCCTGACGCTATCTCCAACCGTAACACTGAACCGAAAACTAACAGTAGCCCTAAACTTACTCACTCAAACTAAGTTCAAACGTAACCTAACCTGGAGCCTAAATCATACCATGGACCTAAACCTAACCTTAGGCGGACACCTCAAGCTAACCCCAACCCTAACCTGACCCTGACGCTAACTCCAACCGTAACAGTTACCCGAAAACTAACAGTAGCCCTAAACTTACTCCCTCAAACTAAGTTCAAACCTAACCTAACCTGAAGCCTAAATCAAACCGTAAATGTAAAACTAACCCTAGGGGGATACCTTAAGCTCAACCCCAACGCTAACCAGGCCCTGACGCTAACTCCAACAGTAACAGTTACCCGAAAACTAACAGTAGCCCTAAACTTACTCCCTCAAACTAAGTTCAAATCTAACCTAACCTGAAGCCTAACTCAAACCACAGACCTAACCCTAACCCTAGGCGGACACCTTAAGCTCAACCCCAACCCTAACCGGACCCTCATGCTAACTCCAAACGTAACACTGAACCGAAAACTAACAGTAGCCCCAAACTTACTCCCTCAAACTAAATACAATCCTAAGCTAATCTGAAGCCTAAATGAAACCATAGACCTAACCCTAACCCTAGGCGGACACCTTATGCTTAACGCCCACCCTAACATGACCCTGATGCTTACTCCAACTGTAACAGTTAACCGAAAACTAACAGTAGCCCTAAACTTACTCCCTGAAACTAACTTCAACCCTAACCTAACCTGAAGCCTAAATCAAACCATACACCTAACACTAACCCTAGGCGGAAACCTTAAGCTCAACCCCAACCTTAACCTGACACTCACGCTAACTCCAACCGTAACACTGAACCTAAAACTAACAGAAGCCCTAAACTTACTCCCTCAAACTAAGTTCAAACCTAACCTAACCAGAAGCCAAAATCAAACCATACACCTAACCCTAACCCTAGGCGGACACCTTTATCTCAACCCCAAACTTAACCTGACACTCACGCTAACTCCAACCGTAACACTGAACCGAAAACTAACAGTAGCCCTAAACTTACTCCCTCAAACTAAGTTCAAACCTAACCTAACCTGAAGCCTAACTCAAACCATAGACCTAACCCTAACCCTAGGCGGACCCCTGAAGCTCAACCACAACCCTAACCTGACCTGACGCTATCTCCAACCGTAACACTGAACCGAAAATTAACAGTAGCCCTAAACTTACTCCCTCAAACTAAGTTCAAACCTAACCTAACCTGAAGCCTATCGCAAACCACAGACCTAACCCTAACCCTAGGCGGACACCGTAAGCTCAACCCCAACCCTAACCAGACACTCACACTAACTCCAAATGTAACACTGAACCAAAAACTAACAGTAGCCCTAAACTTACTCCCTCAAACTAAGTTCAAACCTAACCTAACCAGAAGCCTAAATCAAACCATACACCTTACCCTAACCGTAGGCGGACACCTTAAGCTCTACCCCAAACCTAACCTGACCCTGACGCTTACTCCAACCGTAAGATTTAACCGAAAACTAACAGTAGCCCTAAACTTACTCCCTCAAACTAATTTCAAACCTAATCTAACCTGAAGCCTAACTCAAACCACAGACCTAACCCTAACCCTAGGCGGACACCTTAAGCTCAACCCCATCCCTAACCTGACCCTCACGCTAATTCCAACCATAACACTGAACCGAAAACTAACAGTAGCCCTAAACTTACTCCCTCAAACTAACATCAAACCTAACCTAACCTGAAGCCTAAATCAAACCATACACCTAACCTTAACACTAGGCGGACACCTTAAGCTCAACCATAACCCTAACCTGACCTCCAGGCTAACTCCAACCATATCACTGAACCGAAAACTAAGATTAGCCCTAAACTTACTCCCCCAAACTAAGTTCAATCCTAACATAACCTGAAGCCTAAATGAAACCATAGACCTAACCATAACCCTAGGCGGACACCTTATGGTTAACCCCCACCCTAAACTGACCCTGACGCTTACTCCAATCGTAACAGTTAAACGAAAACTAACAGTCGCCCTAAACTTACTCCCTCAAACTAAGTTCAAACCTATCCTAACCTGAAGCCTAAATCAAACCATACACCTAACCCTAACCCTAGGCGGATACATTAAGCTCAACCCCAAACCTAAGCTGACCCTGACACTTACACCAACCGTAACAGTTAACCGACAACTAACAGTAGCTATAAACTGACGCCCTCAAACTAAGTTCATACCTAACCTAACCTGAAGCCTAAATCAAATCTTAGACCTAACCCTAACCCTAGGCGGACCCTTATGCTTAACCCCTACCCTAACCAGACCCTGACGCTTACTCCAACCGTAACAGTGAACCGAAAACTAACAGTAGCCCTAAACTTACTCCATCAAACTAACTTCAAACCTAACCTAACCTTAAGCCTAAATGAAACCATACACCTAACCCTAACCCTAGGCGGACACCTTAAGCTCAACCCCAACACTAACCTGGCCCTGACGCTAACTCCAACCGTAACAGTTTCCCGAAAACTAACAGTAGCCCTAAACTTACTCCCTCAAACTAAGTTCAAACATAACCTAACCTGAAGCCTAAATCAAACCATACACCTAACCCTAACCCTAGGCGGACACCTTACGCTCAACTCCAACCCTAACATTACCTCCACGCTAACTCCAACCATATCACTGAACCGAAAAATAAGAGTAGCCCTAAACTTACTTGCTCAAACTAAGTTCAAACCTAACCTAACCTGAAGCCTAACTCAAATCATAGACCTAACCCTAACAATAAGCGGACACCTGAATCTCAACCCCAACCCTAACCTGACCCTGACGATATCTCCAACCGTAACACTGAACCGAAAACTAACAGTAGCCCTAAACTTACTCACTCAAACTAAGTTCAAACGTAACCTAACCTGAAGCCTAAATCAAACCACAGACCTAACCCTAACCCTAGGCGGACACCTTAAGCTCAACTCCAACCCTATCCTGACCCTGACGCTATCTCCAACCGTAACACTGAACCGAAAACTAACAGCAGTCCTAAATTTACTCACTCAAACTAAGTTCAAACATAACCTAACCTGGAGGCTAAATCAAACCATGGACCTAACCCTAACCCTAGGCGGACACCTCAAGCTAACCCTAACCATAACCTGACCCTGACGCTAACTCCAACCATAATACTGAACCGAAAACTAACAGTAGCCCTAAACTTACTCCCTCAAACTAAGTTCAAACCTAACCTAACCTGAAGCCTAAATCAAACCATACACCTAACCCTAACCCTAGGCGGACACCTTAAGCTCAACCCCAAACCTAACCTGACCCTGACGCATACTCCAACCGTAACAGTTAACTGAAAACTAACAGTAGCCCAAAACTGACTCCCTCAAACTAAGTTCAAACCTAACCTAACCTGTAGCCTAAATCAAATCATAGACCTAACCCTAACCCTAGGCGGACACCTTATGCTTAAAATCCACCCTAACCTGACCCTGACGCTTACTCCAACTGTAACAGTTAACCGAAAACTAACAGTAGCCCTAAACTTACTCCCTCAAACTAAGTTCAAACCTAACCTAACCAGAAGCCAAAATCAAACCATACACCTTACCCTAACCCAAGGCGGACACCTTAAGCTAAACCCCAACCCTAACCTGACCCTCACGCTAACTCCAACCGTAACACTGAACCGAAAAATAACAGTAGCCCTAACTTACTCCCTCAAACTAAGTTCAAACCTAACCTAACCTGAAGCCTAACTCAAACCATAGACCTAACCCTAACCCTAGGCGGACACCTGAATCTCAACCCCAACCCAAACTTGACCCTGACGCTATCTCCAACCGTAACACTGACCCGAAAACTAACAGTAGCCCTAAACTTACTCCCTCAAACTAAGTTCGAACCTAACCTAACCTGAAGCCTAACTCAAACCACAGACCTAACCCTAAACCTAGGCGGACACCTGAAGCTCAACCCCAACCCTAACCTGACCCTCACGCTAACTCCAACCATAACACTGAACCGAAAACTAACAGTATCCCTAAACTTACTTGCTCAAACTAAGTTCAAACCTAACCCAACATGAAGCCTAACTCAAACAATAGACCTAACCCTAACCCTAGGCGGACACCTTAAGCTCAACCCCAAACCTAACCTGACCCTGACACTTACACCAACCGTAACAGTTAACCGAAAATTAACAGTAGCCCTAAACTGACTCCCTAAAACTAAGTTCAAACCTAACCTAAACTGAAGCCTAAATCAAATCTTAGACCTAACCCTAACCATAGGAGGACACCTTATGCTTAACCCCCACCCTAACCTGACCCTGACGCTCACTCCAACCGTAACAGTTAACCGAAAACTAACAGTAGCCCTAAACTTACTCCATCAAACTAACTTCAAACCTAGCCTAACCTTAAGCCTAAATGAAACAATACACCTAACCCTAACCCTAGGCGGACACCTTAATCTCAACCCCAACCCTAACCTGGCCCTGACGCTAACTCCAACCATAACAGTTTCCCGAAAACTAACAGTAGCCCTAAACTTACTCCCTCAAACTAAGTTCAAACCTAACCAAACCTGAAGCCTAAATCAAACCATACACCTAACCCTAACCCTAGGCGGACACCTTAAGCTCAACCCCAAACCTAACCTGGCCTGACACTAACTCCAACCATAACAGTTTCCCTAAAACTAACAGTAGCCCTAAACTTACTCCCTCAAACTAAGTTCAAACCTAACCTAACCTGAAGCCTAAATCAAACCATACACCTAACCCTAACCCTAGGCGGACACCTTAAGCTCAACCCCAACCCTAACCTTACCTCCAGGCTAACTCCAACCATATCACTGAACCGAAAAATAAGAATAGCCCTAAACTTACTTGCTCAAACTAAGTTCAAACCTACCCTAACCTGAAGCCTAACTCAAATCATACACCTAACCCTAACAATAAGCGGACACCTGAAGCTCAACAGCAACCCTAATCTGACCCTGACGCTATCTCCAACCGTAACACTGAACCGAAAACTAACAGTAGCCCTAAACTTACTCACTCAAACTAAGTTCAAATGTAACCTAACCGGAAGCATAAATCAAACCACAGACCTAACCCTAACCCTAGGCGGACACCTTTAGCTCAACCCCAACCTTAACCTGACACTCACGCTAACTCCAACCGTAACACTGAACCGAAAATTAACAGTAGCCCTAAACTTACTCCCTCAAACTAAGTTCAAATCTAACCTAACCTGAAGCCTATCTCAAACCACAGACGTAACCCTAACCCTAGGCGGACACCGTAAGCTCAACCGCAACCCTAACCGGACACTCACGATAACTCCAAATGTAACACTGAACCAAAAACTAACAGAAGCCCTAAACTTACTCCCTCAAACTAAGTTCACACCTAACCTAACCTGAAGCCTAAATCAAACCATACACCTAACCCTAACCCTAGGCGGAAAACTTATGCTTAACCCCCACCCTAACCTGACCCTGACGCTTACTCCAACTGTAACAGTTAAACGAAAACTAACAGTAGCCCTGAACTTACACCCTCAAACTAGCTTCAAACCTAATCTAACCTGAAGCCTAACTCAAACGATAGACCTAACCCTAACCCTAGGCGGACACCTGAAGCTCAACCCCAACCCTAACCTGACCCTGACGCTATCTCCAACCGTAACACTGAACCGAAAACTAACAGTCGCCCTAAACTTACTCCCTCAAACTAATTTCAAACCTAACCTAAACTGAAGCCTAAATCAAATCTTAGACCTAACCGTAACCCTAGGCGGACACCTTATGCTTAACTCCTACCGTAACCTGACCCTGACGCTTACTCCAACCGTAACAGTTAACCGAAAACTAACAGTAGCCCTAAACTTACTCCATCAAATTAACTTCAAACCTAACCTAACCTTAAGCCTAAATGAAACCATACACCTAACCCTAACCCTAGGCGGACAAATTAAGCTCAACCCCAACTCTAACCTGGCCCTGACGCTAACTCCAACAGTAACAGTTTCCCGAAAACTAACAGTAGCCCTAAACTTACTCCCTCAAACTAAGTTCAAACCTAACCTAATCTGAAGCCTAAATCAAACCATACACCTAACCCTAACCCTAGGCGGACACCTTACGCTCAACTCCAACCCTAACATTACCTCCAGGCTAACTCCAACCTTATCACTGAACCGAAAAATAAGAGTAGCCCTAAACTTACTTGCTCAAACTAAGTTCAAACCTAACCTAACCTGAAGCCTAACTCAAATCATAGACCTAACCCTAACAATAAGCGAACACCTGAATCTCAACCCCAACCCTAACCTGACCCTGACGCTATCTCCAACCGTAACACTGAACCGAAAACTAACAGTAGCCCTAAACTTACTCCCTCAAACTAAGTTCAAACCTAACCTAACCTGAAGCCTAACTCAAACCACAGACCTAACCCTAACCCTAGGCGGACACCTTAAGCTCAACCCCAACTCTAACCTGACCCTCACGCTAACTCCAACCGTAACACTGAACCGAAAACTAACAGTAGCCCTAAACTAACTCCCTCAAACTACGTTCAAACCTATCCTAACCTGAAGCCTAACTCAAACCATAGACCTAACCCTAACCCTAGGTGGACTCCTCAAGCTAACCCCAAACCTAACCTGACCCTAACGCTATCTCTAACCATAATACTGAACAGAAAACTAACAGTAGCCCTAAACTTACTCCCTCAAACTAAGTTCAAACCTAACCTAACCTGAAGCCTAAATCGAACCATACACCTAACCCTAAACCAAGGCGACACCTTAAGCTCCACCCCAAACCTAACTTGACCCTGACGTTTACTCCAACCGTAACAGTTAAACGAAAACTAACAGTAGCCCTAAACTTACTCCCTCAAACTAAGTTCAAACCTAACCTAACCTGAAGACTAAATGAAACCATACACCTAACCCTAACCCTAGGCGGACACCTTAAGCTGAACCCCAAACCTAACCTGACCCTGACGCTTACTCCAACCGTAACAGTTACCCGAAAACTAACAGTAGCCCTAAACTTACTCCCTCAAACTAAGTTCAAACATAACCTAACCTGAAGCCTAAATCAAACCATACACCTAACCGTAACCCTAGGCGGACACCTGAAGCTCAACCCCAACCATAACCTGGCCCTGACGCTAACTCCAATCGTAACAGTTACCCGAAAACTAACAGTAGCCCTAAACTTACTCCCTCAAACTAAGTTCAAACCTAACCTAACCTGAAGCCTAACTCAAACCATAGACCTAACCCTAACCCTAGGCGGACACCTGAATCTCAACCCCAACCCTAACTTGACCATGACGCTATCTCCAACCGTAACACTGAACCGAAAACTAACAGTAGCCCTAAACTTACTCACTCAAACTAAGTTCAAACCTAACCTAACCTGAAGATTAACTCAAACAATAGACCTAACCCTAACCCTAGGCGGACACCTTAAGCTTAACCCCAACCCTAAACTGACCCTGAGGCTAAATCCAACCAGAACACTGAACCGAAAACTAACAGAAGCCCTAAACTTACTCCCTCAAACTAAGTTCAATCCTAACCTAACCTGAAGCCTAAATGAAACCATAGACCTAACCCTAACCCTAGGCGGACACCTTATGCTTAACCCCCACCCTAACCTGACCTCCAGGCTAACTCCAGCCATATCACTGAACCGAAAACTAACAGTAGTCCTAAACTTACTCGCTCAAGCTAAGTTCAAACCTAACCTAACCTGAAGATTAACTCAAACAATAGACCTAACCCTAACCCTAGGCGGACACCTTAAGCTTAACCCCAACCCTAAACTGACCCTGAGGCTAAATCCAACCAGAACACTGAACCGAAAACTAACAGAAGCCCTAAACTTACTCCCTCAAACTAAGTTCAATCCTAACCTAACCTGAAGCCTAAATGAAACCATAGACCTAACCCTAACCCTAGGCGGACACCTTATGCTTAACCCCCACCCTAACCTGACCTCCAGGCTAACTCCAGCCATATCACTGAACCGAAAACTAACAGTAGTCCTAAACTTACTCGCTCAAGCTAAGTTCAAACCTAACCTAACCTGAAGCCTAACTCAAATCATAGACCTAACATTAACAATAGGAGAACACCTGAAGCTCAACCCCAACCCTAACCTGACCCTCACGCTAACTCCAACCGTAACACTGAACCGAAAACAAACAGTAGCCGTAATCTTACTCCCTCAGACTAAGTTCAAACCTAACCTAACCTGAAGCCTAAATCAAACCATAGACCTAACCCTAACCCTAGGCGGACACCTGAAGCTCAACCAAAACCCTAACCTGACCCTGACGCTTTCTCCAACCGTAACACTGACCCGAAAACTAACAGTAGCCCTAAACGGACTCCCTCAAACTAAGTTCAAACCTAACATAACCTGAAGCCTAACTCAAACCACAAACCTAACCCTAACCCTAGGCGGACACCTTAAGCTCAACCCCAACTCTAACCGGACCCTCATGCTAACTCCAAACGTAACACTGAACCGAAAACTAACAGTAGCCCTAAACTTACTCCCTCAAACTAAGTTCAATCCTAACCTAACCTGAAGCCTAAATGAAACCATAGACCTAACCCTAACCCTAGGCGGACAACTTATGCTTAACCCCCACCCTAACCTGACCCTGATGCTTACTCCAACTGTAACAGTTAACCGAAAACTAACAGTAGCCCTAAACTTACTCCCTGAAACTAACTTCAAACCTAACCTAACCTGAAGCCTCAATCAAACCATACACCTAACCCTAACACTAGGCGGACACCTTAAGCTCAAACCCAACCCTAACCTGACCCTGATGCTAACTACAACCGTAACACTGAACCGAAAACTAACAGTAGCCCTAAACTTACTCCCTCAAACTAAGTTCAAACCTAACCTAACCTGAAGCCTAACTCAAACCACAGACCTAACCCTAACCATAGGCGGACACCTTAAGCTCAACACCAACCCTAACCGGACCCTCACGCTAACTCCAAATGTAACACTGAACCGAAAACTAACAGTAGCCCTAAACTTACTCCCTAAAACTAAGTTCAATCCTAACCTAACCTGAGTCCTAAATGAAACCATAGACCTAACCCTAACCCCAGGCGGACACCTTATGCTTAACCCCCACCCTAACCTGACCCTGACGCTTACTCCAACCGAAACAGTTAAATGAAAACTAACAGTAGCCCTAAACTTACTCGCTCAAACTAAGTTCAAACCTAATCTAACCTGTAGCCTAAATCAAACCATACACCTAACCCTAACCCTAGGGGGACACCTTAAGCTCAACCACAAACCTAACCTGACCCTGACACTTACTCAAACCGTAACAGTTAACCGAAAACTAACAGTAGCCCTAAACTGACTCCCTCAAACTAAGTTCAAACCTAACCTAACCTGAAGCTTAAATGAAACCATAGTCCTAACCCTAACCCTAGGCGGACACCTTATGCTTAACCCCCACCCTACCATGACCCTGACGCTTACTCCAACTGTAACAGTTAACCGAAAACTAACAGTAGCCCTAAACTTACTCCCTCAAACTAACTTCAATCCTAACCTAACCTGAAGCCTAAATCAAACCATACAACTAACCCTAACCCTAGGCGGACACCTTACGCTCAACCTCAACCATAACCTGACCTCCAGGCTAACTCCAACCATATCACTGAACCGAAAACTAAGAGTAGCCCTAAACTTACTCGCTCAAACTAAGTTCAAACCTAACCTAACCTGAAGCCTAACTCAAATCATACACCTAACCCTAACAATAGGCGGACACCTGAAGTTCAACCGCAACACTAACCTGACCCTGACGCTATCTCCAACCGTAACACTGAACCGAAAACTAACAGTAGCCCTAAACTTACTCACTCAAACTAAGTTCAATCCTAACCTAACCTGAAGCCTAAATGAAACCATAGACCTAACCCTAACCCTAGGCGGACACCTTATGATTAACCTCCACCCTAACCTGACCCTGACGCTTACTCCTACCGTAACAGTTAAACGAAAACTAACAGTAGCCCTAAACTTACTCCCTCAAGCTAAGTTCAAACCTAACCTAACCTGAAGCATAACTCAAACAATAGACCTAACCCTAACCCTAGGCGGACACCTTAAGCTTAACCCCAACCCTAACCTGACCCTGAGGCTAAATCCAATCGTAACACTGAACTGAAAACTAACAATAGCCCTAAACTTACACCCTCAAACTAAGTTCAATCCTAACCTAACCTGAAGCCTAAATGAAACCATAGACCTAACCCTAACCCTAGGCGGACACCTTATGCTTAACCCCCACCCTAACCTGACCCTGAGGCTTACTCCAACCGTAACAGTTAAACGAGAACTAACAGTAGCCCTAAACTTACTCCCTGAATCTAAGTTCAAACCTAACCTAACCTGAAGCCTAAATCAAACCATACACCTAACCCTAACCCTAGGCGGACACCTTAAGCTCAACCCCAAACCTAACCTGACGATGACGCTTACTCCAACCGTAACAGTTAACTGATAACTAACAGTAGCCCTAAACTGACTCCCTCAAACTAAGTTCAAACCTAACCTAACCTGAAGCCTAACTCAAACCATAGACCTAACCCTAACCCTAGGCGGACACCTTATGCTTAACCCCCACCCTAACCTGACCCTGACGCTTACTCCAACCGTAACAGTTAAACGAAAACTAACAGTAGCCCTAAACTTACTCCCTCAAACTAACTTCAAACCTAACCTAACTTGAAGCCTAACTCAAACCATAGTCCTAACCCTAACCCTATGCGGACACCTGAAACTCAACCACAACCCTAACCAGACCCTGACGCTATCTCCAACCGTAACACTGAACCGAAAACTAACAGTAGCCCTAAACTTACTCCCTCAAACTAAGTTCAAACCTAACCTAACCTGAAGCCTAACTCAAACCATAGACCTAACCCTAACGCTAGGCGGACACCTGAAGCTCAATCACAACCCTAACCTGACCATGACGCTATCTCCAACCGTAACACTGAACCGAAAACTAACAGTAGCCCTAAACTTACTCCCTGAAACTAAGTTCAAACCTAACCTAACCTGAAGCCTAACTCAAACCACAGACCCAACCCTAACCCTAGGCGGACACCTTAAGCTCAACCCCAACCCTAACCGGACCCTCATGCTAACTCCAAACGTAACACTGAACCGAAAACTAACAGTAGCCCTAAACTTACTCCCTCAAACTAAGTTCAAACCTAACCTAACCTGAAGCCTATCTCAAATCATAGACCTAACCCTAACCCTAGGCGGACACCTTATGCCCCACCCTAACCTGACCCTGACGCTTACTCCAACTGTAACAGTTAACCGAAAACTGACAGTAGCCCTAAAGTTACTCCCTGAAACTAACTTCAAACCTAACCTAACCTGAAGCCTAAATCACACCATACACCTAACCCTAACCCTAGGCAGACACCTTAAGCTCCACCCCAACCCTAACCTGACCTCCCGGCTAACTCCAAACATATCACTGAACCGAAAAGTAAGAGTAGCCCTAATCTTACTCCCACAAACTACATTCAATCCTAACCTAACCTGAAGCCTAAATGAAACCATAGACCTGACCCTAACCCTAGGCGTACACTTTATGGTTAACCCCGACCATAACCTGACCCTGACGCTTACTCCAACCGTAACAGTTAAACGAAAACTAACAGTAGCCCTAAACTTACTCCCACAAACTAAGTTCAAAACTAACCTAACCTGAAGCCGCAATCAAACCATACACCTAACCCTAACCCTAGGCGGACACCTTAGCTCAACCCCTAGCCTAACCTGACCCTGACGCTAACTCCAACCGTAACAGTTACCCGAAAACTAACAGTAGCCCTGAACTTAGTCCCGCAAACTAAGTTCAAACCTAACCTAACCAGAAGCCAAAATCAAACCATACACCTAACCCTAACCCTAGGCGGACACCTTAAGCTCAACCCCAACCCTAACCTGACCCTCACGCTAACTCCAACCGTAACACTGAACCGAAAACTAAGAGTAGCCCTAAACTTACTCCCTCAAACTAAGTTCAAACCTAACCTAACCTGAAGCCTAACTCAAACCATAGACCTAACCCTAACCCTAGGCGGACACCTGAAGCTCAACCACAACCCTAACCTGACCCTGACGCTATCTCCAACCGTAACACTGAACCAAAAACGAACAGTAGCCCTAAACTTACTCCCTCAAACTAAGTTCAAACCTAACCTAACCTGAAGCCTAACTCAAACCATAGACCTAACCATAACCCTAGGCGGACACCTTAAGCTCAACCACAACCCTAACCTGGCCGTGACACTAACTCCAACCATAACAGTTAACCGAAAACTAACAGTAGCCCTAAACTGACTCCCTCAAACTAAGTTCAAACCCAACCTAACCTGAAGCCTAAATGAAACCATAGACCTAACCCTAACCCTAGGCTGACACCTTATGCTTAACCGCCACCCTAACCTGACCCTGACGCTTACTCCAACCGTAACAGTTAACCGAAAACTAACAGTAGCCCTAAACTGACTCCCTCAAACTAAGTTCTATCCTAACCTAACCTGAAGCCTAAATGAAACCATACACCTAACCCTAACCCTAGGCGGACACCTTATGCTTAACCCCCACCCTAACCTGACCCTGAAGCTTACTCCAACAGTAACAGTTAAACGAAAACTAACAGTAGCCCTAAACTTACTCCCTGAAACTAACTTCAAACCTAACGTAACCTGAAGCCTAAATCAAACCATACACCTAACCCTAACCCTAGGCGGACACCTTAAGCTCAACCCCAACCCTAACCTGACCTCCCGGCTAACTCCAACCATATCACTGAACCGAAAACTAAGAGTAGCCCAAAATTTACTCCCACAAACTAAGTTCAATCCTAACCTAACCTGAAGCCTAAATGAAACCATAGACCTAAGCCTAACCCTAGGTGGACACCTTATGGTTAACCCCCACCATAACCTGACCCTGACGCTTACTCCAACCGTAACAGTTAAACGAAAATTAACAGTAGCCCTAAACTTACTCCCTCAAACTAAGTTCAAACCTATCCTAACCTGAAGCCTAAATCAAAGCATACACCTAACACTAACCCTAGGCGGATACCTTAAGCTCAACCCCAAACCTAACATGACCCTGACACTTACACCAACAGTAACAGTTAACCGAAAACTAACAGTAACCCTAAACTGACTCCCTCAAACTAAGTTGAAACCTAACCTAACCTGAAGCCTAAATCAAATCTTAGACCTAACCTTAACCCTAGGCGGACACCTTATGCTTAACCCCCACCCTAACCTGACCCTGACGCTTACTCCAACCCTAACAGTTAACCGAAAATTAACAGTAGCCCTAAACTTACTCCCTCAAACTAACTTCAAACCTAACCTAACCTTAAGCCTAAATGAAACCGTACACCTAACCCTAACCTTAGGCGGACACCTTAATCTCAACCCCAACCCTAACCTGACCCTGATGCTATCTCCAACCGCAACACTGAACCGAAAACTAACAGTAGCCCTAAACTTACTCCCTCAAACTAAGTTCAAACCTAACCTAACCTGAAGCCTAACTCAAACCACAAACCTAACCCTAACCCTAGGCGGACACCTTAAGCTCAACCCCAACCCTAATCGGACCCTCATGCTAACTCCAAACGTAACACTGAACCGAAAACTAACAGTAGCCCTAAACTTACTCCCTCAAGCTAAGTTCAAACCTAACCTAACCTGAAGCATAACTCAAACAATAGACCTAACCCTAACCCTAGGCGGACACCTTAAGCTTAACCCCAACCCTAACCTGACCCTGAGGCTAAATCCAATCGTAACACTGAACTGAAAACTAACAGTAGCCCTAAACTTACACCCTCAAACTAAGTTCAATCCTAACCTAACCTGAAGCCTAAATGAAACCATAGACCTAACCCTAAACCTAGGCGGACACCTTATGCTTAACCCCCACCCTAACCTGACCCTGAGGCTTACTCCAACCGTAACAGTTAAACGAGAACTAACAGTAGCCCTAAACTTACTCCCTGAATCTAAGTTCAAACCTAACCTAACCTGAAGCCTAAATCAAACCATACACCTAACCCTAACCCTAGGCGGACACCTTAAGCTCAACCCCAAACCTAACCTGACGATGACGCTTACTCCAACCGTAACAGTTAACTGATAACTAACAGTAGCCCTAAACTGACTCCCTCAAACTAAGTTCAAACCTAACCTAACCTGAAGCCTAACTCAAACCATAGACCTAACCCTAACCCTAGGCGGACACCTTATGCTTAACCCCCACCCTAACCTGACCCTGACGCTTACTCCAACCGTAACAGTTAAACGAAAACTAACAGTAGCCCTAAACTTACTCCCTCAAACTAACTTCAAACCTAACCTAACTTGAAGCCTAACTCAAACCATAGTCCTAACCCTAACCCTAGGCGGACACCTTAAACTCAACCACAACCCTAACCAGACCCTGACGCTATCTCCAACCGTAACACTGAACCGAAAACTAACAGTAGCCCTAAACTTACTCCCTCAAACTAAGTTCAAACCTAACCTAACCTGAAGCCTAACTCAAACCATAGACCTAACCCTAACGCTAGGCGGACACCTGAAGCTCAATCACAACCCTAACCTGACCATGACGCTATCTCCAACCGTAACACTGAACCGAAAACTAACAGTAGCCCTAAACTTACTCCCTGAAACTAAGTTCAAACCTAACCTAACCTGAAGCCTAACTCAAACCACAGACCCAACCCTAACCCTAGGCGGACACCTTAAGCTCAACCCCAACCCTAACCGGACCCTCATGCTAACTCCAAACGTAACACTGAACCGAAAACTAACAGTAGCCCTAAACTTACTCCCTCAAACTAAGTTCAAACCTAACCTAACCTGAAGCCTATCTCAAATCATAGACCTAACCCTAACCCTAGGCGGACACCTTATGCCCCACCCTAACCTGACCCTGACGCTTACTCCAACTGTAACAGTTAACCGAAAACTGACAGTAGCCCTAAAGTTACTCCCTGAAACTAACTTCAAACCTAACCTAACCTGAAGCCTAAATCACACCATACACCTAACCCTAACCCTAGGCAGACACCTTAAGCTCCACCCCAACCCTAACCTGACCTCCTGGCTAACTACAAACATATCACTGAACCGAAAAGTAAGAGTAGCCCTAATCTTACTCCCACAAACTACATTCAATCCTAACCTAACCTGAAGCCTAAATGAAACCATAGACCTGACCCTAACCCTAGGCGTACACTTTATGGTTAACCCCGACCATAACCTGACCCTGACGCTTACTCCAACCGTAACAGTTAAACGAAAACTAACAGTAGCCCTAAACTTACTCCCACAAACTAAGTTCAAAACTAACCTAACCTGAAGCCGCAATCAAACCATACACCTAACCCTAACCCTAGGCGGACACCTTAGCTCAACCCCTAGCCTAACCTGACCCTGACGCTAACTCCAACCGTAACAGTTACCCGAAAACTAACAGTAGCCCTGAACTTAGTCCCGCAAACTAAGTTCAAACCTAACCTAACCAGAAGCCAAAATCAAACCATACACCTAACCCTAACCCTAGGCGGACAACTTAAGCTCAACCCCAACCCTAACCTGACCCTCACGCTAACTCCAACCGTAACACTGAACCGAAAACTAAGAGTAGCCCTAAACTTACTCCCTCAAACTAAGTTCAAACCTAACCTAACCTGAAGCCTAACTCAAACCATAGACCTAACCCTAACCCTAGGCGGACACCTGAAGCTCAACCACAACCCTAACCTGACCCTGACGCTATCTCCAACCGTAACACTGAACCAAAAACGAACAGTAGCCCTAAACTTACTCCCTCAAACTAAGTTCAAACCTAACCTAACCTGAAGCCTATCTCAAACCACAGACCTAACCGTAACCCTAGGTGGACACCGTAAGCTCAACCCTAACCCTAACCGGACACTCACGCTAACTCCAAATGTAACACTCAACCAAAAACTAACAGTAGCCCTAAACTTACTCCCTCAAACTAAGTTCAAACCTAAACTAACCTGAAGCCTGACTCAAACCACAGACCTAACCCTAACCCTAGGCGGACACCTTAAGCTCAACTCCAACCCTAACCTGACCCTGACGCTATCTCGAACCGTAACACTGAACCGAAAACTAACAGTAGCCCTAAACTTACTCACTCAAACTAAGTTCAAACGTAACCTAACCTGGAGCCTAAATCAAATCATGGACCTAACCCTAACCCTAGGCGGACACCTCTAGCTAACCCCAAACCTAACCTGACCCTGACGCTAACTCCTAACATAATACTGAACCGAAAACTAACAGTAGCCCTAAACTTACTCCCTCAAACTAAGTTCAAACCTAACCTAACCTGAAGCCTATCTCAAACCATACACCTAACCCTAACCCTAGGCGGACACCTTAAGCTCAACCCCAACCCTAAACTGACCCTGAAGCAAACTCCAACCGTAACAGTTACCCGAAAACTAACAGTAACCCTAAACTTACTCCCTCAAACTAAGTTCAAACCTAACCTAACCAGAAGCCAAAATCAAACCATACACCTAACCCTAACCCTAGGCGGACACCTTAAGCTCAACCCCAACCCTAACCTGACGCTCACGCTAACTCCAACCGTAATACTGAACAGAAAACTAATAGAAGCCCTAAACTAACTCCATCAAACAAAGTTCGAACCTAACCTAACCTGAAGCCTAACTCAAACCATAGACCTAACCCTAACCCTAGGCGGACACCTGAAGCTCAACCACAACCCTAACCTGACCCTGACACTATCTCCAACTGTAACACTGAAACGAAAACTAAGAGTAGCCCTAAACTTACTCCCTCAAACTAAGTTCAAACCTAACCTAACCTGAAGCCTATCTCAAACCACAGACCTAACCCTAACCCTAGGCGGACACTGTAAGCTCAACCCCAACCCTAATCGGACCCTCACGCTAACTCCAAATGTAACACTCAACCAAAAACTAACAGTATCCCTAAACTTACTCCCTCAAACAATGTTCAAACATAAACTAACCTGAAGCCTTACTCAAATCATAGACCTAACCCTAACAATAGGCGGACACCTGAAGCTCAACCCCAACCCTAACCTGACCCTGACGCTATCTCCAACCGTAACACTGAACCGAAAATTAACAGTAGCCCTAAACTTACTCACTCAAACTAAGTTCAAATGTAACCTAACCTGAAGCCTAAATCAAACCACAGACCTAACCCTAACCCTAGGCCGACACCTTAAGCTCAACTCCAACCCTAACCTGACCCTGACGCTATCTCCAACCGTAACACTGAACCGATAACTAACAGTAGCCCTAAACTTACTCACTCAAACTAAGTTCAAACGTAACCTAACCTGGAGCCTAACTCAAAGCATGGACCTAACCCTAACCCTAGGCGGACACCTCAAGCTAACCCCAAACCTAACCTGACCCTGACGCTAACTCCAACCATAATACTGAACAGAAAACTAACAGTAGCCCTAAACTTACTCCCTCAAACTAACTTCAAACCTATCCTAACTTGAAGCGTAACTCAAACCATAGACCTAACCCTAACCCTAGGAGGACACCTGAAACTCAACCACAACCCTAACCAGACCCTGACGATATCTCCAACCGTAACACTGAACCGAAAACTATCAGTAGCCCTAAACTTACTCCCTCAAACTAAGTTCAAACCTAACCTAACCTGAAGCCTAACTCAAACCATAGACCTAACCATAACCCTAGGCGGACACCTTAAGCTCAACCACAACCCTAACCTGGCCGTGACACTAACTCCAACCGTAACAGTTAACCGAAAACTAACAGTAGCCCTAAACTGACTCCCTCAAACTAAGTTCAAACCCAACCTAACCTGAAGCCTAAATGAAAGCATAGACCTAACCCTAACCCTAGGCTGACACCTTATGCTTAACCGCCACCCTAACCTGACCCTGACGCTTACTCCAACCGTAACAGTTAACCGAAAACTAACAGTAGCCCTAAACTGACTCCCTCAAACTAAGTTCTATCCTAACCTAACCTGAAGCCTAAATGAAACCATACACCTAACCCTAACCCTAGGCGGACACCTTATGCTTAACCCCCACCCTAACCTGACCCTGAAGCTTACTCCAACAGTAACAGTTAAACGAAAACTAACAGTAGCCCTAAACTTACTCCCTGAAACTAACTTCAAACCTAACGTAACCTGAAGCCTAAATCAAACCATACACCTAACCCTAACCCTAGGCGGACACCTTAAGCTCAACCCCAACCCTAACCTGACCTCCCGGCTAACTCCAACCATATCACTGAACCGAAAACTAAGAGTAGCCCTAAATTTACTCCCACAAACTAAGTTCAATCCTAACCTAACCTGAAGCCTAAATGAAACCATAGACCTAACCCTAACCCTAGGTGGACACCTTATGGTTAACCCCCACCATAACCTGACCCTGACGCTTACTCCAACCGTAACAGTTAAACGAAAATTAACAGTAGCCCTAAACTTACTCCCTCAAACTAAGTTCAAACCTATCCTAACCTGAAGCCTAAATCAAAGCATACACCTAACACTAACCCTAGGCGGATACCTTAAGCTCAACCCCAAACCTAACATGACCCTGACACTTACACCAACAGTAACAGTTAACCGAAAACTAACAGTAACCCTAAACTGACTCCCTCAAACTAAGTTGAAACCTAACCTAACCTGAAGCCTAAATCAAATCTTAGACCTAACCTTAACCCTAGGCGGACACCTTATGCTTAACCCCCACCCTAACCTGACCCTGACGCTTACTCCAACCCTAACAGTTAACCGAAAACTAACAGTAGCCCTAAACTTACTCCCTCAAACTAACTTCAAACCTAACCTAACCTTAAGCCTAAATGAAACCGTACACCTAACCCTAACCTTAGGCGGACACCTTAATCTCAACCCCAACCCTAACCTGACCCTGATGCCATCTCCAACCGCAACACTGAACCGAAAACTAACAGTAGCCCTAAACTTACTCCCTCAAACTAAGTTCAAACCTAACCTAACCTGAAGCCTAACTCAAACCACAAACCTAACCCTAACCCTAGGCGGACACCTTAAGCTCAACCCCAACCCTAATCGGACCCTCATGCTAACTCCAAACGTAACACTGAACCGAAAACTAACAGTAGCCCTAAACTTACTCCCTCAAACTAAGTTCAATCCTAACCTAACCTGAAGCCTAAATGAAACCATAGACCTAACCCTAACCCTAGGCGGACACCTTATGATTAACCTCCACCCTAACCTGACCCTGACGCTTACTCCAACCGTAACAGTTAAACGAAAACTAACAGTAGCCCTAAACTTACTCCCTCAAGCTAAGTTCAAACCTAACCTAACCTGAAGCATAACTCAAACAATAGACCTAACCCTAACCCTAGGCGGACACCTTAAGCTTAACCCCAACCCTAACCTGACCCTGAGGCTAAATCCAATCGTAACACTGAACTGAAAACTAACAGTAGCCCTAAACTTACACCCTCAAACTAAGTTCAATCCTAACCTAACCTGAAGCCTAAATGAAACCATAGACCTAACCCTAACCCTAGGCGGACACCTTATGCTTAACCCCCACCCTAACCTGACCCTGAGGCTTACTCCAACCGTAACAGTTAAACGAGAACTAACAGTAGCCCTAAACTTACTCCCTGAAACTAAGTTCAAACCTAACCTAACCTGAAGCCTAAATCAAACCATACACCTAACCCTAACCCTAGGCGGACACCTTAAGCTCAACCCCAAACCTAACCTGACGATGACGCTTACTCCAACCGTAACAGTTAACCGATAACTAATAGTAGCCCTAAACTGACTCCCTCAAACTAAGTTCAAACCTAACCTAACCTGAAGCCTAACTCAAACCATAGACCTAACCCTAACCCTAGGCGGACACCTTATGCTTAACCCCCACCCTAACCTGACCCTGACGCTTACTCCAACCGTAACAGTTAAACGAAAACTAACAGTAGCCCTAAACTTACTCCCTCAAACTAACTTCAAACCTAACCTAACTTGAAGCCTAACTCAAACCATAGTCCTAACCCTAACCCTAGGCGGACACCTGAAACTCAACCACAACCCTAACCAGACCCTGACGCTATCTCCAACCGTAACACTGAACCGAAAACTAACAGTAGCCCTAAACTTACTCCCTCAAACTAAGTTCAAACCTAACCTAACCTGAAGCCTAACTCAAACCATAGACCTAACCCTAACGCTAGGCGGACACCTGAAGCTCAATCACAACCCTAACCTGACCATGACGCTATCTCCAACCGTAACACTGAACCGAAAACTAACAGTAGCCCTAAACTTACTCCCTGAAACTAAGTTCAAACCTAACCTAACCTGAAGCCTAACTCAAACCACAGACCCAACCCTAACCCTAGGCGGACACCTTAAGCTCAACCCCAACCCTAACCGGACCCTCATGCTAACTCCAAACGTAACACTGAACCGAAAACTAACAGTAGCCCTAAACTTACTCCCTCAAACTAAGTTCAAACCTAACCTAACCTGAAGCCTATCTCAAATCATAGACCTAACCCTAACCCTAGGCGGACACCTTATGCCCCACCCTAATCTGACCCTGACGCTTACTCCAACTGTAACAGTTAATGGAAAACTGACAGTAGCCCTAAAGTTACTCCCTGAAACTAACTTCAAACCTAACCTAACCTGAAGCCTAAATCACACCATACACCTAACCCTAACCCTAGGCAGACACCTTAAGCTCAACCCCAACCCTAAACTGACCTCCCGGCTAACTACAAACATATCACTGAACCGAAAAGTAAGAGTAGCCCTAATCTTACTCCCACAAACTACATTCAATCCTAACCTAACCTGAAGCCTAAATGAAACCATAGACCTGACCCTAACCCTAGGCGTACACCTTATGGTTAACCCCGACCATAACCTGACCCTGACGCTTACTCCAACCGTAACAGTTAAACGAAAACTAACAGTAGCCCTAAACTTACTCCCACAAACTAAGTTCAAACCTAACCTAACCTGAAGCCGCAATCAAACCATACACCTAACCCTAACCCTAGGCGGACACCATAGCTCAACCCCTAGCCTAACCTGACCCTGACGCTAACTCCAACAGTAACAGTTACCCGAAAACTAACAGTAGCCCTGAACTTAGTCCCGCAAACTAAGTTCAAACCTAACCTAACCAGAAGCCAAAATCAAACCATACACCTAACCCTAACCCTAGGCGGACACCTTAAGCTCAACCCCAACCCTAACCTGACCCTCACGCTAACTCCAACCGTAACACTGAACCGAAAACTTAGAGTAGCCCTAAACTTACTCCCTCAAACTAAGTTCAAACCTAACCTAACCTGAAGCCTAACTCAAACCATAGACCTAACCCTAACCCTAGGCGGACACCTGAAGCTCAACCACAACCCTAACCTGACCCTGACGCTATCTCCAACCGTAACACTGAACCAAAAAGGAACAGTAGCCCTAAACTTACTCCCTCAAACTAAGTTCAAACCTAACCTAACCTGAAGCCTATCTCAAACCACAGACCTAACCGTAACCCTAGGTGGACACCGTAAGCTCAACCCTAACCCTAACCGGACACTCACGCTAACTCCAAATGTAACACTCAACCAAAAACTAACAGTAGCCCTTAACTTACTCCCTCAAACTAAGTTCAAACCTAAACTTACCTGAAGCCTGACTCAAACCACAGACCTAACCCTAACCCTAGGCGGACACCTTAAGCTCAACTCCAACCCTAACCTGACCCTGACGCTATCTCCAAACGTAACACTGAACCGAAAATTAACAGTAGCCCTAAACTTACTCACTCAAACTAAGTTCAAACGTAACCTAACCTGGAGCCTAAATCAAATCATGGACCTAACCCTAACCCTAGGCGGACACCTCTAGCTAACCCCAAACCTAACCTGACCCTGACGCTAACTCCAACCATAATACTGAACCGAAAACTAACAGTAGCCCTAAACTTACTCCCTCAAACTAAGTTCAAACCTAACCTAACCTGAAGCCTATCTCAAACCATACACCTAACCCTAACCCTAGGCGGACGCCTTAAGCTCAACCCCAACCCTAACCTGACCCTGAAGCAAACTCCAACAGTAACAGTTACCCGAAAACTAACAGTAACCCTAAACTTACTCCCTCAAACTAAGTTCAAACCTAACCTAACCAGAAGCCAAAATCAAACCATACACCTAACCCTAACCCTAGGCGGACACCTTAAGCTCAACCCCAACCCTAACCTGACGCTCACGCTAACTCCAACCGTAATACTGAACAGAAAACTAATAGAAGCCCTAAACTAACTCCATCAAACTAAGTTCGAACCTAACCTAACCTGAAGCCTAACTCAAACCATAGACCTAACCCTAACCCTAGGCGGACACCTGAAGCTCAACCACAACCCTAACCTGACCCTGACGCTATCTCCAACTGTAACACTGAAACGAAAACTAACAGTAGCCCTAAACTTACTCCCTCAAACTAAGTTCAAACCTAACCTAACCTGAAGCCTATCTCAAACCACAGACCTAACCCTAACCCTAGGCGGACACTGTAAGCTCAACCCCAACCCTAATCGGACCCTCACGCTAACTCCAAATGTAACACTCAACCAAAAACTAACAGTATCCCTAAACTTACTCCCTCAAACAATGTTCAAACATAACCTAACCTGAAGCCTTACTCAAATCATAGACCTAACCCTAACAATAGGCGGACACCTGAAGCTCAACCCCAACCCTAACCTGACCCTGACGCTATCTCCAAACGTAACACTGAACCGAAAATTAACAGTAGCCCTAAACTTACTCACTCAAACTAAGTTCAAACGTAACCTAACCTGGAGACTAACTCAAACCATGGACCTAACCCTAACCCTAGGCGGACACCTCAAGCTAACCCCAAACCTAACCTGACCCTGACGCTAACTCCAAAAATAATACTGAACCGAAAACTAACAGTAGCCCTAAACTTACTCCCTCAAACTAAGTTCAAACCTAACCTAACCTGTAGCCTAAATCAAACCATACACCTAACCCTAACCCTAGGCGGACACCTTAAGCTCAACCCCAACCCTAACCTGGCCCTGACGCAAACTCCAACAGTAACAGTTACCCGAAAACTAACAGTAGCCCTAAACTTACTCCCTCAAACTAACTTCAAACCTAACCTAACTTGAAGCCTAACTCAAACCATAGACCTAACCCTAACCCTAGGCGGACACCTTATGCTTAACCCCCACCCTAACCTGACCCTGACGCTTACTCCAACCGTAACAGTTAAACGAAAACTAACAGTAGCCCTAAACTTACTCCCTCAAACTAACTTCAAACCTAACCTAACTTGAAGCCTAACTCAAACCATAGTCCTAACCCTAACCCTAGGCGGACACCTGAAACTCAACCACAACCCTAACCAGACCCTGACGCTATCTCCAACCGTAACACTGAACCGAAAACTAACAGTAGCCCTAAACTTACTCCCTCAAACTAAGTTCAAACCTAACCTAACCTGAAGCCTAACTCAAACCATAGACCTAACCCTAACGCTAGGCGGACACCTTAAGCTCAACCCCAACCCTAACCTGGCCCTGACGCAAACTCCAACAGTAACAGTTACCCGAAAACTAACAGTAGCCCTAAACTTACTCCCTCAAACTAACTTCAAACCTAACCTAACTTGAAGCCTAAATCAAATCATAGACCTAACCCTAACCCTAGGCGGACACCTTATGCTTAACCCCCACCCTAACCTGACCCTGACGCTTACTCCAACTGTAACAGTTAACCGAAAACTAACAGTAGCCCTAAACTTACTCCCTCAATCTAACTTCAAACCTAACCTAACCTGAAGCCTAAATGAAACCATACACCTAACCCTAACCCTAGGCGGACACCCTAAGCTCAACTCCAACACTAACCTAGCCCTGACGCTAACTCCAACAGTAACAGTTACCCGAAAACTAACAGTAGTCCTAAACTTACTCCCTCAAACTAACTTCAAACCTAACCTAACCTGAAGCCTAAATCAAACAATAGACTTAACCCTAATCCTAGGCGGACACCTTAAGCTTAACCCCAACCCTAACCTGACCCTGAGGTTAAATCCAACTGTAACACTGAACCGAAAACTAATAGTAGCCCTAAACTTACTCCCTCAAATTAAGTTCAATCCTAACCTAACTTGAAGCCTAAATGAAACCATAGTCCTAACCCTAAACCTAGGCGGACACCTTATGCTTAAACCCCACCCTAACCTAACCCTGACGCTTACTCCAACTGTAACAGTTAAACGAAAACTAACAGTAGCCCTAAACTTACTCCCTCAAACTAATTTCAAACATAACCTAACCTGGAGCCCAACTCAAACAATAGACCTAACCCTAACCCTAGGCGGACACCTTATGCTTAACCCCCACCCTAACCTGACCCTGACGCTTACTCCAACTGTAACAGTTAACCGAAAACTAACAGTAGCCCTAAACTTATTCCCTCAAACTAACTTCAAACCTAACCTAACCTGAAGCCTAAATCAAACCATACACCTAACCCTAACCCTAGGCGGACACCCTAAGCTCAACCCCAACCCTAACCTGGCCCTGACGCTAACTCCAACAGTAACAGTTACCCGAAAACTAACAGTAGCCCTAAAATTACTCCCTCAAACTAACTTCAAACCTAACCTAACTTAAAGCCTAACTCAAACCATAGTCCTAACCCTAACCCTAGGCGGACACCTGAAACTCAACCACAACCCTAACCAGACCCTGACGCTATCTCCAAACGTAACACTGAACCGAAAACTAACAGTAGCCCTAAACTTACTCCCTCAAACTAAGTTCAAACCTAACCTAACCTGAAGCCTAACTCAAACCATATACCTAAACCTAACGCTAGGCGGACACCTGAAGCTCAATCACAACCCTAACCTGACCCTGACGCTATCTCCAACCGTAACACTGAACCGAAAACTAACAGTAGCCCTAAACTTACTCCCTCAAACTAAGTTCAAACCTAACCTAACCTGAAGCCTAACTCAAACCACAGACCTAAACCTAACCCTAGGAGGACACCTTAAGCTCAACCCCAACCCTAAATTGACCCTCACGCTAACTCCAACCGTAACACTGAACCGAAAACTAACAGTAGCCCTAAACTTACTCCCTCAAACTAAGTTCAAACCTAACCTAACCTGAAGCCTAACTCAAACCATAGACCTAACCCTAACCCTACGTGGACACCTGAATCTCAACCCCAACCCTAACTTGACAAAGACGCTATCTCCAACCGTAACACTAAACCGAAAACTAACAGTAGCCCTAAACTTACTCACTCAAACTAAGTTCAAACCTAACCTAACCTGAAGCCTAACTCAAATCATAGACCTAACCCTAACCGTAGGCGGACACCTTATGCTTAACCCCCATCCTAACCTGACCCTGATGCTTACTCCAACCGTAACAGTTAAACGAAAACTAACAGTAGCCCTAAACTGTCTCCCTCAAACTAAGTTCAAACCTAACCTAACCTGGAGCCTAACTCAAACAATAGACCTAACCCTAACCCTAGGCGGACACCTTAAGCTTAACCCCAACCCTAACCTGACCCTGAGGCTAAATCGAACCGTAACACTGAACCGAAAACTAACAGTGGCCCTAAACTTACTCCCTCAAACTAAGTTCAATCCTAAAGTAACCTGAAGCCTAAATGAAACCATAGACCTAACCCTAACCCTAGGCGGACACCTTATGCTTAACCCCCACCCTAACCTGACCCTGACGCTTACTCCAACCGTAACAGTTAAACGAAAACTAACAGTAGCCCTAAACTTACACCCTCAAACTAAGTTCAAACCTAACCTAAACTGAAGCCTAAATCAAACCATACACCTAACACTAACCCTAGGCGGACACCTAAAGCTCAACCCCAAACCTAACCTGACCCTGACGCTTACTCCAACCGTAAGAGTTAACCGAAAACTAACAGTAGCCATAAACTGACTCCCTCAAACTAAGTTCAAACCTAACCTAACCTGAAGCCTAAATCAAATCATAGACCTAACCCTAACCCTAGGCTGACACCTTATGCTTAACCCCCACCCTAACCTGACCCTGTAGCTTACTCCAACTGTAACAGTTAACCGAAAACTAACAGTAGCCCTAAACTTATTCCTTCAAACTAACTTCAAACCTAACCTAACCTGAAGCCTAAATCAAACCATACACCTAACCCTAACCCTAGGCCGACACCATAAGCTCAATCTTAACCCTAACCTGGCCCTGACGCTAACTCCAACAGTAACAGTTACCCGAAAAATAACAGTAGCCCTAAACTTACTCCCTCAAACTAACTTCAAACCTAACCTAACTTGAAGCCTAACTCAAACCATAATCCTAACCCTAACCCTAGGCGGACACCTGAAACTCAACCACAACCCTAACCAGACCCTGACGCTATCTCCAACCGTAACACTGAACCGAAAACTAACAGTAGCCCTAAACTTACTCCCTCAAAATAAGTTCAAACCTAACCTAACCTGAAGCCTAACTCAAACCATATACCTAACCCTAACCCTAGGCGGACACCTGAAGCTCAATCACAACCCTAAACTGACCCTGACGCTATCTCCAACCGTAACACTGAACCGAAAACTAACAGTAGCCCTAAACTTACTCCCTGAAACGAAGTTCAAACCTAACCTAACCTGAAGCCTAACTCAAATCATAGACCTAACCCTAACAATAGGCGGACACCTGAAGCTCAACCCCAAACCTAACCTGACCCTGACGCTATCTCCAACCCTAACACTGAACCGAAAACTAACAGTAGCCCTAAACTTACTCCCTCAAACTAAGTTCAAACCTAACCTAACCTGAAGCCTCTCTGAAACCACAGACCTAACCCTAACCCTAGGCGGACACCTTAAGCTCAACCCCAACCCTAACCGGACACTCACGCTAACTCCAAATGTAACACTGAACCAAAAACTAACAGTAGCCCTAAACTAACTCCCTCAAACTAAGTTCAAACTTAACCTAACCTGAAGCCTAAATCAAACAATAGACCTAACCCTAACCCTACGCGGACACCTTAAGCTTAACTCCAACCCTATCCTGACCTTGAGGTTAAATCCAACCGTAACACTGAACCGAAAAATAACAGTAGCCCTAAACTTACTCCCTCAAACTAAGTTCAAACATAACCTAATTTGGAGCCTAAATCAAACCATACACCTAACCCTAACCCTAGGTGGACACCTTAAGCTCAACCCTAACCCTAACCTGGCCCTGACGCTAACTCCAACCGTAACAGTTACCCGAAAACTAACAGTAGCCCTAAACTTACTGCCTCAAACTAAGTTCAAACCTAACCTAACTTGAAGCCTAAATCAAACCATACACCTAACCCTAACCCTAGGCGGACACCTGAAGTTCAAACCCAACCCTAACCTGAGCCTCACGCTAACTCCAACCGTAACACTGAACCGAAAACTAACAGTAGCCCTAAACTTACTCCCTAAAACTAAGTTCAAACCTAACCTAACCTGAAGCCTAACTCAAACCATAGACCTAACTCTAACCCTAGGGGGACACCTGAAGCTCAACCCGAACCCTAACCTGACCCTGACGCTATCTCCAACTGTAACACTGAACCGAAAACTAACAGTAGCCGTAAACTTACTCCCTCAAACTAAGTTCAAACCTAACCTAACCTGAAGCCTAACTCAAACCATTGACCTAACCCTAACCCTAGGCGGACACCTTAAGCTCAACCCCAACCCTAACCGGACCTTCACGCTAACTACACCGTAACATTGAACCAAAAACTAACAGTAGCCCTAAACTTACTCCCTCAAACTAAGTTCAATCCTAACATAACCTGAAGCCTAAATGAAACCATCGACCTAACCCTAACCCTAGGTGGACAGCTTAAGCTTAACCCCAAACCTAACCTGACCTGAGGCTAAATCGAACCATAACACTGAACCGAAAACTAACAGTGGCCCTAAACTTACTCCCTCAAACTAAGTTCAATCCTAACCTAACCTGAAGCCTAAATGAAACCATAAACCTAACCCTAACCCTAGGCGGACACCTTATGCTTAACCCCCACACTAACCTGACCCTGACGCTTACTCCAACCGTAACAGTTAAACGAAAACTAACAGTAGCCCTAAACTTACACCCTCAAACTAAGTTCAAACCTAACCTAACCTGAAGCCTAACTCAAACCATAGACCTAACCCTAACCCTAGGGGGACACCTGAAGCTCAACCCCAACCCTAACCTGGCCCTGACGCAAACTCCAACAGTAACAGTTACCCGAAAACTAACAGTAGCCCTAAACTTACTCCCTCAAACTAACTTCAAACCTAACCTAACTTGAAGCCTAACTCAAACCATAGTCCTAACCCTAACCCTAGGCGGACACCTGAAACTCAACCACAACCCTAACCAGACCCTGACGCTATCTCCAACCGTAACACTGAACCGAAAACTAACAGTAGCCCTAAACTTACTCCCTCAAACTAAGTTCAAACCTAACCTAACCTGAAGCCTAACTCAAACCATATACCTAACCCTAACCCTAGGCGGACACCTGAAGCTCAATCACAACCCTAACCTGCCCCTGACACTATCTCCAACCGTAACACTGAACCGAAAACTAACAGTAGCCCTAAACTTACTCCCTCAAACTAAGTTCAAACCTAAACTAACCTGAAGCCTAATTCAAACCACAGACCTAACCATAACCCTAGGAGGACACCTTAAGCTCAACCCCAACCCTAACCTGACCCTCACGCTAACTCCAACCGTAACACTGAACCGAAAACTAACAGTAGCCCTAAACTTACTCCCTCAAACTAAGTTCAAACCTAACCTATCCTGAAGCCTAACTCAAACAATAGACCTAACTCTAACCCTAGGCGGACACCTTAAGCTTGACCCCAACCCTAACCTGGCCCTGAGGCTATCTCCAACCGTAACACTGAACCGAAAACTAACAGTAGCCCTAAACTTACTCCCTCAAATTAAGTTCAAACCTAACCTAACCTGAAGCCTAACTCAAACCATAGACCTAACCCTAACCCTAGGCGGACACCTGAAGCTCAATCACAACCCTAAACTGACCCTGACGCTATCTCCAACCGTAACACTGAACCGAAAACTAACAGTAGCCCTAAACTTACTCCCTCAAACTAAGTTCAAACCTAACCTAACCTGAAGCCTAACTCAAACCACAGACCTAACCCTAACCCTAGGAGGACACCTTAAGCTCAACCCCAACCCTAACCTGACCCTCACGCTAACTCCAACCGTAACACTGAACCGAAAACTAACAGTAGCCCTAAACTTACTCCCTCAAACTAAGTTCAAACCTAACCTAACCTGAAGCCTAACTCAAATCATAGACATAACCCTAACAAGGGGCGGACACCTGAAGCTTGACCCCAACCCTAACCTGACCCTGAGGCTAAATTCAACCGTAACACTGAACCAAATAATACAATAGGGCTAAACTTATTCCCTCAAACTAAGTTCAAACCTAACCTATCCTGAAGCCTAACTCAAACCATAGACCTAACCCTAACCCTACGTGGTCACCTGAATCTCAACCCCAACCCTAACTTGACCATGACGCTATCTCCAACCGTTACACTGAACCGAAAACTAACAGTAGCCCTAAACTTACTCCCTCAAACTAAGTTCAAACCTAACCTAACCTGAAGCCTATCTGAAACCACAGACCTAACCCTAACCCTAGGCGGACACCTTAAGCTCAACCCCAACCCTAACCGGACACTCACGCTAACTCCAAATGTAACACTGAACCAAAAACTAACAGTAGCCCTAAACTTACTCCCTGAAACTAAGTTCAAACCTAACCTAACCTGAAGCCTAAATCAAACAATAGACCTAACCCTAACCCTAGGCGGACACCTTAAGCTTAACCCCAACCCTAACCTGACCCTGAGGTTAAATCCAACCGTAAAACTGAACCGAAAAATAACAGTAGCCCTAAACTTACTCCCTCAAACTAAGTTCAAACATAACCTAATTTGGAGCCTAAATCAAATCATACACCTAACCCTAACCCTAGGCGGACACCTTAAGCTCAACCCCAACCCTAACCTGGCCCTGACGCTAATTCCAACCGTAACAGTTACCCGAAAACTAACAGTAGCCCTAAACTTACTGCCTCAAACTAAGTACAAACCTAACCTAACCTGAAGCCTAAATCAAACCATACACCTAACCCTAACCCTAGGCGGACACCTGAAGTTCAAACCCAACCCTAACCTGACCCTCACGCTAACTCCAACTGTAACACTGAACCAAAAACTAACAGTAGCCCTAAACTTACTCCCTAAAACTAAGTTCAAACCTAACCTAACCTGAAGCCTAACTCAAACCATAGACCTAACCCTAACCCTAGGGGGACACCTGAAGCTCAACCCCAACCCTAACCTGGCCCTGACGCAAACTCCAACAGTAACAGTTACCCGAAAACTAACAGTAGCCCTAAACTTACTCCCTCAAACTAACTTCAAACCTAACCTAATTTGAAGCCTAAATCAAATAATAGACCTAACCCTAACCCTAGGCGGACACCTTATGCTTAACCCCCACCCTAACCTGACCCTGACGCTTACTCCAACTGTAACAGTTAACCGAAAACTAACAGTAGCCCTAAACTTACTCCCTCAAACTAACTTCAAACCTAACCTAACCTGAAGCCTAAATCAAACCATACACCTAACCCTAACCCTAGGCGGACACCCTAAGCTCAACCCCAACCCTAACCTGGCCCTGACGCTAACTCCAACAGTAACAGTTACCCGAAAACTAACAGTAGCCCTAAAATTACTCCCTCAAACTAACTTCAAACCTAACCTAACTTGAAGCCTAACTCAAACCATAGTCCTAACCCTAACCCTAGGCGGACACCTGAAACTCAACCACAACCCTAACCAGACCCTGACGCTATCTCCAACCGTAACACTGAACCGAAAACTAACAGTAGTCCTAAACTTACTCCCTCAAACTAAGTTCAAACCTAACCTAACCTGAAGCCTAACTCAAACCATATACCTAACCCTAACGCTAGGCGGACACCTGAAGCTCAATCACAACCCTAACCTGACCCTGACGCTATCTCCAACCGTAACACTGAACCGAAAACTAACAGTAGCCCTAAACTTACTCCCTCAAACTAAGTTCAAACATAACCTAACCTGAAGCCTAACTCAAACCACAGACCTAAACCTAACCCTAGGAGGACACCTTAAGCTCAACCCCAACCCTAAACTGACCCTCACGCTAACTCCAACCGTAACACTGAACCGAAAACTAACAGTAGCCCTAAACTTACTCCCTCAAACTAAGTTCAAACCTAACCTAACCTGAAGCCTAACTCAAACAATAGACCTAAACCTAACCCTAGGCAGACATCTTAAGCTTGACCCCAACCCTAAACTGACCCTGAGGCTAAATTCAACCGTAACACTGAACCAAAAAATACAATAGGGCTAAACTTACTCCCTCAAACTAAGTTCAAACCTAACCTAACCTGAAGCCTAACTCAAACCACAGACATAACCCTAAACCTAGGCGGACACCTTAAGCTCAACCCCAACCCAAACCGGACCCTCACGCTAACTCCAAACGTAACATTGAACCGAAAAATAACAGTAGCCCTAAACTTACTCCCTCAAACTAAGTTCAATCCTAACCTAACCTGAAGCCTAAATGAAACCATAGACCTAACCCTAACCCTAGGTGGACAACTTATGCTTAACCCCCACCCTAACCTGACCCTGAAGCTTACTCCAACCGTAACAGTTAAACGAAAACTAACAGTAGCCCTAAACTGTCTCCCTCAAACTAAGTTCAAACCTAACCTAACCTGGAGCCCAACTCAAACAATAGACCTTACCCTAACCCTAGGCGGACACCTTAAGCTTAACCCCAACCCTAACCTGACCCTGAGGTTAAATCGAACCGTAACACTGAACCGAAAACTAACAGTCGCCCTAAACTTACTCCCTCAAACTAAGTTCAATCCTAACCTAACCTGAAGCCTAAATGAAACCATACACCTAACCCTAACCCTAGGCGGACACCTAAAGCTCAATCCCAAACCTAACCTGACCCTGACGCTTACTCCAACCATAAGAGTTAACCGAAAACTAACAGTAGCCATAAACTGACTCCCTCAAACTAAGTTCAAACCTAACCTAACTTGAAGCCTAAATCAAATCATAGACCTAACCCTAACCCTAGGCGGACACCTTATGCTTAACCCCCACCCTAACCTGACCCTGACGCTTACTCCAAATGTAACAGTTAACCGAAAACTAACAGTAGCCCTAAACTTACTCCCTTAATCTAACTTCAAACCTAACCTAACCTGAAGCCTAAATGAAACCATACACCTAACCCTAACCCTAGGCGGACACCCTAAGCTCAACTCCAACCCTAACCTAGCCCTGACGCTAACTCCAACAGTAACAGTTACCCGAAAACTAACAGTAGCCCTAAACTTACTCCCTCAAACTAACTTCAAACCTAACCTACCTTGAAGCCTAACTCAAACCATAGTCCTAACCCTAACCCTAGGCGGACACCTGAAACTCAACCACAACCCTAACCAGACCCTGACGCTATCTCCAACCGTAACACTGAACCGAAAACTAACAGTAGCCCTAAACTTACTCCCTCAAACTAAGTTCAAACCTAACCTTACCTGAAGCCTAACTCAAACCATATACCTAACCCTAACCCTAGGCGGACACCTGAAGCTCAATCACAACCCTAAACTGACCCTGACGCTATCTCCAACCGTAACACTGAACCGAAAACTAACAGTAGCCCTAAACTTACTCCCTGAAACTAAGTTCAAACCTAACCTAACCTGAAGCCTAACTCAAACCACAGACCTAACCCTTACCCTAGGAGGACACCTTAAGCTCAACCCCAACCCTAACCTGACCCTCACGCTAACTCCAACCGTAACACTGAACCGAAAACTAACAGTAGCCCTAAACGTACTCCCTCAAACTAAGTTCAAACCTAACCTAACCTGAAGCCTAACTCAAATCATAGACCTAACCCTAACAATAGGCGGACACCTGAAGCTTGACCCCAACCCTAACCTGACCCTGAGGCTAAATTCAACCGTAACACTGAACCAAATAATACAATAGGGCTAAACTTATTCCCTCAAACTAAGTTCAAACCTAACCTAACCTGACGCTAAGTCCAACCTTAACACTGAACCGAAAACTAAGAGTAACCCTAAACTTACTCCCTCAAACTAAGTTCAAACCTAACCTAACCTGAAGTCTACCTCAAACCATAGACCTAACCCTAACCCTACGTGGACACCTGAATCTCAACCCCAACCCTAACTTGACAAAGATGCTATCTCCAACCGTAACACTAAACCGAAAACTAACAGTAGCCCTAAACTTACTCGCTCAAACTAAGTTCAAACCTAACCTAACCTGAAGCCTAACTCAAATCATAGACCTAACCCTAACCGTAGGCGGACACCTTATGCTTAACCCCCATCCTAACCTGACCCTGATGCTTACTCCAACCGTAACAGTTAAACGAAAACTAACAGTAGCCCTAAACTGTCTCCCTCAAACTAAGTTCAAACCTAACCTAACCTGGAGCCTAACTCAAACAATAGACCTAACCCTAACCCTAGGAGGACACCTTAAGCTTAACCCCAACCCTAACCTGACCCTGAGGCTAAATCGAACCTAACACTGAACCGAAAACTAACAGTGGCCCTAAACTTACTCCCTCAAACTAAGTTCAATCCTAAAGTAACCTGAAGCCTAAATAAAACCATAGACCTAACCCTAACCCTAGGCGGACACCGTATGCTTAACCCCCACCCTAACCTGACCCTGACGCTTACTCCAACCGTAACAGTTAAACGAAAACTAACAGTAGCCCTAAACTTACACCCTCAAACTAAGTTCAAACCTAACCTAAACTGAAGCCTAAATCAAACCATACACCTAACACTAACCCTAGGCGGACACCTAAAGCTCAACCCCAAACCTAACCTGACCCTGACGCTTACTCCAACCGTAAGAGTTAACCGAAAACTAACAGTAGCCATAAACTGACTCCCTCAAACTAAGTTCAAACCTAACCTAACCTGAAGCCTAAATCAAATCATAGACCTAACCCTAACCCTAGGCGGACACCCTAAGCTCAACCCCAACCATAACCTGGCCCTGACGCTAACTAGAACAGTAACAGTTACCCGAAAACTAACAGTAGCCCTAAACTTACTCCCTCAAACTAACTTCAAACCTAACCTAACTTGAAGCCTAACTCAAACCATAGTCCTAACCCTAACCCTAGGCGGACACCTGAAACTCAACCACAACCCTAACCAGACCCTGACGCTATCTCCAACCGTAACACTGAACCGAAAACTAACAGTAGCCCTAAACTTACTCCCTCAAACTAAGTTCAAACCTAACCAAACCTGAAGCCTAACTCAAACCATATACCTAACCCTAACCCTAGGCGGACACCTGAAGCTCAATCACAACCCTAACCTGACCCTGACGCTATCTCCAACCGTAACACTGAACCGAAAACTAACAGTAGCCCTAAACTTACTCCCTCAAACTAAGTTCAAACCTAACCTAACCTGAAGCCTAATTCAAACCACAGACCTAACCCTAACCCTAGGAGGACACCTTAAGCTCAACCCCAACCCTAACCTGACCCTCACGCTAACTCCAACCGTAACACTGAACCGAAAACTAACAGTAGCCCTAAACTTACTCCCTCAAACTAAGTTCAAACCTAACCTATCCTGAAGCCTAACTCAAACAATAGACCTAACTCTAACCCTAGGCGGACACCTTAAGCTTGACCTCAACCCTAACCTGGCCCTGAGGCTATCTCCAACCGTAACACTGAACCGAAAACTAACAGTAGCCCTAAACTTACTCCCTCAAACTAAGTTCAAACCTAACCTAACCTGAAGCCTCTCTGAAACCACAGACCTAACCCTAACCCTAGGCGGACACCTTAAGCTCAATCACAACCCTAAACTGACTCTGACGCTATCTCCAACCGTAACACTGAACCGAAAACTAACAGTAGCCCTAAACTTACTCCCTCAAACTAAGTTCAAACCTAACCTAACCTGAAGCCTCTCTGAAACCACAGACCTAACCCTAACCCTAGGCGGACACCTTAAGCTCAACCCCAACCCTAACCGGACACTCACGCTAACTCCAAATGTAACACTGAACCAAAAACTAACAGTAGCCCTAAACTTACTCCCTCAAACTAAGTTCAAACCTAACCTAACCTGAAGCCTAAATCAAACAATAGACCTAACCCTAACCCTAGGCGGACACCTTAAGCTTAACCCCAACCCTATCCTGACCTTGAGGTTAAATCCAACCGTAACACTGAACCGAAAAATAACAGTAGCCCTAAACTTACTCCCTCAAACTAAGTTCAAACATAACCTAATTTGGAGCCTAAATCAAACCATACACCTAACCCTAACCCTAGGCGGACACCTTAAGCTCAACCCCAACCCTAACCTGGCCCTGACGCTAACTCCAACCGTAACAGTTACCCGAAAACTAACAGTAGCCTTAAACTTCCTGCCTCAAACTAAGTTCAAACCTAACCTAACCTGAAGCCTAAATCAAACCATACACCTAACCCTAACCCTAGGCGGACACCTGAAGTTCAAACCCAACCCTAACCTGAGCCTCACGCTAACTCCAACCGTAACACTGAACCGAAAACTAACAGTAGCCCTAAACTTACTCCCTAAAACTAAGTTCAAACCTAACCTAACCTGAAGCCTAACTCAAACCATAGACCTAACCCTAACCCTAGGCGGATACCTTAAGCTCAACCCCAACCCTAACCGGACCTTCACGCTAACTACAACGTAACATTGAAACAAAAACTAACAGTAGCCCTAAACTTACTCCCTCAAACTAAGTTCAATCCTAACATAACCTGAAGCCTAAATGAAACCATCGACCTAACCCTAACCCTAGGCGGACACCTTAAGCTTAACCCCAAACCTAACCTGACCCTGAGGCTAAATCGAACCATAACACTGAACCGAAAACTAACAGTGGCCCTAAACTTACTCCCTCAAACTAAGTTCAATCCTAACCTAACCTGAAGCCTAAATGAAACCATAAACCTAACCCTAACCCTAGGCGGACACCTTATGCTTAACCCCCACACTAACCTGACCCTGACGCTTACACCAACCGTAACAGTTAAACGAAAACTAACAGTAGCCCTAAACTTACACCCTCAAACTAAGTTCAAACCTAACCTAACCTGAAGCCTAAATGAAACCATACACCTAACCCTAACCCTAGGCGGACACATAAAGCTCAACCCCAAACCTAACCTTACCCTGATGCTTACTCCAACCGTAAGAGTTAACCGAAAACTAACAGTAGCCATAAACTGACTCCCTCAAACTAACTTCAAACCTAACCTAACCTGAAGCCTAAATCAAATCATAAACCTAACCCTAACCCTAGGCGGACACCTTATGCTTAACCCCCATTCTAACCTGACTCTGACGCTTACTCCAACTGTAACAGTTAACTGAAAACTAACAGCAGCCCTATACTTACTCCCTCAAACTAACTTCAATCCTAACCTAACCTGAAGCCTAAATCAAACCATACACCTAACCCTAACCCTAGGCAGACACCCTAAGCTCAACCCCAACCCTAACCTGGCCCTGACGCTAACTCCAACAGTAACAGTTATCCGAAAACTAACAGTAGCCCTAAACTTACTCCCTCAAACTAACTTCAAACCTAACCTAACTTGAAGCCTAACTCAAACCATAGTCCTAACCCTAACCCTAGGCGGACACCTGAAACTCAACCACAACCCTAACCAGACCCTGACGCTATCTCCAACCGTAACACTGAACCGAAAACTAAAGGTAGCCCTAAAATTACTCCCTCAAACTAAGTTCAAACCTAACCTAACCTGAAGCCTAACTCAAACCATAGACCTAACCCTAACCCTAGGCGGACACCTGAAGCTCAATCACAACCCTAACCTGACCCTGACACTATCTCCAACCGTAACACTGAACCGAAAACTAACAGTAGCCCTAAACTTACTCCCTCAAACTAAGTTCAAACCTAACCTAACCTGAAGCCTAATTCAAACCACAGACCTAACCCTAACCCTAGGAGGACACCTTAAGCTCAACCCCAACCCTAACCTGACCCTCACGCTAACTCCAACCGTAACACTGAACCGAAAACTAACAGTAGCCCTAAGCTTACTCCCTCAAACTAAGTTCAAACCTAACCTATCCTGAAGCCTAACTCAAACAATAGACCTAACTCTAACCCTAGGCGGACACCTTAAGCTTGACCCCAACCCTAACCTGGCCCTGAGGCTTTCTCCAACCGTAACACTGAACCGAAAACTAACAGTAGCCCTAAACTTACTCCCTCAAATTAAGTTCAAACCTAACCTAACCTGAAGCCTAACTCAAACCATAGACCTAACCCTAACCCTAGGCGGACACCTGAAGCTCAATCACAACCCTAAACTGACCCTGACGCTATCTCCAACCGTAACACTGAACCGAAAACTAACAGTAGCCCTAAACTTACTCCCTCAAACTAAGTTCAAACCTAACCTAACCTGAAGCCTAACTCAAACCACAGACCTAACCCTAACCCTAGGAGGACACCTTAAGCTCAACCCCAACCCTAACCTGACCCTCACGCTAACTCCAACCGAAACACTGAACCGAAAACTAACAGTAGCCCTAAACTTACTCCCTCAAACTAAGTTCAAACCTAACCTAACCTGAAGCCTAACTCAAATCATAGACCTAACCCTAACAATAGGCGGACACCTGAAGCTTGACCCCAACCCTAACCTGACCCTGAGGCTAAATTCAACCGTAACACTGAACCAAATAATACAATAGGGCTAAACTTATTCCCTCAAACTAAGTTCAAACCTAACCTAACCTGAAGCCTAACTCAAACCATAGACCTAACCCTAACCCTACGTGGACACCTGAATCTCAACCCCAACCCTAACCGGACACTCACGCTAACTCCAAATGTAACACTGAACCAAAAACTAACAGTAGCCCTAAACTTACTCCCTGAAACTAAGTTCAAACCTAACCTAACCTGAAGCCTAAATCAAACAATAGACCTAACCCTAACCCTAGGCGGACACCTTAAGCTTAACCCCAACCCTAACCTGACCCTGAGGTTAAATCCAACCGTAACACTGAACCAAAAAATAACAGTAGCCCTAAACTTACTCCCTCAAACTAAGTTCAAACATAACCTAATTTGGAGCCTAAATCAAATCATACACCTAACCCTAACCCTAGGCGGACACCTTAAGCTCAACCCCAACCCTAACCTGGCCCTGACGCTAATTCCAACCGTAACAGTTACCCGAAAACTAACAGTAGCCCTAAACTTACTGCCTCAAACTAAGTACAAACCTAACCTAACCTGAAGCCTAAATCAAACCATACACCTAACCCTAACCCTAGGCGGACACCTGAAGTTCAAACCCAACCCTAACCTGACCCTCACGCTAACTCCAACCGTAACACTGAACCAAAAACTAACAGTAGCCCTAAACTTACTCCCTAAAACTAAGTTCAAACCTAACCTAACCTGAAGCCTAACTCAAACCATAGACCTAACCCTAACCCTAGGGGACACCTGAAGCTCAACCCCAACCCTAACCTGACCCTGACGCTATCTCCAACCGTAACACTGAACTGAAAACTAACAGTAGCCGTAAACTTACTCCCTCAAACTAAGTTCAAACCTAACCTAACCTGAAGCCTAAATCAAATCATAGTCCTAACCCTAACCCTAGGCGGATACCTGAAACTCAACCACAACCCTAACCTGCCCCTGAGGCTTACTCCAACCGTAACAGTTTCCCGAAAACTAATAGTAGCCCTAAACTTACTCCCTCATACTAAGTTCAAACCTAACCTAACCTGAAGCCTAAATCAAACCATACACCTAACCCTAACCCTTGGCGGACACCTTAAGCTCAACCCCAACCCTATCGTGACCTCCAGGCTAACTCCAACCATATTACTGAACCGAAAACTAAGAGTAGCACTATACTGACTCCCTCAAACTAAGTTCAAACGTAACCTAACCTGAAGCCTAAATCAAATCTTAGACCTAACCCTAACCCTAGGCGGACACCTTAAGCTCAACTCCAACCCTAAGCTGACTCTGACGCTGTCTCCAACCGTAACACTGAACCAAAAACTAACAGTAGCCCTAAACTTACTCCCTCAAACTAAGTTCAAACCTAACCTAACCTGAAGCCTAAATCAAACAATAGACCTAACCCTAACCCTAGGCGGACACCTTAAGCTTAATCGCAAACCTAACCTGACCCTGAGGTTAAATCCAACCGTAACCCTGAACCAAAAACTAACAGTAGCCCTAAACTTACTCCCTCAAACTAAGTTCAAACCTAAACTAACCTGAAGCCTAACTCAAACAATAGACCTAACCCTAACCCTAGGCGGACACCTTAAGCTTAACCCGAACCCTAACCTGACCCTGAGGCTAAATCCAACCGTAACACTGAACCGAAAAATACAATAGGCCTGAACTTACTCCCTCAAACTAAGTTCAAACCTAACCTAACCTGAAGCCTAACTCAAACCACAGACCTAACCCTAACCCTAGGAGGACACCTTAAGCTCAACCCCAACCCTAACCTGACCCTCACGCTAACTCCAAGCGTAACACTGAACCGAAAACTAACAGTAGCCCTAAACTTACTCCCTCAAACTAAGTTCAATCCTAACATAACCTGAAGTCTAACTCAAACAATAGACCTAACCCTAACCCTAGGCGGACACCTTAAGCTTAACCCCAACCCTAACCTGACCGTGAGGCTAAATCCAAACGTAACACTGAACCGAAAACTAACAGTAGCCCTAAACTTACTCCCTCAAACTAAGTTCAATCCTAACCTAACCTGAAGCCTAAATGAAACCATAGACCTAACCCTCAACCTAGGCGGACACCTTATGCTTAACCCCCACCCTAAACTGACCCTGACGCTAACTCCAACCGTAACAGTTAAACGAAAACTAACAGTAGCCCTAAACTTACTCCCTCAAACTAAGTTCAAACATAACCTAACCTAAAGCCTAAATCAAACCATACACCTAACCCTAACCCTAGGCGGACACCTTGAGCTCAACCCCAAACTTAACCTGACCCTGACGCTTACTCCAACCATAAAAGTTAACCGAAAACTAGCAGTAGCCCTAAACTGACTCCCTCAAACTAACTTCAAACCTAACCTAATCTGAAGCCTAAATCAAATCACAGACCTAACCCTAACCCTAGGCGGACACCTTATGCTTAAACCCCACCCTACCCTGACCCTGACGCTTACTTCAACTGTAACAGTTAACCGAAAACTAACAGTAGCCCTAAACTTACTCACTCAAACTAAGTTCAAACGTAACCTAACCTGAAGCCTAAATCAAACCACAGACCTAACCCTAACCTTAGGCGGACACCTTAAGCTTAACCCCAAACCTAACATGACCCTGAGGCTAAATCCAACCGTAACACTGAACCGAAAACTAACAGTAGCCCTAAACTGACTCCCTCAAACTACGTTCAAACCTAACCTAACCTGAAGCCTAACTCAAACCATAGACCTAACCCTAACCCTAGGCCGACACCTGAATCTCAACCCCAACCCTAACTTGACACTGACGCTATCTCCAACCGGAACACTGAACCGAAAACTAACAGTAGCCCTAAACTTACTCCTTCAAACTAAGTTTAAATCTAACCTAACCTGAAGTCTAACTCAAACCACAGACCTAACCCTAACCCTAGGCGGACACCTTAAGCTATACCCCAACCCTAACCTGACCCTCACGCTAACTCCAACTGTAACACTGAACCGAAAACTAACAGTAGCCCTAAACTTACTCCCTCAAACTAAGTTCAAACCTAACATAACCTGAAGCCTAACTCAAACAATAGACCTATCCCTAACCATAGGCAGACACCTTAAGCTTAACCCCAAGCCTAACCTGACCCTGAGGCTAAAACCAACCGTAACACTGATCCTAAAACTAACAGTAGCCCTAAACTTACTCCCTCAAACTAAGTTCAATCCTAACCTAAACTGAAGCCTAAATGAAACCACAGACCTAACCCTCACCCTAGGCGGACACCTTATTCTTAACCCCCACCCTAACCTGACCCTGACGCTTACTCCAACCGTAACAGTTAAAGGAAAACTAAGAGTAGCCCTAAACTTACTACCTCAAACTAAGTTCAAACCTAACCTAACCTGAAGCCTAAATCAAACAATACACCTAACCCTAACACTAGGCGGACACCTTAAGCTCAACCCCAAACCTAACCTGACCCTGACGCTTCCTCCAACCGTAACACTTAACTGAAAACTAACATTAGCCCTAAACTGACTCCCTCAAACTAAGTTCAAACCTAACCTAATCTGAAGCCTAAATCAAATCATAGACCTAACCCTACCCTAGCAGACACCTTATGCTTAACCCCCACACTACCCTGACCCTGACGCTTACTCCAACTGTAACAGTTAACCGAAAACTAACAGTAGCCCTAAACTTACTCCCTCAAACTAACTTCAAACCTAACCTAACCTGAAGCCTAAATCAAACCATACACCTAACCCTAACCCTAGGCGGACTCCTTAATCTCAACTCCAACCCTAACCTGGCCCTGACGCTAACTCCAACCGTAACAGTTTCCCGAAAACTAACAGTAGCCCTAAACTTACTCCCTCAAACTAAGTTCAATCCTAACCTAACCTGAAGCCTAAATGAAACCATAGACCTAACCCGAACCCTAGGCGGACACCTTATGCTTAACCCCCACCCTAACCTGACCCTGACGCTAACTTCAACCATAACAGTTAAACGAAAACTAACAGTAGCCCTAAATTTACTCCCTCAAACTAAGTTCGAACATAACCTAACCTGAAGCCTAAATCAAACCATACACCTAAACCTAACCCTAGGCGGACAACTTAAGCTCAACCCCAAACTTAACCTGACCCTGACGCTATCTCCAACCGTAACAGTTAACCGAAAACTAACAGTAGCCCTAAACTTACGCCCTCAAACTAAGTTCAAACATAATCTAACCTGAAGCCTAAATCAAACCATAAAACTAACCCTAACCCTAGGCGGACACCTTAAGCTCAACCCCAACCCTAACCTGACCATGACGCTTACTCCAACCGTAACAGTTAAACGAAAACTAACAGTAGCCCTAAACTTACTCCCTCAAACTAAGTTCAAACCTATCCTAACCTGAAGCCTAAATCAAACCATACACCTAACCCTAACCCTAGGCGGATACCTTAAGCTCAACCCCAAACCTAACCTGACCCTGACACTTACACCAACCGTAACAGTTAACCGAAAACTAACAGTAGCCCTAAACTGACTCCCTCAAACTAAGTTCAAACCTAACCTAACCTGAAGCCTAAATCAAATCATAGTCCTAACCCTAACCCTAGGCGGACACCTTATGCTTAACCCCCACCCTAACTGAACCTGAGGCTTACTCCAACTATAACAGTTTCCCGAAAACTAATAGTAGCCCTAAACTTACTCCCTCAAACTAAGTTCAAACCCAACCTAACCTGAAGCCTAAATCAAACCATACACCTAACCCTAACCCTTGGCGGACACCTTAAGCTCATCCCCAACCCTAACCTGACCTTCAGGCTAACTCCAACCATATTACTGAAACGAAAACTAAGAGTAGCACTATACTGACTCCCTCAAACTAAGTTCAAACCTAACCTAACCTGAAGCCTAAATCAAATCTTAGACCTAACCCTAACCCTAGGCGGACACCTTAAGCTCAACTCCAACCCTAAGCTGACCCTGACGCTGTCTCCAACCGTAACACTGAACCGAAAACTAACAGTAGCCCTAAACTTACTCCCTCAAACTAAGTTCAAACCTAACCTAACCTGAAGCCTAAATCAAACAATAGACCTAACCCTAACCCTAGGCGGACACCTTAAGCTTAATCGCAAACCTAACCTGACCCTGAGGTTAAATCCAACCTTAACACTGAACCAAAAACTAACAGTATCCCTAAACTTACTCCCTCAAACTAAGTTCAAACCTAACCTAAACTAAAGCCTAAATGAAACCATAGACCTAACCCTAACCCTAGGCGGACACCTTATGATTAACCCCCACCCTAACCTAACCCTGACGCTTACTCCAACCGTAACACTTAAACGAAAACTAACAGTAGCCCTAAACTTACTCCCTCAAACTAAGTTCAAACCTAACCTAACCTGTAGCCTAAATCAAACCATACACCTAACCCTAACCCTAGGCGGACACCTTAAGCTCAACCCCAAACCTAACCTGACCCTGACGCTTACTCCAACCGTAACACTTAACCGAAAACTCACAGTAGCCCTAAACTTATTGCCTCAAACTAAGTTCAAACCTAACCTAACCTGAAGCGTAAATCAAACCATACACCTAACCCTAACCCTAGGCGGACACCTGAAGCTCAAACCCAACCCTAACCTGACCCTCACGCTAACTCCAACCGTAACACTGAACCGAAAACTAACAGTAGCCCTAAACTTACTCCCTAAAACTGAGTTCAAACCTAACCTAACCTGAAGCCTAACTCAAACCATAGACCTAACCCTAACCCTAGGCGGACACCTGAAGCTCAACCCCAACCCTAACATGACCCTGACGCTATCTCCAACCGTAACACTGAACCGAAAACTAACAGTAGCCCTAAACTTACACCCTCAAACTAAGTTCAATCCTAACCTAACCTGAAGCCTAAATGAAACCATAGGCCTAACCCTAACCCTAGGCGGACACCTTATGCTTAACCCCCACGCTAACCTGACCCTGACGCTTACTCCAACCGTAACAGTTAAACGAAAACTAACAGTAGCCCTAAACTTACTCCCTCAAACTAAGTTCAAATCTAAACTAACCTGAAGCCTAACTCAAACAATAGACCTAACCCTAACCCTAGGCGGACACCTTAAGCTTAACCCCAACCCTAACCTGACCCTGAGGCTAAATCGAACCGTAACACTGAACCGAAAAATACAATAGGCCTAAACTTACACCCTCAAACTAAGTTCAAACCTAACCTAACCTGAAGCCTAACTCAAATCACAGACCTAACCCTAACCCTAGGCGGACACCTTAAGCTCAACCCCAACCCTAACCTGACCCTCACGCTAACTCCAACCGTAACACTGAACCGAAAACTAACAGTAGCCCTAAAATTACTCCCTCAAACTAAGTTCAAACCTAACATAACCTGAAGTCTAACTCAAACAATAGACCTAACCCTAACCCTAGGCGGACACCTTAAGCTTAACCCCAACCCTAACCTGACCCTGAGGCTAAATCGAACCGTAACACTGAACCGAAAACTAACAGTGGCCCTAAACTTACTCCCTCAAACTAAGTTCAATCCTAACCTAACCTGAAGCCTAAATGAAACCATACACCTAACCCTAACCCTAGGCGGACACCTAAAGCTCAACCCGAAACCTAACCTGACCCTGACGCTTGCTCCAACCGTAAGAGTTAAACGAAAACTAACAGTAGCCATAAACTGACTCCCTCAAACTAAGTTCAAACCTAACCTAACCTGAAGCCTAAATCAAACAATACACCTAACCCTAACCCTAGGCGGACACCCTAAGCTCAACTCCAACCCTAACCTAGCCCTGACGCTAACTCCAACAGTAACAGTTACCCGAAAACTAACAGTAGCCCTAAACTTACTCCCTCAAACTAACTTCAAACCTAACCTAACTTGAAGCCTAACTCAAACCATAGTCCTAACCCTAACCCTAGGCGGACACCTGAAACTCAACCACAACCCTAATCAGACCCTGACACTATCTCCAACCGTAACACTGAACCGAAAACTAACAGTAGCCCTAAACTTACTCCCTCAAACTAAGTTCCAACCAAACCTAACCTGAAGCCTAAATCAAACAATAGAACTAACCCTAACCCTAGGCGGACACCTTAAGCTTAACCCCAACCCTTACCTGACCCTGAGGTTAAATCCAACCGTAACACTGAACCGAAAACTAACAGTAGCCCTAAAGTTAATCCCTCAAACTAAGTTCAATCCTAACCTAACCTGAAGCCTAATGAAACCATAGTCCTAACCCTAACCCTAGGCGTACACCTTATGCTTAACCTCCACCCTAACCTAACCCTGACGCTTACTCCAACCGTAACAGTTAAACGAAAACTAACAGTAGCCCTAAACTTACACCCTCAAACTAAGTTCAAACATAACCTAACCTGAAGCCTAACTCAAACCATAGACCTAACCCTAACCCTAGGCGGACAACTGAATCTCAACCCCAACCCTAACTTGACCATGACGCTATCTCCAACCGTTACACTGAACCGAAAACTAACAGTAGCCCTAAACTTACTCCCTCAAACTAAGTTCAAACCTAACCTAACCTGAAGCCTATCTGAAACTACAGACCTAACCCTAACCCTAGGCGGACACCTTAAGCTCAACCCCAACCCTAACCGGACACTCACGCTAACTCCAAATGTAACACTGAACCAAAAACTAACAGTAGCCCTAAACTTACTCCCTCAAACTAAGTTCAAACTTAACCTAACCTGAAGCCTAAATCAAACAATAGACCTAACCCTAACCCTAGGCGGACACCTTAAGCTTAACCCCAACCCTAACCTGACCCTGAGGTTAAATCCAACCGTAACACTGAACCGAAAAATAACAGTAGCCCTAAACTTACTCCCTCAAACTAAGTTCAAACATAACCTAATTTGGAGCCTAAATCAAATCATACACCTAACCCTAACCCTAGGCGGACACCTTAAGCTCAACCCCAACCCTAACCTGGCCCTGACGCTAATTCCAACCGTAACAGTTACCCGAAAACTAACAGTAGCCCTAAACTTACTGCCTCAAACTAAGTACAAACCTAACCTAACCTGAAGCCTAAATCAAACCATACACCTAACCCTAACCCTAGGCGGACACCTGAAGTTCAAACCCAACCCTAACCTGACCCTCACGCTAACTCCAACCGTAACACTGAACCAAAAACTAACAGTAGCCCTAAACTTACTCCCTAAAACTAAGTTCAAACCTAACCTAACCTGAAGCCTAACTCAAACCATAGACCTAACCCTAACCCTAGGGGACACCTGAAGCTCAACCCCAACCCTAACCTGACCCTGACGCTATCTCCAACCGTAACACTGAACTGAAAACTAACAGTAGCCGTAAACTTACTCCCTCAAACTAAGTTCAAACCTAACCTAACCTGAAGCCTAACTCAAACCATAGACCTAACCCTAACCCTAGGCGGACACCTTAAGCTCAACCCCAACCCTAACCGGACCCTCACGCTAACTACAACGCAACATTGAACCGAAAACTAACAGTAGCCCTAAACTTACTCCCTCAAACTAAGTTCAATCCTAACATAACCTGAAGCCTAAATGAAACCATCGACCTAACCCTAACCCTAGGCGGACACCTTATGCTTAACCCCCACCCTAACCTGACCCTGAAGCTTTCTCCAACCGTAACAGTTAAACGAAAACTAACAGTAGCCCTAAACTGTCTCCCTCAAACTACGTTCAAACCTAACCTAACCTGGAGCCTAACTCAAACAATAGACCTAACCCTAACCCTAGGCGGACACCTTAAGCTTAACCCCAACCCTAACCTGACCCTGAGGCTAAATCGAACCATAACACTGAACCGAAAACTAACAGTGGCCCTAAACTTACTCCCTCAAACTAAGTTTAATCCTAACCTAACCTGAACCCTAAATGAAACCATAGACATAACCCTAACCCTAGGCGGACACCTTATGCTTAACCCCCACCCTAACCTGACCCTGACGCTTACTCCAACCGTAACAGTTAAACGAAAACTAACAGTAGCCCTAAACTTACACCCTCAAACTAAGTTCAAACCTAACGTAACCTGAAGCCTAAATCAAACCATACACCTAACCCTAACCCTAGGCGGACACCTAAAGCTCAACCCCAAACCTAACCTGACCCTGACGCTTACTCCAACCGTAAGAGTGAACCGAAAACTAACAGTAGCCATAAACTGACTCCCTCAAACTAAGTTCAAACCTAACCTAACCTGAAGCCTAAATCAAATCATAGACCTAACCCTAACCCTAGGCGGACACCTTATGCTTAACCCCCACCCTAACCTGACCCTGACGCTTACTCCAACTGTAACAGTTAACCGAAAACTAACAGTAACCCTAAACTTACTCCCTCAAACTAACTTCAAACCTAACCTAACCTGAAGCCTAACTCAAACCATAGACCTAACCCTAACCCTAGGCGGACACCTGAAGCTCAACGCCAACCCTAACCTGACCCTGACGCTAACTCCAACCGTAACACTGAACAGAAAACTTACAGTAGCCCTAAACTTACTCCCTCAAACTCAGTTCAAACCTAACCTAACCTGAAGCCTAACTCAAACCACAGACCTAACCCTAACCCTAGGAGGACACCTTAAGCTCAACCCCAACCCTAACCTGACCCTCACGCTAACTCCAACCGTAACACTGAACAGAAAACTAACAGTAGCCCTAAATTTACTCCCTCAAACTAAATTCAAACCTAACCTAACCTGAAGCCTAACTCAAACAATAGACCTAACCCTAACCCTAGGCGGACACCTTAAGCTTGACCACAACCCTAACCTGACCCAGAGTCTAAATTCAACCGTAACACTGAACCAAAAAATACAATAGTCCTAAACTTACTCCCTCAAACTAAGTTCAAACCTAACCTAACCTGAAGCCTAACTCAAACCATAGACCTAACCCTAACCCTAGGCGGACACCTGAATATCAACCCCAACCCTAATTTGACCATGACGCTATCTCCAACCGTAACACTAAACCGAAAACTAACAGTCGCCCTAAACTTACTCGCTCAAACTAAATTCAAACCTAACCTAACCTGAAGCCTAACTCTAATCATAGACCTAACCCTAACAATAGGCGGACACCTGAAGCTCAACCCCAACCCTAACCTGACCCTGACGCTATCTCCAACCGTAACACTGAACCGAAAACTAACAGTAGCCCTAAACTTACTCACTCAAACTAAGTTCAAACGTAACCTAACCTGAAGCCTAAATCAAACCACAGACCTAACCCTAACACTAGGCGGACACCTTAAGCTCAACTCCAACCCTAACCTGACCCTGACGCTACCTCCAAACGTAACACTTAACCGAAAACTAACAGTAGCCCTAAACTTATTCACTCAAACTAAGTTCAAACGTAACCTGACCTGGAGCCTAAATCAAACCATGGATCTAACCCTAACCCTAGGCGGACACCTCAAGCTAACCCCAACCCTAACCTGACCCTGACGCTAACTCCAACCATAATACTGAACCGAAAACAAACAGTAGCCCTAAACTTACTCCCTCAAACTAAGTTCACACCTAACCTAACCTGAAGCCTAACTCAAACCATAGACATAACCCTAACCCTAGGGGGACACCTGAAGCTCAACCCCAACCCTAACCTGGCCCTGACGCTAACTCCAATAGTAACAGTTACCCGAAAACTAACAGTAGCCCTAAACTTACTCCCTCAAACTAAGTTCAAACATAACATAACCTGAAGCCTAAATCAAACCATACACCTAACCCTAACCCTAGGCGGACACCTTAAGCTCAACCCCAACCCTAACCTGACCCTGACGCTAACTCCAACCGTAACAGTTACCCGAAATCTAACAGTAGCCCTAAACTTACTCCCTCAAACTAAGTTCAAACCTAACCTAACCTGAAGCCTAAATCAAAACATACACCTAACCCTAACCCTAGGAGGACAACTTATGCTTAACCCCGACCCTAAACTGACCCTGACGCTTACTCCAACTGTAACACTGAACCGAAAACTAACAATAGCCCTAAACTTACTCCCTCAAACTAACTTCAAACCTAACCTAACCTGAAGCCTAACTCAAACCATAGAACTAACCCTAACCCTAGGTGGACACCTGAAGCTCAACCACAACCCTAACCTGTCCCTGACGCTATCTCCAACCATAACACTGAACTGAAAACTAACAGTATCCCTAAACTTACTCCCTCAAACTAAGTTCAAACCTAACCTAACCTGATGCCTAACTCATACCACAGACCTAACCCTAACCCTAGGCGGACAACTTAAGCTCAACCCCAACCCTAACCGGACCCTCACGCTAACTCCAAACGTAACACTGAACCAAAAACTAACAGTAGCCCTAAACTTACTCCCTCAAACTAAGTTCAAACCTAACCTAACCTGAAGCCTAAATCAAATCATAGACCTAACCCTAACCCTAGGCGGACACCTTATGCTTAAACCCCACCCTACCCTGACTCTGACGCTTACTCCAACTGTAACGGTTAACCGAAAACTAACAGTAGCCCTAAACTTACTCCCTCAAACTAACTTCAAACCTAACCTAACCTGAAGCCTAAATCAAACCATACACCTAACCCTAACCCTAGGCGGACACCTTAAGCTCAACCCCAAACATAACCTGACCCTGAGGCTATCTCCAACAGTAACAGTTAACCGAAAAATAAAAGTAGCCCTAAACTTACGCCCTCAAACTAAGTAGAAACATAACCTAACATGAAGCCTAAATCAAACCATACACCTAACCATAACTCTAGGCGGACACCTTAAGCTCAACCCCAACCATAACCTGGCCCTGACGCTAACTCCAACCGTAACAGTTACCCGAAAACTAACAGTAGCCCTAAACTTATTCCCTCAAACTAAGTTCAAACCTAACCTAACCTGAAGCCTAAATCAAACCATAAACCTAACCCTAACCCTAGGCGGACACCTTAAACTCAAACCCAACCCTAACATGACCCTCACGCTAACTCCAACAATAACACTGAACCGAATACTAACAGTAGCCCTAAACTTACTCCCTCAAACTAAGTTCAACCTAACCTAACCTGAAGCCTAACTCAAACCATAGACCTAATCCTAACCCTTGGCGGACACCTGAAGCTCAACGCCAACCATAACCTGACCCTGACGCTATCTCCAACCGTAACACTGAATCGAAAACTAACAGTAGCCCTAAACTGACTGGCTCAAACTAAGTTCAAACCTAACCTAACCTGAAGCCTAAATGAAACCATGCACCTAACCCAAACCCTAGGCGGACACCTTAAGCTCAATCCCAACCCTAACCTGGCCCTGACGCTAACTCCAACCGTAACAGTTACCCGAAAACTAACAGTAGACCTAAACTTACTCCCTCAAACTAAGTTCAAACCTATCCTAACCAAAAGCCAAAATCAAACCATACACCTAACCCTAACCCTAGGCGGACACCTTAAGCTCAACCCCAACCCTAACCTGACCCTCACGCTAACGCCAACCGTAACACTGTACCGAAAACTATCAGTACCCCTAAACTTACTCCCTCAAACTAAGTTCAAACCTAACCTATCCTGAAGCCTAACTCAAACCACTGACCTAACCCTAACCCTAGGCGTACACCTTAAGCTTAACCCCAACCCTAATCTGACCCTGAGGCTAAATCCAACCGTAACATTTAACCGAAAACTAACAGTAGCCCTAAACTGACTGGCTCAAACTAAGTTCAAACCTACCCTAACCTGAAGCCTAAATAAAACCGTACACCTAACCCTAAACCTAGGCGGACACCTTAAGCTCAACCCCAACCCTAACCTGACCTCCAGGCTAACTCCAAACATATCACTGAACCGAAAACTAAGAGTAGCCCTAAACTTACTCGCTCAAACTAAGTTCAAACCTAACCTAACCTGAAGCCTAACTCAAATCATAGACCTAACCCTAACAATAGGCGGACACCTGAAGCTCAACCCCAACCCCAACCTGACCCTGAGGCTATCTCCAACCGTAACACTGAACCGAAAACTAACAGTAGCCCTAAACTTTCTCACTCAAACTAAGTAAAAACGTAACCTAACCTGAAGCCTAAATCAAACCACAGACCTAACCCTAACCCTAAGCAGACACCTTAAGCTCAACTCCAAACCTAACCTGACCCTGACGCTATCTCCAACCATAACACTGAACCGAAAACTAACAGTAGCCCTAAACTTACTCCCTCAAACTAACTTCAAACCTAACCTAACCTGAAGCCTAAATCAAACCATACACCTAACCCTAACCCTAGGGGGACACCTTAATCTCATCCCCAACCCTAACCTGGCCATGACGCTAACTCCAACCATAACAGTTTCCCGAAAACTAACAGTAGCCCTAAACTTACTCCCTCAAACTAAGTTCAAACCTAACCTAACCTGAAGAGTAAATCAAACCATACACCTAACCCTAACCCTAGGCGGACACCTGAAGCTCAACCCCAACCCTAACCTGACCCTGACGCTATGTCCAACCGTAACACTGAACCGAAAACTAACAGTAGCCCTAAACTTACTCCCTCAAACTAAGTTCAATCCTAACCTAACCTGAAGCCTAAATGAAACCATAGGCCTAACCCTAACCCTAGGCAGACACCTGAAGCTCAACCCCAACCCTAACCTGACCCTGACGCTATGTCCAACCGTAACACTGAACCGAAAACTAACAGTAGCCCTAAACTTACTCCCTCAAACTAAGTTCAATCCTAACCTAACCTGAAGCCTAAATGAAACCATAGGCCTAACCCTAACCCTAGGCGGACACCTTATGCTTAACCCCCACCCTAACCTGACCCTGACGCTTACTCCAACCGTAACAGTTAAACGAAAACTAACAGTAGCCCTAAACTTACTCCCTCAAACTAAGTTCAAACCTAAACTAACCTGAAGCCTAACTCAAAAAATAGACCTAACCCTAACCCTAGGCGGACACCTTAAGCTTAACCCCAACCCTAACCTGACCCTGAGGCTAAATCCAACCGTAACACTGAACCGAAAACTAACAGTAGCCCTAAACTGACTCCCTCAAACTACGTTCAAACCTAACCTAACCTGAAGCCTAACTCAAACCATAGACCTAACCCTAACCCTAGGCCGACACCTGAATCTCAACCCCAACCCTAACTTGACACTGACGCTAACTCCAACCGAAACAGTTTCCCGAAAACTAACAGTAGGCCTAAACTTACTAACTCAAACTAAGTTCAATCCTAAACTAACCTGAAGCCTAAATGAAACCATAGACCTAACCCGAACCCTAGGCGGACACCTTATGCTTAACCCCCACCCTAACCTGACCCTGACGCTAACTCCAACCGTAACAGTTAAACGAAAACTAACAGTAGCCCTAAACTTACTCCCTCAAACTAAGTTCAAACATAACCTAACCTGAAGCCTAAATCAAACCATACACCTAAACCTAACCCTAGGCGGACACCTTAAGCTCAACCACAAACTTAACCTGACCCTGACGCTTACTCCAACCGTAACAGGTAACCGAAAACTAACAGTAGCCCTAAACTGACTCCCTCAAACTAACTTCAAACCTAACCTAACCTGAAGCCTAAATCAAATCACAGACCTAACCCTAACCCTAGGCGGACACCTTATGCTTAACCCCCACCCTACCCTGACCCTGACGCTTACTCCAACTGTAACAGTTAACCGAAAACTAACAGTAGCCCTAAACTTACTCACTCAAACTAAGTTCAAACGTAACCTAACCTGATGCCTAAATCAAACCACAGACCTAACCCTAACCATAGGCGGACACCTTAAGCTTAACCCCAACCCTAACCTGACCCTGAGGCTAAATCCAACCGAAACACTGAACCGAAAACTAACAGTAGCCCTAAACTGACTCCCTCAAATTAAGTTCAAACCTAACCTAACCTGAAGTCTAAATCCAATCATAGACCTAACCCTAACCCTTGGCGGACACCTTATGCTTAAACCCCACCCTACCCTGACCCTGACGTTTACTCCAACTGTAACAGTTAACCGAAAACTAACTGTAGCCCTAAACTTACTCCCTCAAACTAACTTCAAACCTAACCTAATCTGAAGCCTAAATCAAATCTTAGACCTAACCCTAACCCTAGGCGGACACCTTAAGCTCAACTCCAAGCCTAAGCTGATCCTGACGCTGTCTCCAACCGTAACACTGAACCGAAAATTAACAGTAGCCCTAAACTTACTCCCTCAAACTAAGTTCAAACCTAACCTTACCTGAAGCCTAAATCAAACAATAGACCTAACCCTAACCCTAGGCGGACACCTTAAGCTTAATCGCAAACCTAACCTGACCCTGAGGTTAAATCCAACCGTAACACTGAACCAAAAACTAACAGAAGCCCTAAACTTACTCCCTCAACCTAAGTTCAAACCTAAACTATCCTGAAGCCTAACTCAAACAATAGACCTAACCCTAACCCTAGGCGGACACCTTAAGCTTAACCCCAACCCTAACCTGACCCTGAGGTTAAATCCAACCGTAACACTGAACCGAAAAATAACAGTAGCCCTAAACTTACTCCCTCAAACTAAGTTCAAACATAACCTAATTTGGAGCCTAAATCAAATCATACACCTAACCCTAACCCTAGGCGGACACCTTAAGCTCAACCCCAACCCTAACCTGGCCCTGACGCTAATTCCAACCGTAACAGTTACCCGAAAACTAACAGTAGCCCTAAACTTACTGCCTCAAACTAAGTACAAACCTAACCTAACCTGAAGCCTAAATCAAACCATACACCTAACCCTAACCCTAGGCGGACACCTGAAGTTCAAACCCAACCCTAACCTGACCCTCACGCTAACTCCAACCGTAACACTGAACCAAAAACTAACAGTAGCCCTAAACTTACTCCCTAAAACTAAGTTCAAACCTAACCTAACCTGAAGCCTAACTCAAACCATAGACCTAACCCTAACCCTAGGGGGACACCTGAAGCTCAACCCCAACCCTAACCTGACCCTGACGCTATCTCCAACCGTAACACTGAACTGAAAACTAACAGTAGCCGTAAACTTACTCCCTCAAACTAAGTTCAAACCTAACCTAACCTGAAGCCTAAATCAAATCATAGTCCTAACCCTAACCCTAGGCGGATACCTGAAACTCAACCACAACCCTAACCTGCCCCTGAGGCTTACTCCAACCGTAACAGTTTCCCGAAAACTAATAGTAGCCCTAAACTTACTCCCTCATACTAAGTTCAAACCTAACCTAACCTGAAGCCTAAATCAAACCATACACCTAACCCTAACCCTTGGCGGACACCTTAAGCTCAACCCCAACCCTATCGTGACCTCCAGGCTAACTCCAACCATATTACTGAACCGAAAACTAAGAGTAGCACTATACTGACTCCCTCAAACTAAGTTCAAACGTAACCTAACCTGAAGCCTAAATCAAATCTTAGACCTAACCCTAACCCTAGGCGGACACCTTAAGCTCAACTCCAACCCTAAGCTGACTCTGACGCTGTCTCCAACCGTAACACTGAACCAAAAACTAACAGTAGCCCTAAACTTACTCCCTCAAACTAAGTTCAAACCTAACCTAACCTGAAGCCTAAATCAAACAATAGACCTAACCCTAACCCTAGGCGGACACCTTAAGCTTAATCGCAAACCTAACCTGACCCTGAGGTTAAATCCAACCGTAACCCTGAACCAAAAACTAACAGTAGCCCTAAACTTACTCCCTCAAACTAAGTTCAAACCTAAACTAACCTGAAGCCTAACTCAAACAATAGACCTAACCCTAACCCTAGGCGGACACCTTAAGCTTAACCCGAACCCTAACCTGACCCTGAGGCTAAATCCAACCGTAACACTGAACCGAAAAATACAATAGGCCTGAACTTACTCCCTCAAACTAAGTTCAAACCTAACCTAACCTGAAGCCTAACTCAAACCACAGACCTAACCCTAACCCTAGGAGGACACCTTAAGCTCAACCCCAACCCTAACCTGACCCTCACGCTAACTCCAAGCGTAACACTGAACCGAAAACTAACAGTAGCCCTAAACTTACTCCCTCAAACTAAGTTCAATCCTAACATAACCTGAAGTCTAACTCAAACAATAGACCTAACCCTAACCCTAGGCGGACACCTTAAGCTTAACCCCAACCCTAACCTGACCGTGAGGCTAAATCCAAACGTAACACTGAACCGAAAACTAACAGTAGCCCTAAACTTACTCCCTCAAACTAAGTTCAATCCTAACCTAACCTGAAGCCTAAATGAAACCATAGACCTAACCCTAAACCTAGGCGGACACCTTATGCTTAACCCCCACCCTAAACTGACCCTGACGCTAACTCCAACCGTAACAGTTAAACGAAAACTAACAGTAGCCCTAAACTTACTCCCTCAAACTAAGTTCAAACATAACCTAACCTAAAGCCTAAATCAAACCATACACCTAACCCTAACCCTAGGCGGACACCTTGAGCTCAACCCCAAACTTAACCTGACCCTGACGCTTACTCCAACCATAAAAGTTAACCGAAAACTAGCAGTAGCCCTAAACTGACTCCCTCAAACTAACTTCAAACCTAACCTAATCTGAAGCCTAAATCAAATCACAGACCTAACCCTAACCCTAGGCGGACACCTTATGCTTAACCCCCACCCTACCCTGACCCTGACGCTTATTCCAACTGTAACAGTTAACCGAAAACTAACAGTAGCCCTAAACTTACTCACTCAAACTAAGTTCAAACGTAACCTAACCTGAAGCCTAAATCAAACCACAGACCTAACCCTAACCTTAGGCGGACACCTTAAGCTTAACCCCAAACCTAACATGACCCTGAGGCTAAATCCAACCGTAACACTGAACCGAAAACTAACAGTAGCCCTAAACTGACTCCCTCAAACTACGTTCAAACCTAACCTAACCTGAAGCCTAAATCCAATCATAGACCTAACCCTAACCCTTGGCGGACACCTTATGCTTAAACCCCACCCTAAGCTGACCCTGACGCTTACTCCAACTGTAACAGTTAACCGAAAACTAACAGTGGCCCTAAACTTACTCCCTCAAACTAAGTTCAATCCTACCCTAACCTGAAGCCTAAATCAAACCATACACCTAACCCTAACCCTAGGCGGACACCTTAAGGTTAACCCCAACCCTAACCTGACCCTGAGGCTAAATCCAACCGTAACAGTTAACCGAAAACTAACAGTAGCCCTAAACTGACTCCCTCAAACTAAGTTCAAACATAACCTAACCTGAAGCCTAAATCAAACCATAAAACTAACCCTAACCCTAGGCGGACACCTTATGCTTAAACCCCAACCCTAACCTGACCATGACGCTTACTCCAACCGTAACAGTTAAACGAAAACTAACAGTAGCCCTAAACTTACTCCCTCAAACTAAGTTCAAACCTAACCTAACCTGAAGCCTAAATCAAACCATACACCTAACCCTAACCCTAGGCGGATACCTTAAGCTCAACCCCAAACCTAACCTGACCCTGACGCTATCTCCAACCGTAACTGTTAACCGAAAACTAACAGTAGCCCTAAACTTACTCCCTCAAACTAAGTTCAAACCTAACCTAACCTGAAGCCTAAATCAAATCATAGTCCTAACCCTAACACTAGGCGGATACCTGAAACTCAACCACAACCCTAACCTGCCCCTGAGGCTTACTCCAACCGTAACAGTTTCCCGAAAACTAATAGTAGCCCTAAACTTACTCCCTCATACTAAGTTCAAACCTAACCTAACCTGAAGCCTAAATCAAACCATACACCTAACCCTAACCCTTGGCGGACACCTTAAGCTCAACCCCAACCCTATCGTGACCTCCAGGCTAACTCCAACCATATTACTGAACCGAAAACTAAGAGTAGCACTATACTGACTCCCTCAAACTAAGTTCAAACGTAACCTAACCTGAAGCCTAAATCAAATCTTAGACCTAACCCTAACCCTAGGCGGACACCTTAAGCTCAACTCCAACCCTAAGCTGACTCTGACGCTGTCTCCAACCGTAACACTGAACCAAAAACTAACAGTAGCCCTAAACTTACTCCCTCAAACTAAGTTCAAACCTAACCTAACCTGAAGCCTAAATCAAACAATAGACCTAACCCTAACCCTAGGCGGACACCTTAAGCTTAATCGCAAACCTAACCTGACCCTGAGGTTAAATCCAACCGTAACCCTGAACCAAAAACTAACAGTAGCCCTAAACTTACTCCCTCAAACTAAGTTCAAACCTAAACTAACCTGAAGCCTAACTCAAACAATAGACCTAACCCTAACCCTAGGCGGACACCTTAAGCTTAACCCGAACCCTAACCTGACCCTGAGGCTAAATCCAACCGTAACACTGAACCGAAAAATACAATAGGCCTGAACTTACTCCCTCAAACTAAGTTCAAACCTAACCTAACCTGAAGCCTAACTCAAACCACAGACCTAACCCTAACCCTAGGAGGACACCTTAAGCTCAACCCCAACCCTAACCTGACCCTCACGCTAACTCCAAGCGTAACACTGAACCGAAAACTAACAGTAGCCCTAAACTTACTCCCTCAAACTAAGTTCAATCCTAACATAACCTGAAGTCTAACTCAAACAATAGACCTAACCCTAACCCTAGGCGGACACCTTAAGCTTAACCCCAACCCTAACCTGACCGTGAGGCTAAATCCAAACGTAACACTGAACCGAAAACTAACAGTAGCCCTAAACTTACTCCCTCAAACTAAGTTCAATCCTAACCTAACCTGAAGCCTAAATGAAACCATAGACCTAACCCTCAACCTAGGCGGACACCTTATGCTTAACCCCCACCCTAAACTGACCCTGACGCTAACTCCAACCGTAACAGTTAAACGAAAACTAACAGTAGCCCTAAACTTACTCCCTCAAACTAAGTTCAAACATAACCTAACCTAAAGCCTAAATCAAACCATACACCTAACCCTAACCCTAGGCGGACACCTTGAGCTCAACCCCAAACTTAACCTGACCCTGACGCTTACTCCAACCATAAAAGTTAACCGAAAACTAGCAGTAGCCCTAAACTGACTCCCTCAAACTAACTTCAAACCTAACCTAATCTGAAGCCTAAATCAAATCACAGACCTAACCCTAACCCTAGGCGGACACCTTATGCTTAAACCCCACCCTACCCTGACCCTGACGCTTACTCCAACTGTAACAGTTAACCGAAAACTAACAGTAGCCCTAAACTTACTCACTCAAACTAAGTTCAAACGTAACCTAACCTGAAGCCTAAATCAAACCACAGACCTAACCCTAACCTTAGGCGGACACCTTAAGCTTAACCCCAAACCTAACATGACCCTGAGGCTAAATCCAACCGTAACACTGAACCGAAAACTAACAGTAGCCCTAAACTGACTCCCTCAAACTACGTTCAAACCTAACCTAACCTGAAGCCTAACTCAAACCATAGACCTAACCCTAACCCTAGGCCGACACCTGAATCTCAACCCCAACCCTAACTTGACACTGACGCTATCTCCAACCGGAACACTGAACCGAAAACTAACAGTAGCCCTAAACTTACTCCTTCAAACTAAGTTCAAATCTAACCTAACCTGAAGTCTAACTCAAACCACAGACCTAACCCTAACCCTAGGCGGACACCTTAAGCTATACCCCAACCCTAACCTGACCCTCACGCTAACTCCAACTGTAACACTGAACCGAAAACTAACAGTAGCCCTAAACTTACTCCCTCAAACTAAGTTCAAACCTAACATAACCTGAAGCCTAACTCAAACAATAGACCTATCCCTAACCATAGGCAGACACCTTAAGCTTAACCCCAAGCCTAACCTGACCCTGAGGCTAAAACCAACCGTAACACTGATCCTAAAACAAACAGTAGCCCTAAACTTACTCCCTCAAACTAAGTTCACACCTAACCTAACCTGAAGCCTAACTCAAACCATAGACATAACCCTAACCCTAGGGGGACACCTTAAGCTCAACCCCAACCCTAACCTGACCCTCACGCTAACTCCAACCGTAACACTGAACCGAAAACTAACAGTAGCCCTAAAATTACTCCCTCAAACTAAGTTCAAACCTAACATAACCTGAAGTCTAACTCAAACAATAGACCTAACCCTAACCCTAGGCGGACACCTTAAGCTTAACCCCAACCCTAACCTGACCCTGAGGCTAAATCGAACCGTAACACTGAACCGAAAACTAACAGTGGCCCTAAACTTACTCCCTCAAACTAAGTTCAATCCTAACCTAACCTGAAGCCTAAATGAAACCATACACCTAACCCTAACCCTAGGCGGACACCTAAAGCTCAACCCCAAACCTAACCTGACCCTGACGCTTGCTCCAACCGTAAGAGTTAAACGAAAACTAACAGTAGCCATAAACTGACTCCCTCAAACTAAGTTCAAACCTAACCTAACCTGAAGCCTAAATCAAACAATACACCTAACCCTAACCCTAGGCGGACACCCTAAGCTCAACTCCAACCCTAACCTAGCCCTGACGCTAACTCCAACAGTAACAGTTACCCGAAAACTAACAGTAGCCCTAAACTTACTCCCTCAAACTAACTTCAAACCTAACCTAACTTGAAGCCTAACTCAAACCATAGTCCTAACCCTAACCCTAGGCGGACACCTGAAACTCAACCACAACCCTAATCAGACCCTGACACTATCTCCAACCGTAACACTGAACCGAAAACTAACAGTAGCCCTAAACTTACTCCCTCAAACTAAGTTCCAACCAAACCTAACCTGAAGCCTAAATCAAACAATAGAACTAACCCTAACCCTAGGCGGACACCTTAAGCTTAACCCCAACCCTTACCTGACCCTGAGGTTAAATCCAACCGTAACACTGAACCGAAAAATAACAGTAGCCCTAAACTTACTCCCTCAAACTAAGTTCAAACATAACCTAATTTGGAGCCTAAATCAAATCATACACCTAACCCTAACCCTAGGCGGACACCTTAAGCTCAACCCCAACCCTAACCTGGCCCTGACGCTAATTCCAACCGTAACAGTTACCCGAAAACTAACAGTAGCCCTAAACTTACTGCCTCAAACTAAGTACAAACCTAACCTAACCTGAAGCCTAAATCAAACCATACACCTAACCCTAACCCTAGGCGGACACCTGAAGTTCAAACCCAACCCTAACCTGACCCTCACGCTAACTCCAACCGTAACACTGAACCAAAAACTAACAGTAGCCCTAAACTTACTCCCTAAAACTAAGTTCAAACCTAACCTAACCTGAAGCCTAACTCAAACCATAGACCTAACCCTAACCCTAGGGGACACCTGAAGCTCAACCCCAACCCTAACCTGACCCTGACGCTATCTCCAACCGTAACACTGAACTGAAAACTAACAGTAGCCGTAAACTTACTCCCTCAAACTAAGTTCAAACCTAACCTAACCTGAAGCCTAACTCAAACCATAGACCTAACCCTAACCCTAGGCGGACACCTTAAGCTCAACCCCAACCCTAACCGGACCCTCACGCTAACTACAACGCAACATTGAACCGAAAACTAACAGTAGCCCTAAACTTACTCCCTCAAACTAAGTTCAATCCTAACATAACCTGAAGCCTAAATGAAACCATCGACCTAACCCTAACCCTAGGCGGACACCTTATGCTTAACCCCCACCCTAACCTGACCCTGAAGCTTTCTCCAACCGTAACAGTTAAACGAAAACTAACAGTAGCCCTAAACTGTCTCCCTCAAACTACGTTCAAACCTAACCTAACCTGGAGCCTAACTCAAACAATAGACCTAACCCTAACCCTAGGCGGACACCTTAAGCTTAACCCCAACCCTAACCTGACCCTGAGGCTAAATCGAACCATAACACTGAACCGAAAACTAACAGTGGCCCTAAACTTACTCCCTCAAACTAAGTTTAATCCTAACCTAACCTGAACCCTAAATGAAACCATAGACATAACCCTAACCCTAGGCGGACACCTTATGCTTAACCCCCACCCTAACCTGACCCTGACGCTTACTCCAACCGTAACAGTTAAACGAAAACTAACAGTAGCCCTAAACTTACACCCTCAAACTAAGTTCAAACCTAACGTAACCTGAAGCCTAAATCAAACCATACACCTAACCCTAACACTAGGCGGACACCTAAAGCTCAACCCCAAACCTAACCTGACCCTGACGCTTACTCCAACCGTAAGAGTGAACCGAAAACTAACAGTAGCCATAAACTGACTCCCTCAAACTAAGTTCAAACCTAACCTAACCTGAAGCCTAAATCAAATCATAGACCTAACCCTAACCCTAGGCGGACACCTTATGCTTAACCCCCACCCTAACCTGACCCTGACGCTTACTCCAACTGTAACAGTTAACCGAAAACTAACAGTAACCCTAAACTTACTCCCTCAAACTAACTTCAAACCTAACCTAACCTGAAGCCTAACTCAAACCATAGACCTAACCCTAACCCTAGGCGGACACCTGAAGCTCAACGCCAACCCTAACCTGACCCTGACGCTAACTCCAACCGTAACACTGAACAGAAAACTTACAGTAGCCCTAAACTTACTCCCTCAAACTCAGTTCAAACCTAACCTAACCTGAAGCCTAACTCAAACCACAGACCTAACCCTAACCCTAGGAGGACACCTTAAGCTCAACCCCAACCCTAACCTGACCCTCACGCTAACTCCAACCGTAACACTGAACAGAAAACTAACAGTAGCCCTAAATTTACTCCCTCAAACTAAATTCAAACCTAACCTAACCTGAAGCCTAACTCAAACAATAGACCTAACCCTAACCCTAGGCGGACACCTTAAGCTTGACCACAACCCTAACCTGACCCAGAGTCTAAATTCAACCGTAACACTGAACCAAAAAATACAATAGTCCTAAACTTACTCCCTCAAACTAAGTTCAAACCTAACCTAACCTGAAGCCTAACTCAAACCATAGACCTAACCCTAACCCTAGGCGGACACCTGAATATCAACCCCAACCCTAATTTGACCATGACGCTATCTCCAACCGTAACACTAAACCGAAAACTAACAGTCGCCCTAAACTTACTCGCTCAAACTAAATTCAAACCTAACCTAACCTGAAGCCTAACTCTAATCATAGACCTAACCCTAACAATAGGCGGACACCTGAAGCTCAACCCCAACCCTAACCTGACCCTGACGCTATCTCCAACCGTAACACTGAACCGAAAACTAACAGTAGCCCTAAACTTACTCACTCAAACTAAGTTCAAACGTAACCTAACCTGAAGCCTAAATCAAACCACAGACCTAACCCTAACACTAGGCGGACACCTTAAGCTCAACTCCAACCCTAACCTGACCCTGACGCTACCTCCAAACGTAACACTTAACCGAAAACTAACAGTAGCCCTAAACTTATTCACTCAAACTAAGTTCAAACGTAACCTGACCTGGAGCCTAAATCAAACCATGGACCTAACCCTAACCCTAGGCGGACACCTCAAGCTAACCCCAACCCTAACCTGACCCTGACGCTAACTCCAACCAAAATACTGAACCGAAAACAAACAGTAGCCCTAAACTTACTCCCTCAAACTAAGTTCACACCTAACCTAACCTGAAGCCTAACTCAAACCATAGACATAACCCTAACCCTAGGGGGACACCTGAAGCTCAACCCCAACCCTAACCTGGCCCTGACGCTAACTCCAATAGTAACAGTTACCCGAAAACTAACAGTAGCCCTAAACTTACTCCCTCAAACTAAGTTCAAACATAACATAACCTGAAGCCTAAATCAAACCATACACCTAACCCTAACCCTAGGCGGACACCTTAAGCTCAACCCCAACCCTAACCTGACCCTGACGCTAACTCCAACCATAACAGTTACCCGAAATCTAACAGTAGCCCTAAACTTACTCCCTCAAACTAAGTTCAAACCTAACCTAACCTGAAGCCTAAATCAAAACATACACCTAACCCTAACCCTAGGAGGACAACTTATGCTTAACCCCGACCCTAAACTGACCCTGACGCTTACTCCAACTGTAACACTGAACCGAAAACTAACAATAGCCCTAAACTTACTCCCTCAAACTAACTTCAAACCTAACCTAACCTGAAGCCTAACTCAAACCATAGAACTAACCCTAACCCTAGGTGGACACCTGAAGCTCAACCACAACCCTAACCTGTCCCTGACGCTATCTCCAACCATAACACTGAACTGAAAACTAACAGTATCCCTAAACTTACTCCCTCAAACTAAGTTCAAACCTAACCTAACCTGATGCCTAACTCATACCACAGACCTAACCCTAACCCTAGGCGGACAACTTAAGCTCAACCCCAACCCTAACCGGACCCTCACGCTAACTCCAAACGTAACACTGAACCAAAAACTAACAGTAGCCCTAAACTTACTCCCTCAAACTAAGTTCAAACCTAACCTAACCTGAAGCCTAAATCAAATCATAGACCTAACCCTAACCCTAGGCGGACACCTTATGCTTAAACCCCACCCTACCCTGACTCTGACGCTTACTCCAACTGTAACGGTTAACCGAAAACTAACAGTAGCCCTAAACTTACTCCCTCAAACTAACTTCAAACCTAACCTAACCTGAAGCCTAAATCAAACCATACACCTAACCCTAAACCTAGGCGGACACCTTAAGCTCAACCCCAAACATAACCTGACCCTGAGGCTATCTCCAACAGTAACAGTTAACCGAAAAATAAAAGTAGCCCTAAACTTACGCCCTCAAACTAAGTAGAAACATAACCTAACATGAAGCCTAAATCAAACCATACACCTAACCATAACTCTAGGCGGACACCTTAAGCTCAACCCCAACCATAACCTGGCCCTGACGCTAACTCCAACCGTAACAGTTACCCGAAAACTAACAGTAGCCCTAAACTTATTCCCTCAAACTAAGTTCAAACCTAACCTAACCTGAAGCCTAAATCAAACCATAAACCTAACCCTAACCCTAGGCGGACACCTTAAACTCAAACCCAACCCTAACATGACCCTCACGCTAACTCCAACAATAACACTGAACCGAATACTAACAGTAGCCCTAAACTTACTCCCTCAAACTAAGTTCAACCTAACCTAACCTGAAGCCTAACTCAAACCATAGACCTAATCCTAACCCTTGGCGGACACCTGAAGCTCAACGCCAACCATAACCTGACCCTGACGCTATCTCCAACCGTAACACTGAATCGAAAACTAACAGTAGCCCTAAACTGACTGGCTCAAACTAAGTTCAAACCTAACCTAACCTGAAGCCTAAATGAAACCATGCACCTAACCCAAACCCTAGGCGGACACCTTAAGCTCAATCCCAACCCTAACCTGGCCCTGACGCTAACTCCAACCGTAACAGTTACCCGAAAACTAACAGTAGCCCTAAACTTACTCCCTCAAACTAAGTTCAAACCTATCCTAACCAAAAGCCAAAATCAAACCATACACCTAACCCTAACCCTAGGCGGACACCTTAAGCTCAACCCCAACCCTAACCTGACCCTCACGCTAACGCCAACCGTAACACTGTACCGAAAACTATCAGTACCCCTAAACTTACTCCCTCAAACTAAGTTCAAACCTAACCTAACCTGAAGCCTAACTCAAACCACTGACCTAACCCTAACCCTAGGCGTACACCTTAAGCTTAACCCCAACCCTAATCTGACCCTGAGGCTAAATCCAACCGTAACATTTAACCGAAAACTAACAGTAGCCCTAAACTGACTGGCTCAAACTAAGTTCAAACCTACCCTAACCTGAAGCCTAAATAAAACCGTACACCTAACCCTAAACCTAGGCGGACACCTTAAGCTCAACCCCAACCCTAACCTGACCTCCAGGCTAACTCCAAACATATCACTGAACCGAAAACTAAGAGTAGCCCTAAACTTACTCGCTCAAACTAAGTTCAAACCTAACCTAACCTGAAGCCTAACTCAAATCATAGACCTAACCCTAACAATAGGCGGACACCTGAAGCTCAACCCCAACCCCAACCTGACCCTGAGGCTATCTCCAACCGTAACACTGAACCGAAAACTAACAGTAGCCCTAAACTTTCTCACTCAAACTAAGTAAAAACGTAACCTAACCTGAAGCCTAAATCAAACCACAGACCTAACCCTAACCCTAAGCAGACACCTTAAGCTCAACTCCAAACCTAACCTGACCCTGACGCTATCTCCAACCATAACACTGAACCGAAAACTAACAGTAGCCCTAAACTTACTCCCTCAAACTAACTTCAAACCTAACCTAACCTGAAGCCTAAATCAAACCATACACCTAACCCTAACCCTAGGGGGACACCTTAATCTCATCCCCAACCCTAACCTGGCCATGACGCTAACTCCAACCGTAACAGTTTCCCGAAAACTAACAGTAGCCCTAAACTTACTCCCTCAAACTAAGTTCAAACCTAACCTAACCTGAAGAGTAAATCAAACCATACACCTAACCCTAACCCTAGGCGGACACCTGAAGCTCAACCCCAACCCTAACCTGACCCTGACGCTATGTCCAACCGTAACACTGAACCGAAAACTAACAGTAGCCCTAAACTTACTCCCTCAAACTAAGTTCAATCCTAACCTAACCTGAAGCCTAAATGAAACCATAGGCCTAACCCTAACCCTAGGCGGACACCTGAAGCTCAACCCCAACCCTAACCTGACCCTGACGCTATGTCCAACCGTAACACTGAACCGAAAACTAACAGTAGCCCTAAACTTACTCCCTCAAACTAAGTTCAATCCTAACCTAACCTGAAGCCTAAATGAAACCATAGGCCTAACCCTAACCCTAGGCGGACACCTTATGCTTAACCCCCACCCTAACCTGACCCTGACGCTTACTCCAACCGTAACAGTTAAACGAAAACTAACAGTAGCCCTAAACTTACTCCCTCAAACTAAGTTCAAACCTAAACTAACCTGAAGCCTAACTCAAAAAATAGACCTAACCCTAACCCTAGGCGGACACCTTAAGCTTAACCCCAACCCTAACCTGACCCTGAGGCTAAATCCAACCGTAACACTGAACCGAAAACTAACAGTAGCCCTAAACTGACTCCCTCAAACTACGTTCAAACCTAACCTAACCTGAAGCCTAACTCAAACCATAGACCTAACCCTAACCCTAGGCCGACACCTGAATCTCAACCCCAACCCTAACTTGACACTGACGCTAACTCCAACCGAAACAGTTTCCCGAAAACTAACAGTAGGCCTAAACTTACTAACTCAAACTAAGTTCAATCCTAAACTAACCTGAAGCCTAAATGAAACCATAGACCTAACCCGAACCCTAGGCGGACACCTTATGCTTAACCCCCACCCTAACCTGACCCTGACGCTAACTCCAACCGTAACAGTTAAACGAAAACTAACAGTAGCCCTAAACTTACTCCCTCAAACTAAGTTCAAACATAACCTAACCTGAAGCCTAAATCAAACCATACACCTAAACCTAACCCTAGGCGGACACCTTAAGCTCAACCACAAACTTAACCTGACCCTGACGCTTACTCCAACCGTAACAGTTAACCGAAAACTAACAGTAGCCCTAAACTGACTCCCTCAAACTAACTTCAAACCTAACCTAACCTGAAGCCTAAATCAAATCACAGACCTAACCCTAACCCTAGGCGGACACCTTATGCTTAACCCCCACCCTACCCTGACCCTGACGCTTACTCCAACTGTAACAGTTAACCGAAAACTAACAGTAGCCCTAAACTTACTCACTCAAATTAAGTTCAAACGTAACCTAACCTGAAGCCTAAATCAAACCACAGACCTAACCCTAACCATAGGCGGACACCTTAAGCTTAACCCCAACCCTAACCTGACCCTGAGGCTAAATCCAACCGAAACACTGAACCGAAAACTAACAGTAGCCCTAAACTGACTCCCTCAAATTAAGTTCAAACCTAACCTAACCTGAAGTCTAAATCCAATCATAGACCTAACCCTAACCCTTGGCGGACACCTTATGCTTAAACCCCACCCTACCCTGACCCTGACGTTTACTCCAACTGTAACAGTTAACCGAAAACTAACTGTAGCCCTAAACTTACTCCCTCAAACTAACTTCAAACCTAACCTAATCTGAAGCCTAAATCAAATCTTAGACCTAACCCTAACCCTAGGCGGACACCTTAAGCTCAACTCCAACCCTAAGCTGACCCTGACGCTGTCTCCAACCGTAACACTGAACCGAAAATTAACAGTAGCCCTAAACTTACTCCCTCAAACTAAGTTCAAACCTAACCTTACCTGAAGCCTAAATCAAACAATAGACCTAACCCTAACCCTAGGCGGACACCTTAAGCTTAATCGCAAACCTAACCTGACCCTGAGGTTAAATCCAACCGTAACACTGAACCAAAAACTAACAGAAGCCCTAAACTTACTCCCTCAACCTAAGTTCAAACCTAAACTATCCTGAAGCCTAACTCAAACAATAGACCTAACCCTAACCCTAGGCGGACACCTTAAGCTTAACCCCAACCCTAACCTGACCCTGAGGCTAAATCCAACCGTAACACTGAACCGAAAAATACAATAGGCCTAAACTTACTCCCTCAAACTAAGTTCAAACCTAACCTAACCTGAAGCCTAACTCAAACCACAGACCTAAGCCTAACCCTAGACGTACACCTTAAGCTCAACCCCAACCCTAACCTGACCCTCACGCTAACTCCAACCGTAACACTGAACCGAAAACTAACAGTAGCCCTAAACTTACTCCCTCAAACTAAGTTCAAACCTAACATAACCTGAAGTCTAACTCAAACAATAGACCTAACCCTAACCCTAGGCGTACACCTTAAGCTAAACCCCAACCCTAACCTGACCGTGAGGCTAAATCCAAACGTAACACTGAACCGAAAACTAACAGTAGCCCTAAACTTACTCCCTCAAACTAAGTTCAATCCTAACCTAACCTGAAGCCTAAATGAAACCATAGACCTAACCCTAACCCTAGGCGGACACCTTATGCTTAACCCCCACCCTAACCTGACCCTGACGCTAAATCCAACCGTAACAGTTAAACGAAAACTAACAGTAGCCCTAAACTTACTCCCTCAAACTAAGTTCAAACATAACCTAACCTGAAGCCTAAATCAAACCATACACCTAACCCTAACCCTAGGCGGACACCTTGAGCTCAACCCCAAACTTAACCTGACCCTGACGCTTACTCCAACCATAACAGTTACCCGAAAACTAGCAGTAGCCCTATACTGACTCCCTCAAACTAACTTCAAACCTAACCTAACCTGAAGTCTAACTCAAACCACAGACCTAACCCTAACCCTAGGCGGACACCTTAAGCTATACCCCAACCCTAACCTGACCCTCACGGTAACTCCAACTGTAACACTGAACCGAAAACTAACAGTAGCCCTAAACTTACTCCCTCAAACTAAGTTCAAACGAAACCTAACCTGAAGCCTAACTCAAACAATAGACCTAACCCTAACCCTAGGCGCACACCTTAAGCTTAACCCCAACCCTAACCTGACCCTGAGGCTAAAACCAACCGTAACACTGAACCGAAAACTAACAGTAGCCCTAAACTTACTCCCTCAAACTAAGTTCAATCCTAACCTAAACTGAAGCCTAAATGAAACAACAGACCTAACCCTCACCCTAGGCGGACAACTTATTCTTAACCCCCACCCTAACCTGACCCTGACGCTTACTCCAACCGTAACAGTTAAAGGAAAACTAACAGTAGCCCTAAACTTACTACCTCAAACTAAGTTCAAACCTAACCTAACCTGAAGCCTAAATCAAACCATACACCTAACCCTAACCCTAGGCGGACACCTTAAGCTCAACCCCAAACCTAACCTGACCCTGACGCTTACTCCAACCGTAACAGTTAACCGAAAACTAACATTAGCCCTAAACTGACTCCCTCAAACTAAGTTCAAACCTAACCTAACCTGAAGCCTAAGTCAAATCATAGACCTAACCCTACCCTAGGCAGACACCTTATGCATAACCCCCACCCTACCCTGACCCTGACGCTTACTCCAACTGTAACAGTTAACCGAAAACTAACAGTAGCCCTAAACTTACTCCCTCAAACTAACTTCAAACCTAACCTAACCTGAAGCCTAAATCAAACCATACACCTAACCCTAACCCTAGGCGGACTCCTTAATCTCAACCCCAAACCTAACCTGGCCCTGACGCTAACTCCAACCGTAACAGTTTCCCGAAAACTAACAGTAGCCCTAAACTTACTCCCTCAAACTAAGTTCAATCCTAACCTAACCTGAAGCCTAAATGAAACCATAGACCTAACCCGAACCCTAGGCGGACACCTTATGCTTAACCCCCACCCTAACCTGACCGTGACGCTAAGTTCAACCGTAACAGTTAAACGAAAACTAACAGTAGCCCTAAACTTACTCCCTCAAACTAAGTTCAAACATAACCTAACCTGAAGCCTAAATCAAACCATACACCTAAACCTAACCCTAGGCGGACAACTTAAGCTCAACCCCAAACTTAACCTGACCCTGACGCTTACTCCAACCGTAACAGTTAACCGAAAACTAACAGTAGCCCTAAACTGACTCCCTCAAACTAACTTCAAACCTAACCTAACCTGAAGCCTAAATCAAATCACATACCTAACCCTAACCCTAGGCGGACACCTTATGCTTAACCCCCACCCTACCCTGACCCTGACGCTTACTCCAAGTGTAACAGTTATCCGAAAACTAACAGTAGCCCTAAACTTACTCACACAAACTAAGTTCAAACGTAACCTAACCTGAAGCCTAAATCAAACCACAGACCTAACCCTAACCCTAGGCGGACACCTTAAGCTTAACCCCAACCCTAACCTGACCCTGATGCTAAATAAAACCGTAACACTGAACCGAAAACTAACAGTAGCCCTAAACTGACTCCCTCAAACTAAGTTCAAACCTAACCTAACCTGAAGTCTAAATCAAATCATAGACCTAACCCTAAACCTTGGCGGACACCTTATGCTTAAACCCCACCCTACCCTGACCCTGATGTTTACTCCAACTGTAACAGTTAACCGAAAACTAACTGTAGCCCTAAACTTACTCCCTCAAACTAACTTCAAACCTAACCTAACCTGAAGCCTAAATCAAACCATACACCTAACCCTAACCCTAGGCGGACACCTTAAGCTCAACTCCAAACCTAACCTGACCCTGACGCTATCTCCAACCGTAACAGTTAACCGAAAACTAACAGTAGCCCTAAACTTACGCCCTCAAACTAAGTTCAAACATAACCTAACCTGAAGCCTAAATCAAACCATAAAACTAACCCTAACCCTAGGCGGACACCTTAAGCTCAACCCCAACCCTAACCTGACCCTGACACTTACACCAACCGTAACAGTTAACCGAAAACTAACAGTAGCCCTAAACTGACTCCCTCAAACTAAGTTCAAACCTAACCTAACCTGAAGCCTAAATCAAATCATAGTCCTAACCCTAACCCTAGGCGGACACCTTTTGTTTAACCCCCACCCTAACCTCACCCTGAGGCTTACTCCAACTGTAACAGTTTCCCGAAAACTAATAGTAGCCCTAAACTTACTCCCTCAAACTAAGTTCAAACCCAACCTACCCTGAAGCCTAAATCAAACCATACACCTAACCCTAACCCTTGGCGGACACCTTAAGCTCAACCCCAACCCTAACCTGACCTCCAGGCTAACTCCAACCATATTACTGAACCGAAAACTAAGAGTAGCACTATACTGACTCCCTCAAACTAAGTTCAAACCTAACCTAACCTGAAGCCTAAATCAAATCTTAGACCTAACCCTAACCCTAGGCAGACACCTTAAGCTCAACTCCAACCCTAAGCTGACCCTGACGCTGTCTCCAACCGTAACACTGAAACGAAAACTAACAGTAGCCCTAAACTTACTCCCTAAAACTGAGTTCAAACCTAACCTAACCTGAAGCCTAACTCAAACCATAGACCTAACCCTAACCCTAGGCGGACACCTGAAGCTCAACCCCAACCATAACCTGACCCTGACGCTATCTCCAACCGTAACACTGAACCGAAAACTAACAGTAGCCCTAAACTTACACCCTCAAACTAAGTTCAATCCTAACCTAACCTGAAGCCTAAATGAAACCATAGGCCTAACCCTAACCCTAGGCGGACACCTTATGCTTAACCCCCACGCTAAACTGACCCTGACGCTTACTCCAACCGTAACAGTTAAACGAAAACTAACAGTAGCCCTAAACTTACTCCCTCAAACTAAGTTCAAACCTAAACTAACCTGAAGCCTAACTCAAACAATAGACCTAACCCTAACCCTAGGCGGACAGCTTAAGCTTTACCCCAACCCTAACCTGACCCTGAGGCTAAATCGAACCGTAACACTGAACCGAAAAATACAATAGGCCTAAACTTACTCCCTCAAACTAAGTTCAAACCTAACCTAACCTGAAGCCTAACTCAAACCACAGACCTAACCCTAACCCTAGGCGGACACCTTAAGCTCAACCCCAACCCTAACCTGACCTTCACGCTAACTCCAACCGTAACACTGAACCGAAAACTAACAGTAGCCCTAAAATTACTCCCTCAAACTAAGTTCAAACCTAACATAACCTGGGAACCAGCAGTTAGCGTAATGGCTATGTCGCTGGACTCCCACGTAGTCGACCGCGGTTCGCGTCTCGGACCCGGTGGCTTACAACTCACTCCGGGCGCGTGTGCGTGCGTGCCCAAGATCCCGAGAGGAGAATGGAGGAGAAGGGATTGCGGCGTGACCATCCCCCCTGGGGTGTGATTTCTCGCTTTCTGTCTCTATGTCTCTCTCTGTCTGGCGAGCGCACACGCCCTATAGCGAAAAACATCTCAAAAAAAAAAAAAAAAAAAAAAAAAAAAAAAAAACTTAACATAACCTGAAGTCTAACTCAAACAATAGACCTAACCCTAACCCTAGGCGGACACCTTAAGCTTAACCCCAACCCTAACCTGACCCTGAGGCTAAATCCAAACGTAACACTGAACCGAAAACTAACAGTAGCCCTAAACTTACTCCCTCAAACTAAGTTCAATCCTAACCTAACCTGAAGCCTAAATGAAACCGTAGACCTAACCCTAACCCTAGGCGGACACCTTATGCTTAACCCCCACCCTAAACTGACCCTGACTCTTACTCCAACCGTAACAGTTAAACGAAAACTAATAGTAGCCCTAAACTTACTCCCTCAAACAAAGTTCAAACCTAACCTAACCTGAAGTCTAACTCAAACCACAGACCTAACCCTAACCCTAGGCGGACACCTTAAGCTTAACCCCAACCCTATCCTGACCCTGAGGCTAAATCCAACCGTAACACTGAACCGAAAACTAACAGTAGCCCTAAACTTACTCCCTCAAACTAAGTTCAATCCTAACCTAACCTGAAGCCTAACTCAAACCATAGACCTAACCCTAACCCTAGGCGGACACCTTAAGCTCAACCCCAACCCCAACCTGACCCTGACGCTATCTCCATCCGTAACACTGAACCGAAAACTAACAGTAGCCCTAAACTTACTCCCTCAAACTAAGTTCAAACCTAACCTAACCTGAAGCCTAACTCAAACCACTGACCTAACCCTAACCCTACGCGGACACCTTAAGATTAACGCCAACCCTAACCTGACCCTCACGCTAACTCCAACCGTAACACTGAACTGAAAACTAACAGTAGCCCTAAACTTACTCCCTCAAACTAACTTCAAACCTAACCTAACCTGAAGCCTAAATTAAACCATACACCTAACCCTAACCCTAGGCGGACACCTTAAGCTCAACCCCAGGCCTAACCTGACCTCCAGGCTAACTCCAACCATATCACTGAACCGAAAACTAAGACTACCCCTAAACTTACTCACTGAAACTAAGTTCAATCCTAACCTAACCTGAAGCCTAAATGAAACCATAGACCTAACCCTAACCCTAGGCAGACACCTTAAGCTTAACCCCCTCCCTAACCTGACCCTGATGCTAACTCTAACCGTAACAGTTAAACGAAAACTAACAGTAGCCCTAAACTTACTCCCTCAAACTAAGTTCAAACATAACCTAACCTGAAGCCTAAATCAAACCATACACCTAAACCTAACCCTAGGCGGACACCTTAAGCTCAACCCCAAACTTAACCTGACCCTAACGCTTACTCCAACCGTAACAGTTAACCGAAAACTAACAGTAGCCCTAAACTTACTCACACAAACTAAGTTCCAACGTAACCTAACCTGAAGCCTAAATCAAACCACAGACCTAACCCTACCCCTAGGCGGACACCTTAAGCTTAACCCCAACCCTAACCTGACCCTGAGGCTAAATCCAACCGTAACACTGAACCGAAAACTAACAGTAGCCCTAAACTGACTCCCTCAAACTAAGTTCAAACCTAACCTAACCTGAAGTCTAAATCAAATCATAGACCTAACCCTAAACCTTGGCGGACACCTTATGCTTAAACCCCACCCTACCATGACCCTGACGTTTACTCCAACTGTAACAGTTAACCGAAAACTAACTGTAGCCCTAAACTTACTCCCTCAAACTAACTTCAAACCTAACCTAACAAGAAGCCTAAATCAAATCACAGACCTAACCCTAACCCTAGGCGGACACCTTAAGCTCAACTCCAAACCTAACCTGACCCTGACGCTATCTCCAACCGTAACAGTTAACTGAAAACTAACAGTAGCCCTAAACTTACGCCCTCAAACTAAGTTCAAACATAACCTAACCTGAAGCCTAAATCAAACCATAAAACTAACCCTAACCCTAGGCGGACACCTTAAGCTCAACCCCAACCCTAACCTGACCATGACGCATACTCCAACCGTAACAGTTAAACGAAAACTAACAGTAGCCCTAAACTTACTCCCTCAAACTAAGTTCAAACTTATCCTAACCTGAAGCCTAAATCAAACCATACACCTAACCCTAACCCTAGGCGGATACCTTAAGCTCAACCCCAAACCTAACCTGACCCTGACACTTACACCGACCGTAACAGTTAACCGAAAACTAAGAGTAGCCCTAAACTTACTCCCTCAAACTAAGTTCAAACCTAACCTAACCTGAAGCCTAAATCTAATCATAGACCTAACCCTAACCCTAGGCGGACACCTTATGCTTAACCGCCACCCTAACCTGACCCTGAGGCTTACTCCAACTGTAACAGTTTCCCGAAAACTAATAGTAGCCCTAAACTTACTCCCTCAAACTAAGTTCAAACCCAACCTAACCTGAAGCCTAAATCAAACCATACACCTAACCCTAACCCTTGGCGGACACCTTAAGCTCAACCCCAACCCTAACCTGACCTCCAGGCTAACTCCAACCATATTACTGAACCGAAAACTAAGAGTAGCACTATACTGACTCCCTCAAACTAAGTTCAAACCTAACCTAACCTGAAGCCTAAATCAAATCTTAGACCTAACCCTAACCCTAGGCGGACACCTTAAGCTCAACTCCAACCCTAAGCTGACCCTGACGCTGTCCCAACCGTAACACTGAACCGAAAACTAACAGTAGCCCTAAACTTACTCCCTCAAACTAAGTTCAAAACTAACCTACCCTGAAGCCTAAATCAAACAATAGACCTAACCCTAACCCTAGGCGAACACCTTAAGCTTAATCGCAAACCTAACCTGACCCTGAGGTTAAATCCAACCGTAACACTGAACCAAAAACTAACAGTAGCCCTAAACTTACTCCCTCAAACTAAGTTCAAACCTAACCTAACCTAAAGCCTAAATGAAACCATAGACCTAATCCTAACCCTAGGCGGACACCTTATGATTAACCCCCACCCTAACCTGACCCTGACGCTTACTCCAACCGTAACACTTAAACGAAAACTAACAGTAGCCCTAAACTTACTCCCTCAAACTAAGTTCAAACCTAACCTAACCTGTAGCCTAAATCAAACCATACACCTAACCCTAACCCTAGGCGGACACCTTAAGCTCAACCCCAAACCTAACCTGACCCTGACGCTTACTCCAACCGTAACACTTAACCGAAAACTCACAGTAGCCCTAAACTTATTGCCTCAAACTAAGTTCAAACCTAACCTAACCTGAAGCGTAAATCAAACCATACACCTAACCCTAACCCTAGGTGGACACCTGAAGCTCAAACCCAACCCTAACCTGACCCTCATGCTAACTCCAACCGTAACACTGAACCGAAAACTAACAGTAGCCCTAAACTTACTCCCTAAAACTGAGTTCAAACCTAACCTAACCTGAAGCCTAACTCAAACCATAGACCTAACCATAACCCTAGGCGGACACCTTATGCTTAACCCCCACGCTAACCTGACCCTGACGCTTACTCCAACCGTAACAGTTAAACGAAAACTAACAGTAGCCCTAAACTTACTCCCTCAAACTATGTTCAAACCTAAACTAACCTGAAGCCTAACTCAAACAATAGACCTAAACCTAACCCTAGGCGGACACCTTAAGCTTAACCCCAACCCTAACCTGACCCTGAGGCTAAATCCAACCGTAACACTGAACCGAAAAATACAATAGGCCTAAACTTACTCCCTCAAACTAAGTTCAAACCTAACCTAACCTGAAGCCTAACTCAAACCACAGACCTATCCCTAACCCTAGGCGGACACCTTAAGCTCAACCCCAACCCTAACCTGACCCTCACGCTAACTCCAACCGTAACACTGAACCGAAAACTAACAGTAGCCCTAAAATTACTCCCTCAAACTAAGTTCAAACCTAACATAACCTGAAGTCTAACTCAAACAATAGACCTAACCCTAACCCTAGGCGGACACCTTAAGCTTAACCCCAACCCTAACCTGACCCTGAGGCTAAATCCAAACGTAACACTGAACCGAAAACTAACAGTAGCCCTAAACTTACTCCCTCAAACTAAGTTCAAACATAACCTAACCTGAAGCCTAAATCAAACCAAACACCTAAACCTAACCCTAGGCGGACACCTTAAGCTCAACCCCAAACTTATCCTGACCCTGACGCTTACTCCAACCGTAACAGTTAACCGAAAACTAACAGTAGCCCTAAACTGACTCCCTCAAACTAACTTCAAACCTAACCTAACCTGCAGCCTAAATCCAATCACAGACCTAACCCTAACCCTAGGCGGACACCTTATGCTTAACCCCCACCCTACCCTGACCCCGACGCTTACTCCAACTGTAACAGTTAACCGAAAACTAACAGTACCCCTAAACTTACTCACTCAAACTAAGTTCAAACGTAACCTAACCTGAAGCTTAAATCAAACCACAGACCTAACCCTAACCCTAGGCGGACACCTTAAGCTTAACCCCAAACCTAAATTGACCCTGAGGCTAAATTCAACCGTAACACTGAACCGAAAACTAACAGTAGCCCTAAACTGACTCCCTCAAACTAAGTTCAAACCTAACCTAACCTGAAGTCTAAATCAAATCATAGACCTAACCCTAACCCTAGGCGGACACCTTATGCTTAAACCCAACCCTAGCCTGACCGTGACGTTTACTCCAACTATAACAGTTAACCGAAAACTAACTGTAGCCCTAAACTTACTCCCTCAAACTAACTTCAAACCTAACCTAACCTGAAGCCTAAATCAAACCATACACCTAACCCTAACCCTAGGAGGACACCTTAAGCTCAACCCCAAACCTAACCTGACCCTGACGCTATCTCCAACAGTAACAGTTAACCGAAAACTAACAGTAGCCCTAAACTTACGCCCTCAAACTAAGTTCAAACATAACCTAACCTGAAGCCTAAATCAAACCATAAAACTAACCCTAACCCTAGGCGGACAACTTAAGGTCAACCCCAACCCTAACCTGACCATGACGCTTACTCCAACCGTAACAGTTAAACGAAAACTAACAGTAGCCCTAAACTTACTCCCTCAAACTAAGTTCAAACCTATCCTAACCTGAAGCCTAAATCAAACCATACACCTAACCCTAACCCTAGGCGGATACCTTAAGCTCAACCCCAAACCTAACCTGACCCTGACACTTACACCAACCGTAACAGTTAACCGAAAACTAACAGTAATCCTAAACTGACATCCTCAAACTAAGTTTAAACCTAACCTAACCTGAAGCCTAAATCAAATCATAGACCTAACCCTAACCCTAGGCGGACACCTTATGCTTAAACCCCACCCTAACCTGACCCTGAGGCTTACTCCAACTGTAACAGTTTCCTGAAAACTAATAGTAGCCCTAAACTTACTCCCTCAAACTAAGTTCAAACCCAACCTAACCTGAAGCCTAAATCAAACAATACACCTATCCCTAACCCTTGACGGACACCTTAAGCTCAACCCCAAACCTAAACTGACCTCCAGGCTAACTCCAACCATATCACTGAACCGAAAACTAAGAGTAGCACTATACTGACTCCCTCAAATTAAGTTCAAACCTAACCTAACCTGAAGCCTAAATCAAATCTTAGACCTAACCCTAAACCTAGGCGGACACCTTAAGCTCAACTCCAACCCCAAGCTGACCCTGACGCTATCACCAACCGTAATACTGAACCGAAAACTAACAGTAGCTTTAAACGTACTCCCTCAAACTAAGTTCAAACCTAACCTAACCTGAACCCTATCTCAAACCACAGACCTAACCCTAACCCTAGGCAGACACCTTAAGCTCAACACCCAATCCTAACCGGACACTCACGCTAACTCCAAATGTAACACTGAATCAAAAACTAACAGTAGCCCTAAACTTACTCCCTCAAACTAAGTTCAAACCTAACCTAACCTGAAGCATAAATCAAACCATACACCTAACCCTAACCCTAGGCGGACACCTTAAGCTCAACCCCAAACCTAACCAGACCCTGACGCTTACTCCAACCGTAACAGTTAACCGAATACTAACAATAGACCTAAACTGACTCCCTCAAACTAAGTTCAGACCTAACCTAACCTGAAGCCTAAATCAAATCATAGACCTAACCCTAACCCTAGGCGGACACCTGAAGCTCAACCACAACCCTAATCTGACCCTGACGCTATCTCCAACCGTAATACTGAACTGAAAACTAACAGTAGCCCTAAACTTACTCCCTCAAACTAAGTTCAAACCTAACCTAACCTGAAGCCTAAATCAAACCATAAACCTAACCCTAACCCTAGGCGGACACCTTAAGCTCAACCCCAACCCTAACCTGACCCTCACGCTAACTCCAACAATAACACTGAACCGAATACTAACAGTAGCCCTAAACTTACTCCCTCAAACTAAGTTCAACCTAACCTAACCTGAAGCCTAACACAAACCATAGACCTAATCCTAACCCTTGGAGGACACCTGAAGCTCAACCCCAACCATAACCTGACCCTGACGCTTACTCCAACCGTAACAGTTAAACGAAAACTAACAGTAGCCCTAAACTTACTCCCTCAAACTAAGTTCAAACCTATCCTAACCTGAAGCCTAAATCAAACCATACACCTAACCCTAAACCTAGGCGGATACTTTAAGCTCAACCCCAAACCTAACCTGACCCTGACACTTACACCAACTGTAACAGTTAACTGAAAACTAACTGTAGCCCTAAACTTACTCCCTCAAACTAAGTTCAAACCTAACCTAACCTGAAGCCTAAATCAAATTTTAGACCAAACCCTAACCCGAGGTGGACACCTTATGCTTAACCCCCACCCTAACCTGACCCTGACGCTTACTCCAACCGTAACAGTTAACCGAAAACTAACAGTAGCCCTAAATTTACTCCATCAAACTAACTTCAAACCTAACCTAACCTTAAGCCTAAATGAAACCATACACCTAACCCTAACCCTAGGCGGACACCTTAATCTCAACCCCAACCCTAACCTTGCCCTGACGCTAACTCCAAACATAACAGTTTCCCGAAAACTAACAGTAGCCCTAAACTTACTCCCTCAAACTAAGTTCAATCCTAACCTAACCTGAAGCCTAAATGAAACCATAGACCTAACCCTAACCCTAGGCGGACACCTTATGCTTAACCCCCACCCTACCCTGACCCTGAGGCTTACTACAACTGTAACAGTTAAATGAAAACTAACAGTAGCCCTAAACTTACTCCCTCAAACTAAGTACAAACCTAACCTAACCTGAAGCCTAACTAAAACAATAGACCTAACCCTAACCCTAGGCGGACACCTTAAGCTTAACCCCAACCCTAACCTGACCCTGAGGCTAAAAACAACCATAACACTGAATCGAAAACTAACAGTAGCCCTAAACTTACTCCCTCAAACTAAGTTCAATCATAACCTAACCTGAAGCCTAAATGAAACCATAGACCTAACCCTAACCCTAGGCGGACACCTTATGCTTTACCCCCACGCTAACCTGACCCTGACGCTTACTCCAAACGTAACAGTTAAACGAAAAGAAACAGTAGCCCTAAACTTACTCCCTCAAACTAACTTCAAACCTAACCTAACCTGAAGCCTAAATCACACCATACACGTAACCCTAACCCTAGGCAGACACCTTAATCTCAACCCCAACCCTAACCAGACCCTGACGCTAACTCCAACCGTAAAATTTTCCCGAAAACTAACAGTAGCCCTAAACTTACTACCTCAAACTAAGTTCAAACCTAACCTAACCTGAAGCCTAAATTAAACCATACACCTAACCATAACCCTAGGCGGACACCTGAAGCTCAAACCCAACCCTAACCTGACCCTCACGCTAACTCCAACCATAACACTGAACCTAAAACTAACAGTAGCCCTAAACTTACTCCCTAAAACTAAGTTCAAACCTAACCTAACCTGTAGCCTAAATCAAACCATACACCTAACCCTAACCCTAGGCGGACACCTTAAGCTCAACCCCAAACCTAACCTGACCCTGACGCTATCTCCAATCGTAACAGTTAACCGAAAACTAACAGTAGCCCTAAACTTACGTCCTCAAACTAAGTTCAAACATAACCTAACCTGAAGCCTAAATCAAACCATAAAACTAACCCTAACCCTAGGCGGACACCTTAAGCTCAACCCCAACCCTAACCTGACCATGACTCTTACTCCAACCGTAACAGTTAACCGAAAACTAACAGTAGCCATAAACTGACTCCCTCAAACTAAGTTCAAACCTAACCTAACCTGAAGCCTAAATCAAATCATAGACCTAACCCTAAACCTTGGCGGACACCTTATGCTTAAACCCCACCCTACCCTGACCCTGACGTTTACTCCAACTGTAACAGTTAACCGAAAACTAACTGTAGCCCTAAACTTACTCCCTCAAACTAACTTCAAACCTAACCTAACAAGAAGCCTAAATCAAATCACAGACCTAACCCTAACCCTAGGCGGACACCTTAAGCTCAACTCCAAACCTAACCTGACCCTGACGCTATCTCCAACCGTAACAGTTAACCGAAAACTAACAGTAGCCCTAAACTTACGCCCTCAAACTAAGTTCAAACATAACCTAACCTGAAGCCTAAATCAAACCATAAAACTAACCCTAACCCTAGGCGGACACCTTAAGCTCAACCCCAACCCTAACCTGACCATGACGCATACTCCAACCGTAACAGTTAAACGAAAACTAACAGTAGCCCTAAACTTACTCCCTCAAACTAAGTTCAAACTTATCCTAACCTGAAGCCTAAATCAAACCATACACCTAACCCTAACCCTAGGCGGATACCTTAAGCTCAACCCCAAACCTAACCTGACCCTGACACTTACACCAACCGTAACAGTTAACCGAAAACTAAGAGTAGCCCTAAACTTACTCCCTCAAACTAAGTTCAAACCTAACCTAACCTGAAGCCTGAATCAAATCATAGACCTAACCCTAACCATAGGCGGACACCTTATGCTTAACCGCCACCCTAACCTGACCCTGAGGCTTACTCCAACTGTAACAGTTTCCCGAAAACTAATAGTAGCCCTAAACTTACTCCCTCAAACTAAGTTCAAACCCAACCTAACCTGAAGCCTAAATCAAACCATACACCTAACCCTAACCCTTGGCGGACACCTTAAGCTCAACCCCAAACCTAACCTGACCCTGACGCTATCTCCAACCGTAACAGTTAACCGAAAACTAACAGTAGCCCTAAACTTACGCCATCAAACTAAGTTCAAACCTAACCTAACCTGAAGCCTAAATCAAATCATAGACCTAACCCTAACCCTAGGCGGACACCTTATGCTTAACCCCCACCCTAACCTGACCCTGAGGCTTACTCCAACTGTAACAGTTTCCCGAAAACTAATAGTAGCCCTAAACTTACTCCCTCAAACTAAGTTCAAACCCAACCTAACCTGAAGCCTAAATCAAACCATACACCTAACCCTAACCCTTGGCGGACACCTTAAGCTCAACCCCAAACCTAACCTGACCTCCAGGCTAATTCCAACCATATCACTGAACCGAAAACTAAGAGTAGCACTATACTGACTCGCTCAAACTAAGTTCAAACCTAACCTAACCTGAAGCCTAAATCAAACCATACACCTAACCCTAACCCTAGGCGGACACCTTAAGCTCAACCCCAAACCTAACCTGACCTTGACGCTTATTCCAACCGTAACAGTTAACCGAAATCTAACAGTAGCCCTAAACTGACTCCCTCAAACTAAGTTCAAACATAACCTAACCTGAAGCCTAAATCAAATCATAGACCTAACCCTAAACCTAGGCGGACAACTTATGCTTAACCTCCACCCTAACCTGACCCTGACGCTTACTCCAACTGTAACAGTTAACCGAAAACTAACAGTAGCCCTGAACTTACACCCTCAAACTAAGTTCAAACCTAACCTAACCTAAAGCCTAAATCAAACAACAGACGTAACCCTAACCCTAGGCGGACACCTTAAGCATAACCGCAACCCTAACCTGACCCTGAGGTTAAATCCAACCGTAACACTGAACCGAAAACTAAGAGTAGCCCTAAACTTACTCCCTAAAACTGAGTTCAAACCTAACCTCACCTGAAGCCTAACTCAAACCATAGACCTAACCCTAACCCTAGGCGGACACCTGAAGCTCAACCCCAACCCTAACCTGACCCTGACGCTATCTCCAACCGTAACACTGAACCGAAAACTAACAGTATCCCAAAACTTACTCCCTCAAACTAAGTTCAATCCTAACGTAACCTGAAGCCTAAATGAAACCATAGGCCTAACCCTAACCCTAGGCGGAAACCTTATGCTTAACCCCCACCCTAACCTGACCCTGACGCTTACTCCAACCGTAACAGTTAAACGAAAACTAACAGTAGCCCTAAACTTACTCCCTCAAACTAAGTTCAAACCTAAACTAACCTGAAGCCTAACTCAAACAATAGACCTAACCCTAACCCTAGGCGGACACCTTAAGCTTAACCCCAACCCTAACCTGACCCTGAGGCTAAATCCAACCGTAACACTGAACGGAAAAATACAATAGGCCTAAACTTACTCCCTCAAACTAAGTTCAAACCTAACCTAACCTGAAGCCTAACTCAAACCACAGACCTAACCCTAACCCTAGGCGGACTTCGTAAGCTCAACCCCAACCCTAACCTGACCCTCACGCTAACTCCAACCGTAACACTGAACCGAAAACTAACAGTAGCCCTAAACTTACTCCCTCAAACTAAGTTCAATCCTAACCTAACCTGAAGCCTAAATGAAACCATAGACCTAACCCTAACCCTAGGCGGACACCTTATGCTTAACCCCAACCCTAACCAGACCCTGACGCTTAATCCAAGTGTAACAGTTAACCGAAAACTAACAGTACCCCTAAACTTACTCTCTGAAACTAACTTCAAACCTAACCTAACCTGAAGCCTAAATAAAACCATACACCTAACCCTAAAACTAGGCGGACACCTTATGCTTAACCCCCACCCTAACCTAACCCTGACGCTTACTCCAACCGTAACACTTAAACGAAAACTAACAGTAGCCCTAAACTTACTCCCTCCAACTAAGTTCAAACCTAACCTAACCTGAAGCCTAAATCAAACCATACACCTAACCCTAAACATAGGCGGACACCTTAAGCTCAACCCCAAACCTAACCTGACCCTGACGTTTACTCCAACCGTAACACTTAACCGAAAACTAACAGTAGCCCTAAACTTACTGCCTCAAACTAAGTTCAAACCTAACCTAACCTGAAGCCTCAATCAAACCATACACCTAACCCTAACCCTAGGCGGACACCTGAAGTTCAAACCCAACCCTAACCTGACCCTCACGCTAACTCCAACCATAACACTCAACCGAAAACTAACAGTAGCCCTAAACTTACTCCCTAAAACTAAATAATAACCTAAACTAACCTGAAGCCTAACTCAAACCATAGACCGAACCCTAACCCTAGGCGGACACCTGAAGCTCAACCCCAACCCTAACCTGACCCTGACGCTATCTCCAACCGTAACACTGAACCGAAAACTAACAGTAGCCCTAAACTTAATCCCTCAAACTAAGTTCAAACCTAACCTAACCTGAAGCCTAACTCAAACAACAGACCTAATCCTAACCCTAGGCAGACACCTTAAGCTCAACAACAACCCTAACCGGACCCTCACGCTAACTGCAAACGTAACACTGAACCGAAAACTAACAGTAGCCCAAAAGTTACTCGCTCAAACTAAGTTCAATCCTAACCTAACCTGAAGCCTAAATGAAACCGTAGACCTAACCCTAACCCTAGGCGGACACCTTATGCTTAACCCCCACCCTAAACTGACCCTGACTCTTACTCCAACCGTAACAGTTAAACGAAAACTAATAGTAGCCCTAAACTTACTCCCTCAAACAAAGTTCAAACCTAACCTAACCTGAAGTCTAACTCAAACCACAGACCTAACCCTAACCCTAGGCGGACACCTTAAGCTTAACCCCAACCCTATCCTGACCCTGAGGCTAAATCCAACCGTAACACTGAACCGAAAACTAACAGTAGCCCTAAACTTACTCCCTCAAACTAAGTTCAATCCTAACCTAACCTGAAGCCTAACTCAAACCATAGACCTAACCCTAACCCTAGGCGGACACCTTAAGCTCAACCCCAACCCCAACCTGACCCTGACGCTATCTCCATCCGTAACACTGAACCGAAAACTAACAGTAGCCCTAAACTTACTCCCTCAAACTAAGTTCAAACCTAACCTAACCTGAAGCCTAACTCAAACCACTGACCTAACCCTAACCCTACGCGGACACCTTAAGATTAACGCCAACCCTAACCTGACCCTCACGCTAACTCCAACCGTAACACTGAACTGAAAACTAACAGTAGCCCTAAACTTACTCCCTCAAACTAACTTCAAACCTAACCTAACCTGAAGCCTAAATTAAACCATACACCTAACCCTAACCCTAGGCGGACACCTTAAGCTCAACCCCAGGCCTAACCTGACCTCCAGGCTAACTCCAACCATATCACTGAACCGAAAACTAAGAGTACCCCTAAACTTACTCACTGAAACTAAGTTCAATCCTAACCTAACCTGAAGTCTAAATGAAACCATAGACCTAACCCTAACCCTAGGCAGACACCTTAAGCTTAACCCCCTCCCTAACCTGACCCTGATGCTAACTCTAACCGTAACAGTTAAACGAAAACTAACAGTAGCCCTAAACTTACTCCCTCAAACTAAGTTCAAACATAACCTAACCTGAAGCCTAAATCAAACCATACACCTAAACCTAACCCTAGGCGGACACCTTAAGCTCAACCCCAAACTTAACCTGACCCTAACGCTTACTCCAACCGTAACAGTTAACCGAAAACTAACAGTAGCCCTAAACTTACTCACACAAACTAAGTTCCAACGTAACCTAACCTGAAGCCTAAATCAAACCACAGACCTAACCCTACCCCTAGGCGGACACCTTAAGCTTAACCCCAACCCTAACCTGACCCTGAGGCTAAATCCAACCGTAACACTGAACCGAAAACTAACAGTAGCCCTAAACTGACTCCCTCAAACTAAGTTCAAACCTAACCTAACCTGAAGTCTAAATCAAATCATAGACCTAACCCTAAACCTTGGCGGACACCTTATGCTTAAACCCCACCCTACCCTGACCCTGACGTTTACTCCAACTGTAACAGTTAACCGAAAACTAACTGTAGCCCTAAACTTACTCCCTCAAACTAACTTCAAACCTAACCTAACAAGAAGCCTAAATCAAATCACAGACCTAACCCTAACCCTAGGCGGACACCTTAAGCTCAACTCCAAACCTAACCTGACCCTGACGCTATCTCCAACCGTAACAGTTAACCGAAAACTAACAGTAGCCCTAAACTTACGCCCTCAAACTAAGTTCAAACATAACCTAACCTGAAGCCTAAATCAAACCATAAAACTAACCCTAACCCTAGGCGGACACCTTAAGCTCAACCCCAACCCTAACCTGACCATGACGCATACTCCAACCGTAACAGTTAAACGAAAACTAACAGTAGCCCTAAACTTACTCCCTCAAACTAAGTTCAAACTTATCCTAACCTGAAGCCTAAATCAAACCATACACCTAACCCTAACCCTAGGCGGATACCTTAAGCTCAACCCCAAACCTAACCTGACCCTGACACTTACACCGACCGTAACAGTTAACCGAAAACTAAGAGTAGCCCTAAACTTACTCCCTCAAACTAAGTTCAAACCCAACCTAACCTGAAGCCTAAATCAAACAATACACCTATCCCTAACCCTTGACGGACACCTTAAGCTCAACCCCAAACCTAAACTGACCTCCAGGCTAACTCCAACCATATCACTGAACCGAAAACTAAGAGTAGCACTATACTGACTCCCTCAAATTAAGTTCAAACCTAACCTAACCTGAAGCCTAAATCAAATCTTAGACCTAACCCTAAACCTAGGCGGACACCTTAAGCTCATCTCCAACCCCAAGCTGACCCTGACGCTATCTCCAACCGTAATACTGAACCGAAAACTAACAGTAGCTTTAAACGTACTCCCTCAAACTAAGTTCAAACCTAACCTAACCTGAACCCTATCTCAAACCACAGACCTAACCCTAACCCTAGGCAGACACCTTAAGCTCAACCCCCAATCCTAACCGGACACTCACGCTAACTCCAAATGTAACACTGAATCAAAAACTAACAGTAGCCCTAAACTTACTCCCTCAAACTAAGTTCAAACCTAACCTAACCTGAAGCATAAATCAAACCATACACCTAACCCTAACCCTAGGCGGACACCTTAAGCTCAACCCCAAACCTAACCAGACCCTGACGCTTACTCCAACCGTAACAGTTAACCGAATACTAACAGTAGACCTAAACTGACTCCCTCAAACTAAGTTCAGACCTAACCTAACCTGAAGCCTAAATCAAATCATAGACCTAACCCTAACCCTAGGCGGACACCTGAAGCTCAACCACAAGCCTAATCTGACCAGGACGCTATCTCCAACCGTAATACTGAACTGAAAACTAACAGTAGCCCTAAACTTACTCCCTCAAACTAAGTTCAAACCTAACCTAACCTGAAGCCTAAATCAAACCATAAACCTAACCCTAACCCTAGGTCGGCACCTGAAGCACAACCACAACCCTAACCTGACCCTGACGCTATCTCCAACCGTAACACTGAACCGAAATCTAACAGTAGCCCTAAACTTATTCCTTCAAACTAACTTCAAACCTAACCTAACCTGAAGCCAAAATCAAATCATAGAACTAAACTTAACCCTAGGCGGACACCTTATGCTTAACCCCCAACCTAACCTGACCCTGACGCTTACTCCAACTGTAACAGTTAACCGAAAACTAACAGTAGCCCTAAACTTACTCCCTCAAACTAAGTTCAAACCTAACCTAACCTGAAGCCTAAATCAAACCATACACCTAACCCTAACCCTAGGCGGACACCTTAAGCTCAACCCCAACCCTAACCTGGCCCTGACGCTAACTCCAACAGTAACAGTTACCCGAAAACTAACAGTAGCCCTAAATTTACTCCCTCAAACTAAGTTCAAACCTAACCTAACCTGAAGCCTAAATCAAACCATACACCTAACCCTAACCCTAGGCGGACACCTGAAGCTCTACCCCAATCCTAACCTGACCCTGACGCTTACTCCAACCGTAACAGTTAACCGAAAACTAACAGTAGCCCTAAACTTACTCGCTCAAACTAAGTTCAAACCTAACCTAACCTGAAGCCTAAATCAAATCTTAGACCTAAACCTAACCCTAGGCGGACACCTTATGCTTAAGCCCCACCCTAACCTGACCCTGACGCTAACTCCAACAGTAACAGTTACCCGAAAACTAACAGTAGCCCTAAATTTACTCCCTCAAACTAAGTTCAAACCTAACCTAACCTGAAGCCTAAATCAAATCATAGACCTAACCCTAACCCTAGGTCGGCACCTGAAGCACAACCACAACCCTAACCTGACCCTGACGCTATCTCCAACCGTAACACTGAACCGAAATCTAACAGTAGCCCTAAACTTATTCCTTCAAACTAACTTCAAACCTAACCTAACCTGAAGCCAAAATCAAATCATAGAACTAAACTTAACCCTAGGCGGACACCTTATGCTTAACCCCCACCCTAACCTGACCCTGACGCTTACTCCAACTGTAACAGTTAACCGAAAACTAACAGTAGCCCTAAACTTACTCCCTCAAACTAAGTTCAAACCTAACCTAACCTGAAGCCTAAATCAAACCATACACCTAACCCTAACCCTAGGCGGACACCTTAAGCTCAACCCCAACCCTAACCTGGCCCTGACGCTAACTCCAACAGTAACAGTTACCCGAAAACTAACAGTAGCCCTAAATTTACTCCCTCAAACTAAGTTCAAACCTAACCTAACCTGAAGCCTAAATCAAACCATACACCTAACCCTAACCCTAGGCGGACACCTGAAGCTCTACCCCAATCCTAACCTGACCCTGACGCTTACTCCAACCGTAACAGTTAACCGAAAACTAACAGTAGCCCTAAACTTACTCGCTCAAACTAAGTTCAAACCTAACCTAACCTGAAGCCTAAATCAAATCTTAGACCTAAACCTAACCCTAGGCGGACACCTTATGCTTAAGCCCCACCCTAACCTGACCCTGACGCTAACTCCAACAGTAACAGTTACCCGAAAACTAACAGTAGCCCTAAATTTACTCCCTCAAACTAAGTTCAAACCTAACCTAACCTGAAGCCTAAATCAAATCATAGACCTAACCCTAACCCTAGGTCGGCACCTGAAGCACAACCACAACCCTAACCTGACCCTGACGCTATCTCCAACCGTAACACTGAACCGAAATCTAACAGTAGCCCTAAACTTATTCCTTCAAACTAACTTCAAACCTAACCTAACCTGAAGCCAAAATCAAATCATAGAACTAAACTTAACCCTAGGCGGACACCTTATGCTTAACCCCCACCCTAACCTGACCCTGACGCTTACTCCAACTGTAACAGTTAACCGAAAACTAACAGTAGCCCTAAACTTACTTCCACAAACTAACTTCAAACGTAACCTAACCTGAAGCCTAAATCAAACCATACACCTAACCCTAACCCTAGGCGGACACCTTAGGCTCAACCCCAACCCTAACCTGGCCCTGACGCTAACTCCAACAGTAACAGTTACCCGAAAACTAACAGTAGCCCTAAACTTACTCCCTCAAACTAAGTTCAAACCTAACTTAACCTGAAGCCTAAAGTTAAACCATACACTTAACCCTAAACCTAGGCGGACACCTTAAGCTCAACCGCAACCCTAACCTGACCCTCACGCTAACTCCAACCGTAACACTGAACGGAAAACTTACAGTAGCCCTAAACTTACTCCCTCAAACTAAGTTCAAACCTAACCTAACCTGAAGCCTAACTCAAACCATAGACCTAACCCTAAACCTAGGTGGACACCTGAAGCTCAACCCCAACCCTAACCTGACCCTGACGCTATCTCCAACCGTAACACTGAACCGAAAACCAACAGTAGCCCAAAACTTACTCCCTCAAACTAAGTTCAAACCTAACCTAACCTGAAGCCTAACTCAAACCACAGACCTAACCCTAAACCTAGGCGGACACCTGAAGCTCAACCCCAACCCTAACCTGACCCTGACGCTATCTCCAACCGTAACACTGAACCGAAAACCAACAGTAGCCCAAAACTTACTCCCTCAAACTAAGTTCAAACCTAACCTAACCTGAAGCCTAACTCAAACCACAGACCTAACCCTAACCCTAGGCGGACCCCATAAGCTCAACCCCAACCCTAACCTAAACCTCACGCTAACTCCAACCGTAACACTGAACCGAAAACTAACAGTAGCGCTAAACTTACTCCCTCAAACTAAGTTGAAACCTAACCTAACCTGAATCATAACTCAAACAATAGACCTAACCGTAACCCTAGGCGGACACCTTAAGCTTAACCCCAACCCTAACCTGACCCTGAGGCTAAATCCAACCATAACACTGAACCGAAAACTAACAGGAGGCCTAAACTTACTCCCTCAAACTAAGTTCAAACCTAACCTAACCTGAAGCATAACTCAAACCATAGACCTCACCCTAACCCTATGCGGACACCTTATGCATAACCCCCACCCTAAACTGACCCTGACGCTTACTCCAACCGTAACAGTTAAACGAAAACTAACAGTAGCCCTAAACTTACACCCTCAAACTAAGTTCAAACCTAACCTAACCTGAAGCCTAAATCAAACCATACACCTAACCCTAACCCTAGGCGGACACCTGAATCTCTACCCCAAACCTAACCTGACCCTGACGCTTACTCCAACTGTAACAGTTAACCGAAAACTAACAGTAGCCCTAAACTTACTCCCTCAAACTAAGTTCAAACTTAACCTAACCTGAAGCCTAAATCAAATCTTAGACCTAAATCTAACCCTAGGCGGACACCTTATGCTTAACCCCCACCCTAACCTGACCCTGAGGCGTAATCCAACTGTAACACTTAACCGAAAACTAACAGTAGCCCTAAACTTACTCCCTCAAACTAACTTCAAACCTAACCTAACCTGAAGCCTAAATCAAACCATACACCTAACCCTAACCCTAGGCGGACACCTTAAGCTCAACCCCAACCCTAACCTGGCCCTGACGCTAACTCCAACAGTAACAGTTACCCGAAAACTAACAGTAGCCCTAAACTTACTCCCTCAAACTAAGTTCAAACGTAACCTAACCTGAAGCATAAATCAAACCATACACCTAACCCTAACCCTAGGAGGACACCTTAAGCTCAACCCCAACCCTAACCTGACCCTCACGCTAACTCCAACCGTAACACTGATCCGAAAACTAACAGTAGCCCTAAACTTACTCCCTCAAACTAAGTTCAAACCTAACCTAACCTGAAGCCTAACTCAAACCATAGACCTAACCCTAACGCTCGGCGGACACCTGAAGCTCAACCACAAACCTAACCTGACCCTGAGGCTAAATCCAACCGTAACACTGAACCGAAAACTGACAGTAGCCCTAAACTTACTCCCTCAATCTACGTTCAATCCTAACCTAACCTGAAGCCTAAATGAACCCATAGACCTAACCCTAACCCTAGGTGCACACCTTATGCTTAACCCCCACCCTAACCTAACCCTGACGCTTACTCCAACCGTAACAGTTAAACGAAAACTAACAGTAGCCCTAAACTTACTGCCTCAAACTAAGTTCAAACCTAACCTAACCTGAAGCATAAATCAAACCATACACCTAACCCTAACCCTAGGCGGACACCTTAAGCTCAACCCCAAACCTAACCTGACCCTGACGCTTACTCCAACCGTAACAGTTAACCGAAAACTAAGAGTAGCCCTAAACTGACTCCCTCATACTAAGTTCAAACCTAACCTAACCTGAAGCCTAAATCAAATCATAGACCTAACCCTAAGCCTAGGCGGACACCTGAAGCTCAACCACAACCCTAATCTGACCCTGACGCTATCTCCAACCGTAACACTGAACCGAAATCTAACAGTAGCCCTAAACTTACTCCTTCAAACTAACTTCAAAGCTAACCTAACCTGAAGCCAAAATCAAATCATAGACCTAAACCTAACCCTAGGCGGACACCTTATGCTTAACCCCACCCTAACCTGACCCTGACGCTTACTCCAACTGTAACAGTTAACCGAAAACTAACAGAAGCCCTAAACTTACTCCCTGAAACTAACCTCAAACGTAACCTAACCTGAAGCCTAAATCAAACCATACACCTAACCCTAACACTAGGCGGACACCTTAGGCTCAACCCCAACCCTAACCTGGCCCTCACGCTAACTCCAACCGTAACACTGAACGGAAAACTAACAGTAGCCCTAAACTTACTCCCTCAAACTAAGTTCAAACCTAACCTAACCTGAAGCCTAACTCAAACCATACACCTAACCCTAAACCTAGGCGGACACCTGAAGCTCAACCCCAACCCTAACCTGACCCTAACGCTATCTCCAACCGTAACACTGAACGGAAAACCAACAGTAGCCCAAAATTTACTCCCTCAAACTAAGTTCAAACCTAACCTAACCTGAAGCCTAACTCAAACCACAGACCTAACCCTAACCCTAGTCGGACCCCATAAGCTCCACCCCAACCCTAACCTAACCCTCACGCTAACTCCAACCGTAACACTATACCGAAAACTAACAGTAGCCCTAAACTTACTCCCTCAAACTAAGATGAAACCTAACCTAACCTGAATCCTAACTCAAACAATAGACTTAACCCTAACCCTAGGCGGACACCTTAAGCTCAACCCCAACCCTAACCTGGCCCTGACGCTATCTCCAACAGTAATAGTTACCCGAAAACTAATAGTAGCCCTAAACTTACACCCTCAAACTAAGATCAAACCTAACCTAACCTGAAGCCTAAATCTAACCATACACCTAACCCTAACCCCAGGTGGACACCTTAAGCTGAACCCCAACCCTAACCCGACCCTCACGCTAATTCCAAACGTAACACTGAACCAAAAACTATCAGTAGCCCTAAACTTACTCCCTCAAACTAAGTTCAAACCTAACCTAACCTGAAGCCTAACTCAAACAATAGACATAACCCTAACCCTAGGCAAACACCTTAAGCTTAACCCCAACCCTAACCTGACCCTACGGCTAAATCCTACCGTAACACTGAAGCGAAAACTAACAGTAGCCCTAAACTGACTACCTCAAACTAAGTTCAAACCTAACCTAACCTGAAGCCTAAATCAAATCATAGACCTAACCCTAACCCTTGGCGGACACCTTAAGCTCAACCCCAACCCTAACCTGACCTCCAGGCTAACTCCAACCATATCACTGAACCGTAAACTAAGAGTAGCACTACACTGACTCCCTCAAACTAAGTTCAAACGTAACCTAACCTGAAGCCTAAATCAAATCTTAGACCTAACCCTAACCCTAGACGGACACCTTAAGCTCAACTCCAACGCTAAACTGACCCTGACGCTATTTCCAACCGTAACACTGAACCGAAAAATAATAGTAGCCCTAAACTTACTCCCTCATACTAAGTTCAAACCTAACCTAACCTGAACCCTATCTCAATCCAGAGACCTAAACCTAACCCTAGGCGGACACCTTAAGCTCAACCCCCAATCCTAACCGGACACTCACGCTAACTCCAAATGTAACACTGAATCAAAAACTAAGAGTAGCCCTAAACTTACTCCCTCAAACTAAGTTCAAACCTAACCTAACCTGAAGCCTAAATCAAACCATACACCTAACCCTAACCCTATGCGGACACCTTAAGCTCAACCCCAACCCTAACCTGACCCTCACGCTAACTCCAACCGTAACACTGAATCGAAAACTAACAGTAGCCCTCAACTTACTCCCTCAAACTAAGTTCAAACCTAACCTAACCTGAAGCCTAATTCAAATCATAGACCTAACCCTAACCCTAGGCGGACACCTTATGCTTAACCACCACCCTAACCTGACCCTGACGCTTACTCCAACTGTAACAGTTAACCGAAAACTAACAGTAGCCCTAAACTTACTCCCTCAAACTAACTTCAAACCTAATCTAACCTGAAGCCTAAATCAAACCATACACCTAACCCTAACCCTAGGCGGACACCTTAAGCTCAACCCCAACCCTAACCTGGCCCTGACGCTAACTCCAACAGTAACAGTTACCCAAAAACTAACAGTAGCCCTAAACTTACTCCCTCAAACTAAGTTCAAACCCAACCTAACCTGAAGCCTAAATCAAACAATAGACCTAACCCTAACCATAGGCGGACACCTGAATCTCAACCCCAACCCTAACTTGACCATGACGCTATCTCCAACCGTAACACTGAACGGAAAACTAACAGTAGCCCTAAACTTACTCGCTCAAACTAAGTTCAAACCTAACCTAACCTGAAGCCTAACTCAAATCATAGACCTAACCCTAACAATAGGCGGACACCTGAAGCTCAACCCCAACCCTAACCTGACCTGACACTATCGCCAACCCTAACACTGAACCGAAAACTAACAGTAGCCCTAAACTTACTCCCTCAAACTAAGTTCAAACCTAACCTAACCTGAAGCCTGTCTCAAACCACAGACCTAACCCTAACCCTAGGCGGACACCTTAAGCTCAACCCCAACCCTAACCGGACACTCACGCTAACTCCAAATTTAACACTGAATCAAAAACTAACAGTAGCCCTCAACTTACTCCCTCAAACTAAGTTCAAACCTAACCTAACTTGAAGCGTAAATCAAACCATACACCTAACCCTAACCCCAGGCGGACACCTTAAGCTCAACCCCAACCCTAACCTGGCCCTGACGCTAACTCCAACCGTAACAGTTACCCGAAAACTAACTGTAGCCCTAAACTTACTCTCTCAAACTACGTTCAAACCTAACCTAACCTGAAGCCTAAATCAAACCATACACCTAACCCTAACCCTAGGCGGACACCTGAAGCTCAAACACAACCCTAGCCTGACCCTCACGCTAACTCCAACCGTAACACTGATCCTAAAACTAACAGTATCCCTAACCTTACTCCCTAAAACTAAGTTCAAACCTAACCTAACCTGAAGCCTATCTCAAACCATAGACCTAACCCTAACCCTGGACGGACACCTGAAGCTCAACCCCAACCCTAACCTGAACCTGACGCTATCTCCAACCGTAACACTGAACAGAAAACTAACAGTAGCCCTAAACTTACTCCCTCAAACTAAGTTCAAACCTAACCTAACCTGAAGCCTAACTCAAACCACAGACCTAACCCTAACCCTAGGCGGACACCTTAAGCTTAACCCCAAACCTAACCTGACCCTGAGGCTAAATCGAACCGTAACTCTGAACCGAAAACTAACATTGGCCCTAAACTTACTCCCTCAAACTAAGTTCAATCCTAACCTAACCTGAAGCCTAAATGAAACCATAGACCTAACCCTAACCCTAGGCGGACACCTTATGCTTAACCCCCAACCTAACCTGACCGTGACGCTTACTCCAACTGCAACAGTTAAACGAAAACTTACAGTAGCCCTAAAGTTACTCCCTCAAACTAAGTTCAAACCTATCCTAACCTGAAGCCTAAATCAAATCATAGACCTAACCCTAAACCTAGGCGGACACCTTAAGCTCAACCCCAACACTAACCTGGCCCTGACGCTAACTCCAACAGTAACAGTTACCCGAAAACTAACAGTAGCCCTAAACTTACTCCCTCAAACTAACTGCAAACCTAACCTAACTTGAAGCCTAACTCAAACCATAGACCTAACCCTAACCCTAGGCGGACACCTGAAACTCAACCACAAACCTAAACAGAAACTGACGCTATCTCCAACCGTAACACTGAACCGAAAACGAACAGTAGCCCTAAACTTACTCCCTCAAACTAAGTTCAAACCTAACCTAACCTGGAGCCTAACTCAAACCATAGACCTAACCCTAACCCAAGGCGGACACTTGAAGCTGAATCACAATCCTAACCTGACCCTGACGCTCTCTCCAACCGTAACACTGAACCGAAAACTAACAGTAGCCCTAAACTTACTCCCTCAAACTAAGTTCAAACCTAACCTAACCTGAAGCCTAACTCAAACCACAGAACTAACCCTAACCCTAGGAGGACACCTTAAGGTAAACCCCAACCCTAACCTGACCCTCACGCTAACTCCAACCGTAACACTGAACCGAAAACTAACAGTAGCCCTAAACTTACTCCCTCAAACTAAGTTCAAACCTAACCTAACCTGAAGCCTAACTCAAATAATAGACCTAACCCTAACCCTAGGCGGACACCTTAAGCTTGACCCCAACCCTAACCTGACCCTGAGGCTAAATTCAACCATAACACTGAACCAAAAAATACAATAGGCCTAAACTTACTCCCTCAAACTAAGTTCAAACCTAACCTAACCTGAAGCCTAACTCAAACCATAGACCTAACCATAACCCTAGGCGGACACCTGAATCTCAACCCCAACCCTAACGTGACCATGACGCTATCTCCAACCGGAACACTGAATCGAAAACTAACAGTAGCCCTAAACTTACTCGCTCAAACTAAGTTCAAACCTAACCTAACCTGAAGCCTAACTCAAATCATAGACCTATCCCTAACAATAGGCGGACACCTGAAGCTCAACCCCAACCCTAACCTGACCCTGACGCTGTCTCCAACCGTAACACTGAACCGAAAACTAACAGTAGCCCTAAACTTACTCACTCAAAATAAGTTCAAACGTAACCTAACCTGAAGCCTAAAACAAACCACAGACCTAAACCTAACCCTAGGCGGACACCGTAAGCTCAACTCCAACCCTAACCTGACCCTGACGCTATCTCCAACCATAACACTGAACCGAAAACTAACAGTAGCCCTAAACTTACTCCCTCAAACTAAGTTCAAACCTAACCTAACCTGAAGCCTAACTCAAACTGCAGACCTAACCTAACCCTAGGCGGACACCTTAAGCTCAACCCCAAACCTAACCGGACCCTCATGCTAACTCCAAACGTAACACTGAACCGAAAACTAACAGTAGCCCTAAACATACTCCCTCAAACTAAGTTCAATCCTAACCTAACCTGAAGCCTAAATGAAACCATAGACCTAACCCTAACCCTAGGCGGACACCTTATACTTAACCCCCACCCTAACCTGACCCTGACGCTTACTCCAACTGTAATAGTTAACCGAAAACTAACAGTAGCCCTAAACTTACACCCTGAAACTAACTTCAAACCTAACCTAACCTGAAGCCTAAATCAAACCATACACCTAAACCTAACCCTAGGCGGACACCTTAAGCTCAACCCCAACACTAACCTGACCCTGACGCTAACTCCAACCGTAACAGTTACCCGAAAACTAACAGTAGCCCTAAACTTGCTCCCTCAAACTAAGTTCAAACCTAACCTAACCAGAAGTCAAAATCAAACCATACACCTAACCCTAACCCTAGGCGGACACCTTAAGCTCAACCCCAACCCTAACAAGACCCTCACGCTAACTCCAACCGTAACACTGAACCGAAAAATAACAGTAGCCCTAAACTTACTCCCTCAAACTAAGTTCAAACCTAACCTAACCTGAAGCCTAACTCAAACCATAGACCTAACACTAACCCTAGGCGGACACCTGAAGCTCAACCACAACCCTAACCTGACCCTGACGCTATCTCCAACGGTAACACTGAACCGAAAGCTAACAGTACCCCTAAACTTACTCCCTCAAACTAAGTTCAAACCTAACCTAACCTGAACCCTATCTCAAACCACAGACCTAACCCTAACCATAGGTGGACACCTTAAGCTCAACCCCAACCCTAACCAGACACTGACGCTAACTCCAAATGTAACACTGAACCAAAAACTAACAGTAGCCCTAAACTTACTCCCTCAAACTAAGTTCAAACCTAACCCAACCTGAAGCCTAAATCAAACCATACACCTAACCCTAACCCTAGGCAGACACCTTAATCTCAACCCCAAACCTAAGCTGACCCTGACGCTTACTCCAACCGTAACAGATAACCGAAAACTAAGAGTAGCCCTAAACTGACTCCCTCAAACTAAGTTCAAACCTAACCTAACCTGAAGCCTAAATCAAACCATACACCTAACCCTAACCCTAGGCAGACACCTTAAGCTCAACCCCAAACCTAACCTGACCCTGACGCTTACTCCAACCGTAACAGATAACCGAAAACTAAGAGTAGCCCTAAACTGACTCCCTCAAACTAAGTTCAAACCTAACCTAACCTGAAGCCTAAATCAAATCATAGACCTAAACCTAACCCTAGGCGGACACCTTATGCTTAACCCCCACCCTCACCTGACCCTGACGCTTACTCCAACTGTAACAGTTAACTGAAAACTAACAGTAGCCCTAAACTTACTCCCTCAAACTAAGTTCAAACCTAACGTAACCTGAAGCCTAAATCAAACCATTCACCTAACCCTAACCCTAGGCGGACACCTTAAGCTAAACCCTAACCCTAACCTGGCCCTGACGCTAACTCCAACAGTAACAGTTACCCGAAAACTAACAGTAGCCCTAAACTTACTCCCTCACACTAACTTCAAACCTAACATAACTTGAAGCCTAACTCAAACCATAGACCTAACCCTAACCCTAGGCGGACACCTGTAACTCAACCACAACCCTAACCAGACCCTGACGCTATCTCCAACCGTAACACTGAACCGAAAACTAACAGTAGCGCTAAAATTACTCCCTCAAACTAAGTTCAAACCTTACCTAACCTGGAGCCTAACTCAAACCATAGACCTAACCCTAACCCTAGGCGGACACCTGAAGCTCAATCACAACCCTAACCTGACCCTGACGCAATCTCCAACCGTAACACTGAACCGAAAACTAACATTAGTCCTAAACTAACTCCCTCAAACTAAGTTCAAACCTAACCTAACCTAAAGCCTAACTCAAACCATAGACCTAACCCTAACCCTAGGTGGTTACCTTAAGCTCAACCCCAAACCTAACCTGACCCTGACACTTACACCAACCGTAACAGTTAACCGAAAACTAACAGTAGCCCTAAACTGACTCCGTCAAACTAAGTTCAAACCTAACCTAACCTGAAGCCTAAATCAAATCATAGACCTAACCCTAACCCTAGGCGGACACCTTATGCTTAACCCCCACCCTAACCTGACCCTGAGGCTTACTCCAACTGTAACAGTTAAACGAAAACTAACAGTAGCCCTAAACTTACTCCATCAAACTAACTTCAAACCTAACCTAACCTTAAGCCTAAATGAAACCATACACCTAAACCTAACCCTAGGCTGACACCTTAATCTCAATCCCAACCCTAACCTGGCCCTGAAGCTAACTTCAACCATAACAGTTTCCCGAAAACTAATAGTAGCCCTAAACTTACTCCCTCAAACTAAGTTTTAACCTATCCTAACCAGAACCTATCTCAAAGCACAGACCTAACCCTAACCCTAGGCGGACACCTTAAGCTCAACCCCCAATCCTAACCGGACACTCACGCTAACTCCAAATGTAACACTGAATCAAAAACTAAAAGTACCCCTAAACTTACTCCCTCAAACTAAGTTCAAACCTAACCTAACCTGAAGCCTAAATCAAACCATACACTTAACCCTAACCCTAGGCGGACACCTTAAGATCAACCCCAAACCTAACCTGACCCTGACGCTTACACCAACCGTAACAGTTAACCGAAAACTAACAGTTGCCCTAACTGACTCCCTCAAACTAAGTTCAAACCTAACCTAACCTGAAGCCTATATCAAATCATAGACCTAACACTAACCCTAGGCGGACAACTTATGCTTAACCCCCACCCTAACCTGACCCTGACTCTTACTCCAACTGTAACAGTTAACTGAAAACTAACAGTAGCCCTAAAATTAATCCCTCAAACTAAGTTCAAACCTATCCTAACCTGAAGCATAAATCAAACCATACACCTAACCCTAACCCTGGGCGGATACCTTAAGCTCAACCCCAAACCTAACCTGACCATGACAATTACACCAAACGTAACAGTTAACCGAAAACTAACAGTAGCCCAAAACTTACTCCCTCAAACTAAGTTCAAACCTATCCTAACCAGAAGCCAAAATCAAACCATACACCTAACCCTAACCTTGGCGGACACCTTAAGCTAAACCCCAACCCTAACCTGACCTTGACGCTATCTCCAACCATAACACTGAACCGAAAACTAACAGTAGCCCTAAACTTACTCCCTCAAACTAAGTTCAAATCTAACCTAACCTGAAGCCTAACTCAAACCACAGACCTAACTGTAACTCTAGGCGGACACCTTAAGCTCAACCCCAACCCTAACCTGACCTCCAGGCTAACTCCAACCATATCACTGAACCGAAAACTAAGAGTAGCACTATACTGACTCCCTCAAACTAAGTTCAAACCTAACCTAACCTGAAGCCTAAATCAAATCTTAGACCAAACCCTAACCCTAGGCTGACACCTTAAGCTCAACTCCAACCCTAAACTGACCCTGACGCTATCTCCAACCTTAACAATGAACCGAAAACTAACAGTAGCCCTAAACTTACTCCCTCAAACTAAGTTCAAACCTAACCTAACCTGAAACCTATCTCAAACCACAGACCTAACCCTAACCCTAGGCGGACACCTTAAGCTCAACCCCAACCCTAACCTGACCCTGACGCTATCTCCAACAGTAACAGTTACCCGAAAACTAAGAGTAGCCCTAAACTTACACCCTCAAACTAAGTTCAAACCTAACCTAACCTGAAGCCTAAATCTAACCATACACCTAACCCTAACCCTAGGCGGACACCTTAAGCTCAACCCCAACCCTAACGTGACCCTCACGCTAACTCCAACCGTAACACTGAACCGAAAACTAACAGTAGCCCTAAACTTACTCCATCAAACTAAGTTCAAACCTAACCTAACCTGAAGCCTAACTCAAACCATAGACCTAACCGTAACCCTAGGCGGACACCTGAAGCTCAACCACAACCCTAACCTGACCCTGACGCTATCTCCAACCATAACACTGAACTGAAAACTAACAGTATTCCTAAACTTACTCCCTCAAACTAAGTTCAAACCTAACCTAACCTGAACCCTATCTCAATCCAGAGACCTAAACCTAACCCTAGGCGGACACCTTAAGCTCAACCCCCAATCCTAACCGGACACTCATGCTAACTCCAAATGTAACACTGAATCAAAAACTAAGAGTAGCCATAAACTTACTCCCTCAAACTAAGTTCAAACCTAACCTAACCTGAAGCCTAAATCAAATCATAGACCGAAACCTAACCCTAGGCGGACAACTTATGCTTAACCCCCACCCTAACCTGACCCTGACGCTTACTCCAACTGTAACAGTTAACCGAAAACTAACAGTAGCACTGAACTTATACCTTCAAACTAACTTCAAACCTAATCTAACCTGAAGCATAACTGAAACCATAGACCTAACCCTAACCCTAGGCGGACACCTGAATCTCAACCCCAACCCTAACCTTACCCTGACGCTATCTCCAACCATAACACTGAACCGAAAACTAACAGTAGCCCTAAACTTACTCCCTCAAACTAAGTTCAAAGCTAACCTAACCTGAAGCCTAACTCAAACCACAGACCTAACCCTAACCCTAGGCGTACACCTTAAGCTCAACCCCAACCCTAACCTGACCCTGACGCTATCTTCTACCATAACACTGAACTGAAAACTAACAGTAGCCCTAAACTTACTCCCTCAAACTAAGTTCAAACCTAACCTATCCTGAACCCTATCTCAAACCACAGACCTAACCCTAACCCTAGGCAGACACCTTAAGATCAACCCCAACCCTAACCAGACACTCATGCTAACTCCAAATGTAACACCGAACCAAAAACTAACAGTAGCCCTAAACTTACTCCCTCAAACTAAGTTCAAACCTAACATAATCTGAAGCCTAAATCAAACCATACACCTAACCCTAACCCTAGGTGGATACCTTAAGCTCAACCCCAAACCTAACCTGACCCTGACACTTACACCAACCGTAACAGTTAACCGAAAACTAACAGTAGGCCTAAACTGACTCCCTCAAAATTAATTCAATCCTAACCTAACCTGAAGCCTAAATGAAACCATAGACCTAACCCTAACCCTAGGCGGACACCTTATGCTTAACCGCCACCCTAACGTGACCCTGACGCTTACTCCAACTGAAACAGTTAACCGAAAACTAACAGTAGCCCTAAACTTACTCCATCAAACTAACTTCAAACCTAACCTAACCATAAGCCGAAATGAAACCATACACATAACCCTAACCCTAGGCCGACACCTTAATCTCAACCCCAACACTAACCTGGCCCTGAGGCTAACTCCAACCGTAACAGTTACCCGAAAACTAAGAGTAGCCCTAAAATTATTCCCTCAAACTAAGTTCAAACCTATCCTAACCTGAAGCCTAAATCTTACCATACACCTAACCCTAACCCTAGGCAGACACCTTAAGCTCAACCCCAACCCTAACTTGACCCTCTCGCTAACTCCAACCGTAACACTGAACCGAAAACTAACAGTAGCCCTAAACTTACTCCATCAAACTAAGTTCAAACCTAACCTAACCTGAAGCCTAACTCAAACCATAGACCTAACCGTAACCCTAGGCGGACACCTGAAGCTCAACCACAACCCTAACCTGACCCTGACGCTATCTCCAACCGTAACACTGAACTGAAAACTAACAGTATCCCTAAACTTACTCCCTCAAACTACGTTCAAACCTAACCTAACCTGATGCCTAACTCATACCACAGACCTAACCCTAACCCCAGGCGGACACCTTAAGCTGAACCCCAACCCTAACCGAACCCTCACGCTAATTCCAAACGTAACACTGAACCAAAATCTAACAGTAGCCCTAAACTTACTCCCTCAAACTAAGTTCAAACCTAACCTAACCTGAAGCCTAACTCAAACAATAGACCTAACACTAACCCTAGGCGGACACCTTAAGCTTAACCCCAACCCTAACCTGACCTTGAGGCTAAATCCAACCATAACACTGAACCGAAAACTAACAGTAGCCCTAAACTGACTCCCTCAAACTAAGTTCAAACCTATCCTAACCTGAAGCCTAAATCAAACCATACACCTAACCCTAACCCTAGGCGGATACCTTAAGCTCAACCCCAAACCTAACCTGACCCTGACACTTACACCAACCGTAACAGTTAACCGAAAATTAACAGTAGCCCTAAACTGACTCCCTCAAACTAAGTTCAAACCTAACCTAACCTGAAGCCTAAATCAAATCATAGACCTAACCCTAACCATAGGCGGACACCTTATGCTTAACCGCCACCCTAACCTGACCCTGAGGCTTACTCCAACTGTAACAGTTAACCGAAAACTAAGAGTAGCCCTAAACTTACTCCATCAAACTAACTTCAAACCTAACCTAACCTTAAGCCTAAATGAAACCATACACCTAACCCTAACCCTAGGCGGACACCTTAATCTCAACCCCAACCCTAACCTGGCCCTGACGCTAACTTCAACCGTAACAGTTTCCCGAAAACTAATAGTAGTCCTAAACTTACTCCCTCAAACTAAGTTCAAACCCAACCTAACCTGAAGCCTAAATCAAACCATACCCCTAACCCTAACCCTTGGCGGACACCTTAAGCTCAACCCCAAACCTAACCTGACCTCCAGGCTAACTCCAACCATATCACTGAACCGAAAACTAAGAGTAGCACTATACTGACTCCCTCAAACTAAGTTCAAACCTAACCTAACCTGAAGCCTAAATCAAATCTTAGACCTAACCCTAACACTAGGAGGACACCTTAAGCTCAACCCCAACCCTAAACTGACCCTGACGCTATCTCCAACCATAACACTGAAACGAAAACTAACAGTAGCCTTAAACTTACTCCCTCAAACTAAGTTCAAACCTATCCTAACCTGAAGCCTAAATCAAACCATACACCTAACCCTAACCCTAGGCGGACACCTTAAGCTCAACCCCAAACCTAACCTGACCCTGACGCTTACTCCAACCATAACAGTTAACCGAAAACTAACAGTAGCGCTAAACTGACTCCCTCAAACTTAGTTCAAACCTAACCTAACCTGAAGCCTAACTCAAACAATAGACCTAACCCTAACCATAGGCGGACAACTTAAGCTTATCCCCAACCATAACCTGATCCTGAGGCTAAATCCAACTGTAACACTGATCCGAAAATTAACAGTAGCCCTAAACTTACTCACTCAAACTAAGTTCAATCCTAACCTAACCTGAAGCCTAAATGAAACCGTAGACCTAACCCTAACCCTAGGGGGACACCTTATGCTTAAACCCCACCCTAACCTGACCCTGACACTTACTCCAACTGTAACAGTTAACCGAAAACTAACAGTAGCCCTAAACTGACTCCCTCAAACTAAGTTCAAACCTAACCTAACCTGAAGCGTAACTCAAACAATAGACCTAACCCTAACCTTAGGCGGACAACTTAAGCTTAACCCCAACCATAACCTGACCCTGAGGCTAAATCCAACCGTAACACTGATCCGAAAACTAACAGTAGCCCTAAACTTACTCAAACTAAGTTCAATCCTAACCTAACCTGAAGCCTAAATGAAACCGTAGACCTAACCCTAACCCTAGGCGGACACCTTATGCTTAAACCCCACCTTAACCTGACCCTGACAGTTACTCCAACTGTAACAGTTAACCGAAAACTTACAGTAGCCCTAAACTTACTCCCTCAAACTGAGTTCAAACCTATCCTAACCTGAAGCCTAAATCAAACCATACACCTAACCCTAGCCCTAGGCTGATACCTTAAGCTCAACCCCAAATCTAATCTGACCCTGAAACTTACACCAAACGTAACAGTTAACCGAAAACTAACAGTAGCGCTAAACTGACTCCCTCAAACTAAGTTCAAACCTAAACTAACCTGAAGCATAAATCAAATCTTAGACCTAACCCTAACCCTAGGCGGACACCTTATGCTTAACTCCCACCCTAAACTGACCCTGAAGCTTACTCCAACTGTAACAGTTAACCGAAAACTAACAGTAGCCCTAAACTTACTACATCAAAGTAACTTCAAACCTAACCTAACCTTAAGCCTAAATGAAACCATAAACCTAACCCTAACCCTAGGCGGACACCTTAAGCTCAACCACAACCCTAACCTGACCCTGACGCTATTTCCAACCGTAACACTGAACCGAAAACTAACAGTAGCCCTAAAATTACTCCCTCAAACTAAGTTCAAACCTAACCTAACCTGAAGCCTAACTCAAACCACAGACCTAACCCTAACCCTCGGCGGACACCTTAAGATCAACCCCAACCCTAACCGGACCCTCACGCTAACTCCAAACGTAACACTGAACCAAAAACTAAAGTACCCCTAAACTTACTCCCTCAAACTAAGTTCAAACCTAACCTAACCTGAAGCCTAACTCAAAGCACAGACCTAACCCTAACCCTCGGTGGACACCTTAAGTTCAACCCCAACCCTAACCGGACCCTCACGCTAACTCCAAACGTAACACTGAACCAAAAACTAAAGTAACACTAATCTTACTCCCTCAAACTAAGTTCAAACCTAACCTAACCAGAAGCCTAACACAAACAATAGACCTAACCCTAACCCTAGGCGGACACCTTAAGCTCAACCCCAACCCTAACCTGACCCTGACGCTATCTCCAACCTTAACACTGAACCGAAAACGAACAGTAGGCCTAAACTTACTACCTCAAACTAAGTTCAAACCTAACCTAACCTGAAGCCTAAATCAAATCATAGACCTAAACCTAACCCTAGGCGGACACCTTATGCTTAACCCCCACCCTAACCTGACCCTGACGCTTACTCCAACTGTAACAGTTAACCGAAAACTAACAGTTGCCCTAAACTTACTTCCTCAAACTAACTTCAAACGTAACCTAACCTGAAGCCTAAATCCAACCATACACCTAACCCTAAACCTAGGCGGACACCTTAGGCTCAACCCCAACACTAACCTGGCCCTGACGCTAACTCCAACAGTAACAGTTACCCGAAAACTAACAGTAGCCCTAAACTTACTCCCTCAAACTAAGTTCAAACCTAACCTAACCTGAAGCCTAAATTTAAACCATACACTTAACCCTAACCCTAGGTAGACACCTTAAGCTCAACCCCAACCCTAACCTGACCCTGACACTAACTCCAACCGTAACACAGAACGGAAAACTAACAGTAGCCCTAAACTTACTCCCTCAAACTAAGTTCAAACCTAACCTAACCTGAAGCCTAACTCAAACAATAGACCTAACCCTAACCCTAGGCGGACACCTTAAGCTTAACCCAACCCTAACCTGACCCTGAAGCTAAATCCAACCGTAACAATGAACCGAAAAATACAGTAGCCCTAAACTTACTCCCTCAAACTAAGTTCAATCCTAACCTAACCTGAAGCCTAAATGAACCCTTAGACCTAACCCTAACCCTAGGCGCACAGCTTATGCTTAACCCCCACCCTAACCTAACCCTGACGCTTACTCCAACCGTAACAGTTAAACGAAAACTAACAGTAGCCCTAAACTTACTGCCTCAAACTAAGTTCAAACCTAACCTAACCTGAAGCCTAACTCAAACCATAGACCTAACCCTAACGCTAGGCGGGACACCTGAAGCTCAACCACAACCCTAACGTGACCCTGACGCTATCTCCAACCGTAACAGTTAACCGAAAACTAACAGTAGCCCTAAACTTACGTCCTCAAACTAAGTTCAAACATAACCTAACCTGAGCCTAAATCAAACCATACACCTAACCGTAACTCTAGGCGGATGCCTTAAGCTCAACCCCAACCATAACCTGGCCCTGACGCTAACTCCAAACGTAACAGTTACCCGAAAACTAACAGTAGCCCTAAACTTACTCCCTCAAACTAAGTTCAAACCTAACCTAACCTGAAGCCTAAATCAAACCATACACCGAACCCTAACCCTAGGCGGACACCTTAAGCTCAACCCCAAACCTAACCTGACCCTGACGCTTACTCCAACCGTAACACTTAACCGAAAACTAACAGTAGACCTAAACTGACTCCCTCAAACTAAGTTCAATCCTAACCTAACCTGAAGCCTAAATCAAATCATAGACCTAACCCTAACCCTAGGCGGACACCTTATGCTTAAACCCCACCCTAACTTGACCCTGACACTTACTCCAACTGTAACAGTTAACCGAAAACTAACAGTAGCCCTAAACTTACTCCCTCAAACTAAGTTCAAACCTAACCTAACCTGAAGCCTAAATCAAACCATATACCTAACCCTAACCCTAGGCGGACACCTTAAGCTCAAACCCAACCCAAACCTGACCCTCACGCTAACTCCAACCGTAACACTGAACCAAAAACTAAAAGTAGCCCTAAACTTACTCCCTCAAACTAAGTTCAAACCTAACCTAACCTGAAGACTAACTCAAACCATAGACCTAAGCCTAACCCTGGGCAGACACCTTATGCTTAACCCCCAGCCTAACCTGACCCTGACGCTTACTCCAACTGCAACAGTTAACCGAAAACTAACAGTAGCCCTAAACTGACTCCCTCAAACTAAGTTCAAACCTAACCTAACCTGAAGCCTAACTCAAACAATAGACCTAACCCTAACCCTAGGCGGACACCTTAAGCTCAACCCCAACCCTAACCGGACCTTCACGCTAACTCCAAACGTAACACTGAACCAAAATCTAACAGTAGCCCTAAACTTAATCCCTCAAACTAAGTTCAATCCTAACCTATCCTGAAGCCTAAATGAAACCATAGACCTAACCCTAACCCTAGGCGGACACCTTATGCTTAACCCCCACCCTAAACTGACCCTGACGCTTACTCCAACTGTAACAGTTAACCGAAAAATAACAGTAGCCCTAAACTTACTCCATCAAACTAACTTCAAACCTAACCTAACCTTAAGCCTAAATGAAACCATACACCTAACCCTAACCCTAGGCGGACACCTTAATCTCAAGCCCAACCCTAACCTGGCCCTGAAGCTAACTCCAAACATAACAGTTTCCCGAAAACTAACAGTAGCCCTAAACTTACTCCCTCAAACTAAGTTCAAACCTAACCTAACCTGAAGCCTAAATCAAACCATACACCTAACCCTAACCCTAGGCGGACACCTTAAGCTCAACCCCAACCCTAACCTGACCTCCAGGCTAACTCCAACCATATCACTGAACCGAAAATTAAGAGTAGCCCTAAACTTACTCGCTCAAACTAAGTACAAACCTAACATAACCTGAAGCCTAACTCAAATAAAAGACCTAACCCTAACAATAGGCGGACACCTGAAGCTCAACCCCAACCCTAACCTGACCCTGACGCTATCTCCAACTGTAACCCTAACCGAAAATTAACAGTAGCCCTAAACTTACTCACTCAAACTAAGTTCAAACGTAACCTAACCTGAAGCCTAAATCAAACCACAGACCTAACCCTAACCCTAGGCGGACACCTTAAGCTCAACTCCAACCCTAACCTGACCCTGACGCTATCTCCAACCGTAACACTGAACCGAAAACTAACAGTAGCCCTAAAATTACTCCCTCAAACTAAGTTCAAACGTAACCTAAACTGGAGCCTAAATCAAACCATGGACATAATCCAAACCCTAGGCGGACACCTCAAGCTAACCCCAAACCTAACCTGACCCTGACGCTAACTCCAACCATAATACTGAACCGAAAACTAACAGTAGCCCTAAACTTACTCCCTCAAACTAAGTTTAAACCTAACCTAACCTGAAGCCTAAATCGAAAAATACACCTAACCCTAACCCTAGGCGGACACCTTAACTTCAACCCCAAACCTAACCCGACCCTAACGCTTACTCCAACTGTAACAGTTAACCGAAAACTAAAAGTAGCCCTAAACTTACTCCCTCAAACTAAGTTGAAACATAACCTAACCTGAAGCCTAAATCAAACCATACAACTAAACCTAACCCTAGGCGGACACCTTAAGCTCAACCCCAACCCTAACCTGGCCGTGTCGCTAACTCTAACCGTAACAGTTACCCGAAAAGTAACAGTAGCCCTAAACTTACTCCCTCAAACTAAGTTCAAACCTAACCTAACCTCAAGCCTAAATCAAACCATACACCTAACCCTAACCCTGGGCGGACACCTGAAGCTCAAACCCAACTTTAACCTGACACTCGTGCTAACTCCAACCGTAAAACTGAACCTAAAACTAACAGTAGCCCTAAACTTACTCCCTAAAACTAAGTTCAAACCTAACCTAACCTGAAGCTTAACTCAAACCATAGACCTAACCCTAACCCTAGGCCGACACCTGAAGCTCAACCCCAACCCTAACCTGACCCTGACGCTATCTCCAACCATAACACTGAACCGAAAACTAACAGTAGTCCTAAACTTACTCCCTAAAACTAAGTTCAAACCTAACCTAACCTGAAGCCTAAGTCAAATCGCAGACCTAACCCTAAACCTAGGCGGACACCTTAAGCTCAACCCCAACCCTAACCGGACCCTAACGCTAACTCCAAACGTAACACTGAACCGAAAACTAACAGTAGCTCTAAACTTACTCCCTCAAACTAAGTTCAAACCTAACCTAACCTGAATACTAACTCAAACAATAGACCTAACCCTAACCCTAGGCGGACACCTTAAGCTTAACCCCATCCCTAACCTGACCCTGAGGCTAAATCCAGCCATAACACTGAAACGAAAACTAACAGTAGGCCTAAACTTACTCCCTCAAACTAAGTTCAAACCTAACCTAACCTGAAGCATAACTCAAACCATAGACCTCACCCTAACCCTATGCGGACACCTTATGCATATCCCCCACCCTAACCGGACCCTGACGCTTACTCCAACCGTAACAGTTAAACGAAAACTAACAGTAGCCCTAAACTTACTCCCTCAAACTAAGTTCAAACCTAATCTAACCTTAAGCCTAAATCAAACCATACACTTAACCCTAACCCTAGGCCGACACCTGAAGCTCTACCCCAAACCTAACCTGACCCTGACGCTTACTCCAACCGTAACAGTTAACCGAAAACTAACAGTAGCCCTAAATTTACTCCCTCAAACTAAGTTCAAACCTAAACTAACCTGAAGCATAAATCAAACCATACACCTAACCCTAACCCTAGGCGGACACCTTAAGCTCAACCCCAAACCTAACCTGACCCTCACGCTTACTCCAAACGTAACACTTAACCGAAAACTAACAGTAGCCCTAAACTGACTCCCTCAACCTAAGTTCAAACCTAACCTAACCTGAAGCCTAACTCAAACCATAGACCTAACCCTAACCCTAGGTGGACACCTGAAGCTCAACCCCAACCCTAAGCTGACCCTGACGATATCTCCAACCATAACACTGAACCGAAAACTAACAGTAGAGCTAAATTTACTCCCTCAAACTAACCTCAAACCTAACATAACCTGAAGCCTAACTCAAACAATAGACCTAACCCTAACTCTAGGCGGACACCTTAAGCTTAACCCCAAACCTAACCTGACCCTGACGCTAACTCCAAACATAATACTGAACCGAAAACTAACAGTAGCCCTAAACTTACTCACTCAAACTAAGTTCAAACGTAACCTAACCTGGAGCCTAAATCAAACCATGGACCTAACCCTAACCCTAGGCGGACACCTCAAGCTAACCCCAACACTAACCTGACCCTGACTCTAACTCCAACCATAATACTGAACCGAAAACTAACAGTAGCCCTAAACTTACTCCCTCAAACTAAGTTCAATCCTAACCTAACCTGAAGTCTAAATGAAACCATAGACCTAACCCTAACCCTAGGCAGACACCTTAAGCTCAACCCCAACCCTAATCTGACCCTGACGCTTACTACAACTGTAACAGTTAACCGAAAACTAACAGTAGCCCTAAACTTACTCTCTGAAACTAACTTCAAACCTAACCTAACCTGAAGCCTAAATCAAACCATACACCTAACCCTAACACTAGGCGGACACCTTAAGCTCAACGCCAAACCTAACCTGACCCTGACGCTAACTCCAACCATAACAGTTACCCGAAAACTAACAGTAGACCTAAATTTACTCCCTCAAACTAAGTTCAAACCTAACCTAACCTGAAGCCTAACTCAAACCACAGTCCTAACCCTAACCCTAGGTGGACACCTTAAGCTCAACCCCAACCCTAACCTGACACTCACGCTAACTCCAACCGAAACACTGAACCGAAAATTAACAGTATCCCTAATCTTACTCACTCAGACTAAGTTCAAACCTAACCTAACCTGAAGCCTAACTCAAACCATAGACCTAACCCTAACCCTAGGCGGACATCTGAAGTTCAAACACAACCCTAACCTGACCCTCACGCTAACTCCAACCGTAACACTGAACCGAAAACTAACAGTAGACCTAAACTTACTCCCTCAAACTAAGTTCAAACCTAACCTAACCTGAAGCCTAACTCAAACCACAGTCCTAACCCTAACCCTAGGTGGACACCTTAAGCTCAACCCCAACCCTAACCGGACCCTCTAAATCCAAACGTAACACTGAACCGAAAACTAACACTAGCCCTAAACTTACTCACTCAAACTAAGTTCAAACGTAACCTAACCTGAAGCCTAAATCAAACCACAGACCTAACCCTAACCCTAGTCGGACACCTTAAGCTCAACTCCAACCCTCACCTGACCCTGACGATATCACCAACCGTAACACTGAACCGAAAACTAACATTAGCCCTAAACTTACTCCCTCAAACAAAGTTCAAACGTAACCTAACCTGAAGCCTAAATCAAACCATACACCTAACCCTAACCCAAGGCGGACACCTTAAGCTCAACCCCAAACCTAAATTGACCCTGACGCTTACTCCAACCGTAACAGTTAACCGAAAACTAACAGTAGCCCTAAATTGACTCCCTCAAACTAAGTTCAAACATAACCTAACCTGAAGCCTAAATCAAACCATACACCTAACCCTAACCCTAGGCGGACACCTTAAGCTCAACCCCAACCCTAACCTGGCCGTGACGCTAACTCCAACCGTAACAGTTACCCGAAAACTAACAGTAGCCCTAAACTTACTCCCTCAAACTAAGTTGAAACCTAACCTAACCTGAAGCCTAAATCAAACCATACACCTAACCCTAACCCTAGGCGGACACCTGAAGCTCAAACCCTAACCTAACCGGATCCTCACGCTAACTCCAACCGTAACACTGAACCTAAAACTAACAGTAGCCCTAAACTTACTCCCTAAAACTAAGTTCAAACCTAACCTAACCTGAAGCCTAAATCAAACCATACACCTAACCCTAACCCTAGGCGGACACCTTAAGCTCAACCCCAACCCTAACCTGAACTCTAGGCTAACTCCAACCATATCACTGAACCGAAAACTAAGAGTAGCCCTAAACTGAGTCCCTCAAACAAAGTTCAAACATAACCTTACCTGAAGCCTAAATCAAATCTTAGACCTAACCCTAACCCTAGGCGGACACCTTAAGCTCAACTCCAACCCTAAACTGACCCTGACACTATCTCCAATCGTAAAACTGAACCGAAAACTAACAGTAGTCCTAAACTTACTCACTCAAACTAAGTTCAAACGTAACCTAACCTGGAACCTAAATCAAACCATGGAACTTACCCTAACCCTAGGCGTACACCTCAAGCTAACCCCAACCCTAACCTGACCCTGACGCTAACTCCAACCATAATACTGAACCGAAAACTAACAGTAGCCCTAAAGTTACTCCCTCAAACTAAGTTCAAACCTAACCTAACCTGAAGCCTAAATCAAACCATACACCTAACCCTAACCCTAGGCGGACACCTTAACTTCAACCCCAAACCTAACCTGACCCTGACGCTTACTCCAACTGTAACAGTTAACCGAAAACTAACAGTAGCCCTAAACTTACTCCCTCAAACTAAGTTCAAACATAACCTAACCTGAAGCCTAAATCAAACCATACACCTAACGCTAATCCTAGGCGTACACCTTAAGCTCAACCCCAACCCTAACCTGGCCCTGACGATTACTCCAACTGTAACACATACCCGAAAAATAACAATAGCCCTAAACTTACTCCCTGAACCTAACTTCAAACCTAACCTACCCTGAAGCCTAAATCAAACCATGCACCTAACCCTAACCCTAGGCGGACACCTTAAGCTCAACCCCAACCCTAACCTGACCCTCAAGCTAACGCCAAACGTAACACTGAACCGAAAACTAACAGTAGCCCTAAATTTACTCCCTCAAACTAAGTTCAAATGTAACCTAACCTGAAGCCTAACTCAAACCACAGACCTAACCGTAACCCTAGGCGGACACCTTAAGCTTAACCCCAACCCTAACCTGACCTTGAGGCTAAATCCAACCATAACACTGAACCGAAAATTAACAGTAGCCCTAAACTGACTCCCTCAAACTAAGTTCAAACGTAACCTAACCTGAAGCCTAAATCAAATCATAGACCTAACCCTAACCCTAGGCGGAAAACTTATGCTTAACCCCCACCCTAACCTGACCCTGACGCTTACTCAAACTGTAACAGTTAACCGAAAACTAACAGTAGCCCTAAACTTACACCCTCAAACTAACTTCAAACCTAACCTAACCTGAAGCCTAACTCAAGCCATAGACCTAACGCTAACCCTAGGTGGACACCTGAAGCTCAACCCCAAACATAACCTGACCCTGACGCTATCTCCAACCGTAACACTGAACCGAAAACTAACAGTAGCCCTAAACTTACTCCCTCAAACTCATTCAAACCTAACCTAACCTGAAGCCTAACTCAAACCACAGACCTAATCCTAACCCTAGGCGGACACCTTAAGCTCAACCCCATCCCTAACCTGACCCTCACGCTAACTCCAACCGTAACACTGAACCGAAAACTAACAGTAGCCCTAAACTTACTCCCTCAAACTAAGTTCAAACCTAACCTAACCTGAAGCCTAACTCAAACCATAGACCTAACCCTAGCCCTAGGTGGACACCTGAAGCTCAACCCCAACCCTAACCTGACCCTGACGCTTACTCAAACTGTAACAGTTAACCGAAAACTAACAGGAGCCCTAAACTTACTCCCTCAAACTAAGTTCAAACCTAACCTAACCTGAAGCCTAACTCAAACCATAGACCTAACACTAGCCCTAGGCGGACACCTGAATCTCAACTCCAAACCTAACCTGACCCTCACGCTAACTCCAACCGTAACACTGAACCGAAAACTAACAGTAGCCCTAAACTTACTCCCTCAAACTAAGTTCAAACCTAACCTAACCTGAAGCCTAACTCAAACAATAGACCTAACCCTAACCCTAGGCGGACACCTTAAGCTTAACCCCAACCCTAACCTGACCCTGAGGCTAAATCCAACCGTAACACTGATCCGAAAACTAACAGTAGCCCTAAATTTACTCACTCAAACTAAGTTCAATCCTAACCTAACCTGAAGCCTAAATCAAATCATAGACCTAACCCTGACCCTAGGCGGACACCTTATGCTTAATCCCCAGCCTAACCTGACCCTGACGCTTACTCCAACTGTAACAGTTAACCGAAAACTAACAGTAGCCCTAAACTGACTCCCTCAAACTAACTTCAAACCTAACCTAACCTGAAGCCTAAATGAAACCATACACCTAACCCTAACCCTAGGCAGACACCTTAACTTCAACCCCAAATCTAACCAGACCCTGACGCTTACTCCAACTGTAAGAGTTAACCGAAAACTAACAGTAGCCCTAAACTTACTCCTTCAAACTAAGTTCAAACATAACCTAACCTGAAGCCTAAATCAATCCATACACCTAACCCTAATCCTAGGCGGCCACCTTAAGCTCAACCCCAACCCTCACCTGGCCCTGATGCTAACTACAACCGTAACAGTTACCTGAAAACTAACAGTAGCCCTAAACTTACTCCCTCAAACTAAGTTCAAACCTAACCTAACCTGAAGCCTAAATCAAACCATACAACTAACCCTAACCCAAGGCGGACACCTGAAGCTCAAACCCAACCCTAACCTGACCCTCACGATAACTCCAACCGTAACACTGAACCTAAAACTAACAGTAGCCCTAAACTTACTCCCTAAAACTAAGTTCAACCCTAACCTAACCTGAAGCCTAACTCAAACCATAGACCTAACCGTAACCCTAGGCCGACACCTGAAGCTCAACCCCAACCCTAACCTGACCCTGACACTATCTAAAACCGTAACACTGAACCGAAAACTAACAGTAGCCCTAAACTTACTCCCTAAATCTAAATTCAAACCTAACCTAACCAGAAGCCTAACTCAAATCACAGACCTAACCCTAACCCTAGGCGGACACCTTAAGCTCAACCCCAACCCTAACCGGACCCTCACGCTATCTCCAAACGTAACACTGATCCGAAAACTAACAGTAGCCCTAAACTTACTCCCTCAAACTAAGTTCAATCCTAACCTAACCTGAAGCCTAAATGGAACCATAGACCTAACCTTAACACTAGGCAGACACCTTATGCTTAACCCCCAACCTAACCTGACCCTGACGCTTACTCCAACCGTAACAGTTAACCGAAAACTAACAGTAGCCCTAAACTGACTCCCTCAAACTAAGTTCAAACCTAACCTAACCTGAAGCCTAAATCAAATCATAGACCTAACCCTAACACTAGGCGGACACCTTATGCTTAACCCCCACCCTAACCTGACCCTGACACTTACTCCAACTGTAACACATAACCGAAAAATAACAATAGCCCTAAACTTACTCCCTGAACCTAACTTCAAACCTAACCTACCCTGAAGCCTAAATCAAACCATGCACCTAACCTTAACCCTAGGCGAACACCTTAAGCTCAATCGCAACCCTAAACTTGGCATGACGCTAACTCCAACCGTAACAGTTACCCGAAAACTAACAGTAGCCCTAAACTTACTCCCTCAAACTAAGTTCAAACCTAACCTAACCAGAAGCCAAAATGAAACCATACAACTAACCCTAACCCTAGGCGGACACCTTAAGCTCAACCCCAACCCTAACCTGACCCTCACGCTAACGCCAACCGTAACACTGAACCGAAAACTAACAGTAGCCCTAAATTTACTCCCTCAAACTAAGTTCAAACCTAACCTAACCTGAAGCCTAACTCAAACCACAGACCTAACCCTAACCCTAGGCGGACACCTTAAGCTTAACCCCAACCCTAACCGGACCCTCATGCTAACTCCAAACGTAACACTGAACCGAAAACTAACAGTAGCCCTAAACTGACTCCCTCAAACTAAGTTCAAACGTAACCTAATCTGAAGCCTAAATCAAATCATAGACCTAACCCTAACCCTAGGCGGAAAACTTATGCTTAACACCCACCCTAACCTGACCCTGACGCTTACTCCAACTGTAACAGTTAACCGAAAACTAACAGTAGCCCTAAACTTACACCCTCAAACTAACTTCAAACCTATCCTAACCTGAAGCCTAACTCAAACCATAGACCTAACCCTAACCCTAGGCGGACACCTGAAGCTCAACCCCAAACATAACCTGACCCTGACGCTATCTCCAACCGTAACACTGAATCGAAAACTAACAGTAGCCCTAAACTTACTCCCTCAAACTCATTCAAACCTAACCTAACCTGAAGCCTAACTCATACCACAGACCTAACCCTAACCCTAGGCGGACACCTTAAGCTCAACCCCAACCCTAACCTGACCCTCACGCTAACTCCAACCGTAACACTGAACCGAAAATTAACAGTAGCCCTAAACTTACTCCCTCAAACTAAGTTCAAACCTAACCTAACCTGAAGCCTAACTCAAACAATAGACCTAACCCTAACCCTAGGCGGACACCTTAAGCTCAACCCCAACCCTAACCTGACCCTGACGCTATCTCCAACCTTAACACTGAACCGAAAACGAACAGTAGGCCTAAACTTACTACCTCAAACTAAGTTCAAACCTAACCTAACCTGAAGCCTAAATCAAATCATAGACCTAAACCTAACCCTAGGCGGACACCTTATGCTTAACCCCCACCCTAACCTGACCCTGACGCTTACTCCAACTGTAACAGTTAACCGAAAACTAACAGTTGCCCTAAACTTACTTCCTCAAACTAACTTCAAACGTAACCTAACCTGAAGCCTAAATCCAACCATACACCTAACCCTAAACCTAGGCGGACACCTTAGGCTCAACCCCAACACTAACCTGGCCCTGACGCTAACTCCAACAGTAACAGTTACCCGAAAACTAACAGTAGCCCTAAACTTACTCCCTCAAACTAAGTTCAAACCTAACCTAACCTGAAGCCTAAATTTAAACCATACACTTAACCCTAACCCTAGGTAGACACCTTAAGCTCAACCCCAACCCTAACCTGACCCTGACACTAACTCCAACCGTAACACAGAACGGAAAACTAACAGTAGCCCTAAACTTACTCCCTCAAACTAAGTTCAAACCTAACCTAACCTGAAGCCTAACTCAAACAATAGACCTAACCCTAACCCTAGGCGGACACCTTAAGCTTAACCCAACCCTAACCTGACCCTGAAGCTAAATCCAACCGTAACAATGAACCGAAAAATACAGTAGCCCTAAACTTACTCCCTCAAACTAAGTTCAATCCTAACCTAACCTGAAGCCTAAATGAACCCTTAGACCTAACCCTAACCCTAGGCGCACAGCTTATGCTTAACCCCCACCCTAACCTAACCCTGACGCTTACTCCAACCGTAACAGTTAAACGAAAACTAACAGTAGCCCTAAACTTACTGCCTCAAACTAAGTTCAAACCTAACCTAACCTGAAGCCTAAATCTAACCATACACCTAACCCTAACCCTAGGCGGACACCTTAAGCTCAACCCCAACCCTAACCTGACCCTCATGCTAACTCCAACCGTAACACTGAACCGAAAACTAACAGTAGCCCTAAACTTACTCCCTCAAACTAAGTTCAAACCTAACCTAACCTGAAGCCTAACTCAAACCATAGACCTAACCCTAACGCTAGGCGGGACACCTGAAGCTCAACCACAACCCTAACGTGACCCTGACGCTATCTCCAACCGTAACAGTTAACCGAAAACTAACAGTAGCCCTAAACTTACGTCCTCAAACTAAGTTCAAACATAACCTAACCTGAGCCTAAATCAAACCATACACCTAACCGTAACTCTAGGCGGATGCCTTAAGCTCAACCCCAACCATAACCTGGCCCTGACGCTAACTCCAAACGTAACAGTTACCCGAAAACTAACAGTAGCCCTAAACTTACTCCCTCAAACTAAGTTCAAACCTAACCTAACCTGAAGCCTAAATCAAACCATACACCGAACCCTAACCCTAGGCGGACACCTTAAGCTCAACCCCAAACCTAACCTGACCCTGACGCTTACTCCAACCGTAACACTTAACCGAAAACTAACAGTAGACCTAAACTGACTCCCTCAAACTAAGTTCAATCCTAACCTAACCTGAAGCCTAAATCAAATCATAGACCTAACCCTAACCCTAGGCGGACACCTTATGCTTAAACCCCACCCTAACTTGACCCTGACACTTACTCCAACTGTAACAGTTAACCGAAAACTAACAGTAGCCCTAAACTTACTCCCTCAAACTAAGTTCAAACCTAACCTAACCTGAAGCCTAAATCAAACCATATACCTAACCCTAACCCTAGGCGGACACCTTAAGCTCAAACCCAACCCAAACCTGACCCTCACGCTAACTCCAACCGTAACACTGAACCAAAAACTAAAAGTAGCCCTAAACTTACTCCCTCAAACTAAGTTCAAACCTAACCTAACCTGAAGACTAACTCAAACCATAGACCTAAGCCTAACCCTGGGCAGACACCTTATGCTTAACCCCCAGCCTAACCTGACCCTGACGCTTACTCCAACTGCAACAGTTAACCGAAAACTAACAGTAGCCCTAAACTGACTCCCTCAAACTAAGTTCAAACCTAACCTAACCTGAAGCCTAACTCAAACAATAGACCTAACCCTAACCCTAGGCGGACACCTTAAGCTCAACCCCAACCCTAACCGGACCTTCACGCTAACTCCAAACGTAACACTGAACCAAAATCTAACAGTAGCCCTAAACTTAATCCCTCAAACTAAGTTCAATCCTAACCTATCCTGAAGCCTAAATGAAACCATAGACCTAACCCTAACCCTAGGCGGACACCTTATGCTTAACACCCAACCCTAAACTGACCCTGACGCTTACTCCAACTGTAACAGTTAACCGAAAAATAACAGTAGCCCTAAACTTACTCCATCAAACTAACTTCAAACCTAACCTAACCTTAAGCCTAAATGAAACCATACACCTAACCCTAACCCTAGGCGGACACCTTAATCTCAAGCCCAACCCTAACCTGGCCCTGAAGCTAACTCCAAACATAACAGTTTCCCGAAAACTAACAGTAGCCCTAAACTTACTCCCTCAAACTAAGTTCAAACCTAACCTAACCTGAAGCCTAAATCAAACCATACACCTAACCCTAACCCTAGGCGGACACCTTAAGCTCAACCCCAACCCTAACCTGACCTCCAGGCTAACTCCAACCATATCACTGAACCGAAAATTAAGAGTAGCCCTAAACTTACTCGCTCAAACTAAGTACAAACCTAACATAACCTGAAGCCTAACTCAAATAAAAGACCTAACCCTAACAATAGGCGGACACCTGAAGCTCAACCCCAACCCTAACCTGACCCTGACGCTATCTCCAACTGTAACCCTAACCGAAAATTAACAGTAGCCCTAAACTTACTCACTCAAACTAAGTTCAAACGTAACCTAACCTGAAGCCTAAATCAAACCACAGACCTAACCCTAACCCTAGGCGGACACCTTAAGCTCAACTCCAACCCTAACCTGACCCTGACGCTATCTCCAACCGTAACACTGAACCGAAAACTAACAGTAGCCCTAAAATTACTCCCTCAAACTAAGTTCAAACGTAACCTAAACTGGAGCCTAAATCAAACCATGGACATAATCCAAACCCTAGGCGGACACCTCAAGCTAACCCCAAACCTAACCTGACCCTGACGCTAACTCCAACCATAATACTGAACCGAAAACTAACAGTAGCCCTAAACTTACTCCCTCAAACTAAGTTTAAACCTAACCTAACCTGAAGCCTAAATCGAAAAATACACCTAACCCTAACCCTAGGCGGACACCTTAACTTCAACCCCAAACCTAACCCGACCCTAACGCTTACTCCAACTGTAACAGTTAACCGAAAACTAAAAGTAGCCCTAAACTTACTCCCTCAAACTAAGTTGAAACATAACCTAACCTGAAGCCTAAATCAAACCATACAACTAAACCTAACCCTAGGCGGACACCTTAAGCTCAACCCCAACCCTAACCTGGCCGTGTCGCTAACTCTAACCGTAACAGTTACCCGAAAAGTAACAGTAGCCCTAAACTTACTCCCTCAAACTAAGTTCAAACCTAACCTAACCTCAAGCCTAAATCAAACCATACACCTAACCCTAACCCTGGGCGGACACCTGAAGCTCAAACCCAACTTTAACCTGACACTCGTGCTAACTCCAACCGTAAAACTGAACCTAAAACTAACAGTAGCCCTAAACTTACTCCCTAAAACTAAGTTCAAACCTAACCTAACCTGAAGCTTAACTCAAACCATAGACCTAACCCTAACCCTAGGCCGACACCTGAAGCTCAACCCCAACCCTAACCTGACCCTGACGCTATCTCCAACCATAACACTGAACCGAAAACTAACAGTAGTCCTAAACTTACTCCCTAAAACTAAGTTCAAACCTAACCTAACCTGAAGCCTAAGTCAAATCGCAGACCTAACCCTAAACCTAGGCGGACACCTTAAGCTCAACCCCAACCCTAACCGGACCCTAACGCTAACTCCAAACGTAACACTGAACCGAAAACTAACAGTAGCTCTAAACTTACTCCCTCAAACTAAGTTCAAACCTAACCTAACCTGAATACTAACTCAAACAATAGACCTAACCCTAACCCTAGGCGGACACCTTAAGCTTAACCCCATCCCTAACCTGACCCTGAGGCTAAATCCAGCCATAACACTGAAACGAAAACTAACAGTAGGCCTAAACTTACTCCCTCAAACTAAGTTCAAACCTAACCTAACCTGAAGCATAACTCAAACCATAGACCTCACCCTAACCCTATGCGGACACCTTATGCATATCCCCCACCCTAACCGGACCCTGACGCTTACTCCAACCGAAACAGTTAAACGAAAACTAACAGTAGCCCTAAACTTACTCCCTCAAACTAAGTTCAAACCTAATCTAACCTTAAGCCTAAATCAAACCATACACTTAACCCTAACCCTAGGCGGACACCTGAAGCTCTACCCCAAACCTAACCTGACCCTGACGCTTACTCCAACCGTAACAGTTAACCGAAAACTAACAGTAGCCCTAAATTTACTCCCTCAAACTAAGTTCAAACCTAAACTAACCTGAAGCATAAATCAAACCATACACCTAACCCTAACCCTAGGCGGACACCTTAAGCTCAACCCCAAACCTAACCTGACCCTCACGCTTACTCCAAACGTAACACTTAACCGAAAACTAACAGTAGCCCTAAACTGACTCCCTCAACCTAAGTTCAAACCTAACATAACCTGAAGCCTAACTCAAACCATAGACCTAACCCTAACCCTAGGTGGACACCTGAAGCTCAACCCCAACCCTAAGCTGACCCTGACGTTATCTCCAACCATAACACTGAACCGAAAACTAACAGTAGAGCTAAATTTACTCCCTCAAACTAACCTCAAACCTAACATAACCTGAAGCCTAACTCAAACAATAGACCTAACCCTAACCCTAGGCGGACACCTTAAGCTTAACCCCAAACCTAACCTGACCCTGACGCTAACTCCAAACATAATACTGAACCGAAAACTAACAGTAGCCCTAAACTTACTCACTCAAACTAAGTTCAAACGTAACCTAACCTGGAGCCTAAATCAAACCATGGACCTAACCCTAACCCTAGGCGGACACCTCAAGCTAACCCCAACACTAACCTGACCCTGACTCTAACTCCAACCATAATACTGAACCGAAAACTAACAGTAGCCCTAAACTTACTCCCTCAAACTAAGTTCAATCCTAACCTAACCTGAAGTCTAAATGAAACCATAGACCTAACCCTAACCCTAGGCAGACACCTTAAGCTCAACCCCAACCCTAATCTGACCCTGACGCTTACTACAACTGTAACAGTTAACCGAAAACTAACAGTAGCCCTAAACTTACTCTCTGAAACTAACTTCAAACCTAACCTAACCTGAAGCCTAAATCAAACCATACACCTAACCCTAACACTAGGCGGACACCTTAAGCTCAACGCCAAACCTAACCTGACCCTGACGCTAACTCCAACCATAACAGTTACCCGAAAACTAACAGTAGACCTAAATTTACTCCCTCAAACTAAGTTCAAACCTAACCTAACCTGAAGCCTAACTCAAACCACAGTCCTAACCCTAACCCTAGGTGGACACCTTAAGCTCAACCCCAACCCTAACCTGACACTCACGCTAACTCCAACCGAAACACTGAACCGAAAATTAACAGTATCCCTAATCTTACTCACTCAGACTAAGTTCAAACCTAACCTAACCTGAAGCCTAACTCAAACCATAGACCTAACCCTAACCCTAGGCGGACATCTGAAGTTCAAACACAACCCTAACCTGACCCTCACGCTAACTCCAACCATAACACTGAACCGAAAACTAACAGTAGACCTAAACTTACTCCCTCAAACTAAGTTCAAACCTAACCTAACCTGAAGCCTAACTCAAACCACAGTCCTAACCCTAACCCTAGGTGGACACCTTAAGCTCAACCCCAACCCTAACCGGACCCTCTAAATCCAAACGTAACACTGAACCGAAAACTAACACTAGCCCTAAACTTACTCACTCAAACTAAGTTCAAACGTAACCTAACCTGAAGCCTAAATCAAACCACAGACCTAACCCTAACCCTAGTCGGACACCTTAAGCTCAACTCCAACCCTCACCTGACCCTGACGATATCACCAACCGTAACACTGAACCGAAAACTAACATTAGCCCTAAACTTACTCCCTCAAACAAAGTTCAAACGTAACCTAACCTGAAGCCTAAATCAAACCATACACCTAACCCTAACCCAAGGCGGACACCTTAAGCTCAACCCCAAACCTAAATTGACCCTGACGCTTACTCCAACCGTAACAGTTAACCGAAAACTAACAGTAGCCCTAAATTGACTCCCTCAAACTAAGTTCAAACATAACCTAACCTGAAGCCTAAATCAAACCATACACCTAACCCTAACCCTAGGCGGACACCTTAAGCTCAACCCCAACCCTAACCTGGCCGTGACGCTAACTCCAACCGTAACAGTTACCCGAAAACTAACAGTAGCCCTAAACTTACTCCCTCAAACTAAGTTGAAACCTAACCTAACCTGAAGCCTAAATCAAACCATACACCTAACCCTAACCCTAGGCGGACACCTGAAGCTCAAACCCTAACCTAACCGGATCCTCACGCTAACTCCAACCGTAACACTGAACCTAAAACTAACAGTAGCCCTAAACTTACTCCCTAAAACTAAGTTCAAACCTAACCTAACCTGAAGCCTAAATCAAACCATACACCTAACCCTAACCCTAGGCGGACACCTTAAGCTCAACCCCAACCCTAACCTGAACTCTAGGCTAACTCCAACCATATCACTGAACCGAAAACTAAGAGTAGCCCTAAACTGAGTCCCTCAAACAAAGTTCAAACATAACCTTACCTGAAGCCTAAATCAAATCTTAGACCTAACCCTAACCCTAGGCGGACACCTTAAGCTCAACTCCAAGCCTAAACTGACCCTGACACTATCTCCAATCGTAAAACTGAACCGAAAACTAACAGTAGTCCTAAACTTACTCACTCAAACTAAGTTCAAACGTAACCTAACCTGGAACCTAAATCAAACCATGGAACTTACCCTAACCCTAGGCGTACACCTCAAGCTAACCCCAACCCTAACCTGACCCTGACGCTAACTCCAACCATAATACTGAACCGAAAACTAACAGTAGCCCTAAAGTTACTCCCTCAAACTAAGTTCAAACCTAACCTAACCTGAAGCCTAAATCAAACCATACACCTAACCCTAACCCTAGGCGGACACCTTAACTTCAACCCCAAACCTAACCTGACCCTGACGCTTACTCCAACTGTAACAGTTAACCGAAAACTAACAGTAGCCCTAAACTTACTCCCTCAAACTAAGTTCAAACATAACCTAACCTGAAGCCTAAATCAAACCATACACCTAACGCTAATCCTAGGCGTACACCTTAAGCTCAACCCCAACCCTAACCTGGCCCTGACGATTACTCCAACTGTAACACATACCCGAAAAATAACAATAGCCCTAAACTTACTCCCTGAACCTAACTTCAAACCTAACCTACCCTGAAGCCTAAATCAAACCATGCACCTAACCCTAACCCTAGGCGGACACCTTAAGCTCAACCCCAACCCTAACCTGACCCTCAAGCTAACGCCAAACGTAACACTGAACCGAAAACTAACAGTAGCCCTAAATTTACTCCCTCAAACTAAGTTCAAACGTAACCTAACCTGAAGCCTAACTCAAACCACAGACCTAACCGTAACCCTAGGCGGACACCTTAAGCTTAACCCCAACCCTAACCTGACCTTGAGGCTAAATCCAACCATAACACTGAACCGAAAATTAACAGTAGCCCTAAACTGACTCCCTCAAACTAAGTTCAAACGTAACCTAACCTGAAGCCTAAATCAAATCATAGACCTAACCCTAACCCTAGGCGGAAAACTTATGCTTAACCCCCACCCTAACCTGACCCTGACGCTTACTCAAACTGTAACAGTTAACCGAAAACTAACAGTAGCCCTAAACTTACACCCTCAAACTAACTTCAAACCTAACCTAACCTGAAGCCTAACTCAAACCATAGACCTAACCCTAACCCTAGGTGGACACCTGAAGCTCAACCCCAAACATAACCTGACCCTGACGCTATCTCCAACCGTAACACTGAACCGAAAACTAACAGTAGCCCTAAACTTACTCCCTCAAACTCATTCAAACCTAACCTAACCTGAAGCCTAACTCAAACCACAGACCTAACCCTAACCCTAGGCGGACACCTTAAGCTCAACCCCATCCCTAACCTGACCCTCACGCTAACTCCAACCGTAACACTGAACCGAAAACTAACAGTAGCCCTAAACTTACTCCCTCAAACTAAGTTCAAACCTAACCTAACCTGAAGCCTAACTCAAACCATAGACCTAACCCTAGCCCTAGGTGGACACCTGAAGCTCAACCCCAACCCTAACCTGACCCTGACGCTTACTCAAACTGTAACAGTTAACCGAAAACTAACAGGAGCCCTAAACTTACTCCCTCAAACTAAGTTCAAACCTAACCTAACCTGAAGCCTAACTCAAACCATAGACCTAACACTAGCCCTAGGCGGACACCTGAATCTCAACTCCAAACCTAACCTGACCCTCACGCTAACTCCAACCGTAACACTGAACCGAAAACTAACAGTAGCCCTAAACTTACTCCCTCAAACTAAGTTCAAACCTAACCTAACCTGAAGCCTAACTCAAACAATAGACCTAACCCTAACCCTAGGCGGACACCTTAAGCTTAACCCCAACCCTAACCTGACCCTGAGGCTAAATCCAACCGTAACACTGATCCGAAAACTAACAGTAGCCCTAAATTTACTCACTCAAACTAAGTTCAATCCTAACCTAACCTGAAGCCTAAATCAAATCATAGACCTAACCCTGACCCTAGGCGGACACCTTATGCTTAATCCCCAGCCTAACCTGACCCTGACGCTTACTCCAACTGTAACAGTTAACCGAAAACTAACAGTAGCCCTAAACTGACTCCCTCAAACTAACTTCAAACCTAACCTAACCTGAAGCCTAAATGAAACCATACACCTAACCCTAACCCTAGGCAGACACCTTAACTTCAACCCCAAATCTAACCAGACCCTGACGCTTACTCCAACTGTAAGAGTTAACCGAAAACTAACAGTAGCCCTAAACTTACTCCTTCAAACTAAGTTCAAACATAACCTAACCTGAAGCCTAAATCAATCCATACACCTAACCCTAATCCTAGGCGGCCACCTTAAGCTCAACCCCAACCCTCACCTGGCCCTGATGCTAACTACAACCGTAACAGTTACCTGAAAACTAACAGTAGCCCTAAACTTACTCCCTCAAACTAAGTTCAAACCTAACCTAACCTGAAGCCTAAATCAAACCATACAACTAACCCTAACCCAAGGCGGACACCTGAAGCTCAAACCCAACCCTAACCTGACCCTCACGATAACTCCAACCGTAACACTGAACCTAAAACTAACAGTAGCCCTAAACTTACTCCCTAAAACTAAGTTCAACCCTAACCTAACCTGAAGCCTAACTCAAACCATAGACCTAACCGTAACCCTAGGCCGACACCTGAAGCTCAACCCCAACCCTAACCTGACCCTGACACTATCTAAAACCGTAACACTGAACCGAAAACTAACAGTAGCCCTAAACTTACTCCCTAAATCTAAATTCAAACCTAACCTAACCAGAAGCCTAACTCAAATCACAGACCTAACCCTAACCCTAGGCGGACACCTTAAGCTCAACCCCAACCCTAACCGGACCCTCACGCTATCTCCAAACGTAACACTGATCCGAAAACTAACAGTAGCCCTAAACTTACTCCCTCAAACTAAGTTCAATCCTAACCTAACCTGAAGCCTAAATGGAACCATAGACCTAACCTTAACACTAGGCGGACACCTTATGCTTAACCCCCAACCTAACCTGACCCTGACGCTTACTCCAACCGTAACAGTTAACCGAAAACTAACAGTAGCCCTAAACTGACTCCCTCAAACTAAGTTCAAACCTAACCTAACCTGAAGCCTAAATCAAATCATAGACCTAACCCTAACACTAGGCGGACACCTTATGCTTAACCCCCACCCTAACCTGACCCTGACACTTACTCCAACTGTAACACATAACCGAAAAATAACAATAGCCCTAAACTTACTCCCTGAACCTAACTTCAAACCTAACCTACCCTGAAGCCTAAATCAAACCATGCACCTAACCTTAACCCTAGGCGAACACCTTAAGCTCAATCGCAACCCTAAACTTGGCATGACGCTAACTCCAACCGTAACAGTTACCCGAAAACTAACAGTAGCCCTAAACTTACTCCCTCAAACTAAGTTCAAACCTAACCTAACCAGAAGCCAAAATGAAACCATACAACTAACCCTAACCCTAGGCGGACACCTTAAGCTCAACCCCAACCCTAACCTGACCCTCACGCTAACGCCAACCGTAACACTGAACCGAAAACTAACAGTAGCCCTAAATTTACTCCCTCAAACTAAGTTCAAACCTAACCTAACCTGAAGCCTAACTCAAACCACAGACCTAACCCTAACCCTAGGCGGACACCTTAAGCTTAACCCCAACCCTAACCGGACCCTCATGCTAACTCCAAACGTAACACTGAACCGAAAACTAACAGTAGCCCTAAACTGACTCCCTCAAACTAAGTTCAAACGTAACCTAATCTGAAGCCTAAATCAAATCATAGACCTAACCCTAACCCTAGGCGGAAAACTTATGCTTAACACCCACCCTAACCTGACCCTGACGCTTACTCCAACTGTAACAGTTACCCGAAAACTAACAGTAGCCCTAAACTTACTCCCTCAAACTAAGTTCAAACCTAACCTAACCTGAAGCCTAACTCAAACCACAGTCCTAACCCTAACCCTAGGTGGACACCTTAAGCTCAACCCCAACCCTAACCTGACACTCACGCTAACTCCAACCGAAACACTGAACCGAAAATTAACAGTATCCCTAATCTTACTCACTCAGACTAAGTTCAAACCTAACCTAACCTGAAGCCTAACTCAAACCATAGACCTAACCCTAACCCTAGGCGGACATCTGAAGTTCAAACACAACCCTAACCTGACCCTCACGCTAACTCCAACCATAACACTGAACCGAAAACTAACAGTAGACCTAAACTTACTCCCTCAAACTAAGTTCAAACCTAACCTAACCTGAAGCCTAACTCAAACCACAGTCCTAACCCTAACCCTAGGTGGACACCTTAAGCTCAACCCCAACCCTAACCGGACCCTCTAAATCCAAACGTAACACTGAACCGAAAACTAACACTAGCCCTAAACTTACTCACTCAAACTAAGTTCAAACGTAACCTAACCTGAAGCCTAAATCAAACCACAGACCTAACCCTAACCCTAGTCGGACACCTTAAGCTCAACTCCAACCCTCACCTGACCCTGACGATATCACCAACCGTAACACTGAACCGAAAACTAACATTAGCCCTAAACTTACTCCCTCAAACAAAGTTCAAACGTAACCTAACCTGAAGCCTAAATCAAACCATACACCTAACCCTAACCCAAGGCGGACACCTTAAGCTCAACCCCAAACCTAAATTGACCCTGACGCTTACTCCAACCGTAACAGTTAACCGAAAACTAACAGTAGCCCTAAATTGACTCCCTCAAACTAAGTTCAAACATAACCTAACCTGAAGCCTAAATCAAACCATACACCTAACCCTAACCCTAGGCGGACACCTTAAGCTCAACCCCAACCCTAACCTGGCCGTGACGCTAACTCCAACCGTAACAGTTACCCGAAAACTAACAGTAGCCCTAAACTTACTCCCTCAAACTAAGTTGAAACCTAACCTAACCTGAAGCCTAAATCAAACCATACACCTAACCCTAACCCTAGGCGGACACCTGAAGCTCAAACCCTAACCTAACCGGATCCTCACGCTAACTCCAACCGTAACACTGAACCTAAAACTAACAGTAGCCCTAAACTTACTCCCTAAAACTAAGTTCAAACCTAACCTAACCTGAAGCCTAAATCAAACCATACACCTAACCCTAACCCTAGGCGGACACCTTAAGCTCAACCCCAACCCTAACCTGAACTCTAGGCTAACTCCAACCATATCACTGAACCGAAAACTAAGAGTAGCCCTAAACTGAGTCCCTCAAACAAAGTTCAAACATAACCTTACCTGAAGCCTAAATCAAATCTTAGACCTAACCCTAACCCTAGGCGGACACCTTAAGCTCAACTCCAAGCCTAAACTGACCCTGACACTATCTCCAATCGTAAAACTGAACCGAAAACTAACAGTAGTCCTAAACTTACTCACTCAAACTAAGTTCAAACGTAACCTAACCTGGAACCTAAATCAAACCATGGAACTTACCCTAACCCTAGGCGTACACCTCAAGCTAACCCCAACCCTAACCTGACCCTGACGCTAACTCCAACCATAATACTGAACCGAAAACTAACAGTAGCCCTAAAGTTACTCCCTCAAACTAAGTTCAAACCTAACCTAACCTGAAGCCTAAATCAAACCATACACCTAACCCTAACCCTAGGCGGACACCTTAACTTCAACCCCAAACCTAACCTGACCCTGACGCTTACTCCAACTGTAACAGTTAACCGAAAACTAACAGTAGCCCTAAACTTACTCCCTCAAACTAAGTTCAAACATAACCTAACCTGAAGCCTAAATCAAACCATACACCTAACGCTAATCCTAGGCGTACACCTTAAGCTCAACCCCAACCCTAACCTGGCCCTGACGATTACTCCAACTGTAACACATACCCGAAAAATAACAATAGCCCTAAACTTACTCCCTGAACCTAACTTCAAACCTAACCTACCCTGAAGCCTAAATCAAACCATGCACCTAACCCTAACCCTAGGCGGACACCTTAAGCTCAACCCCAACCCTAACCTGACCCTCAAGCTAACGCCAAACGTAACACTGAACCGAAAACTAACAGTAGCCCTAAATTTACTCCCTCAAACTAAGTTCAAACGTAACCTAACCTGAAGCCTAACTCAAACCACAGACCTAACCGTAACCCTAGGCGGACACCTTAAGCTTAACCCCAACCCTAACCTGACCTTGAGGCTAAATCCAACCATAACACTGAACCGAAAATTAACAGTAGCCCTAAACTGACTCCCTCAAACTAAGTTCAAACGTAACCTAACCTGAAGCCTAAATCAAATCATAGACCTAACCCTAACCCTAGGCGGAAAACTTATGCTTAACCCCCACCCTAACCTGACCCTGACGCTTACTCAAACTGTAACAGTTAACCGAAAACTAACAGTAGCCCTAAACTTACACCCTCAAACTAACTTCAAACCTAACCTAACCTGAAGCCTAACTCAAACCATAGACCTAACCCTAACCCTAGGTGGACACCTGAAGCTCAACCCCAAACATAACCTGACCCTGACGCTATCTCCAACCGTAACACTGAACCGAAAACTAACAGTAGCCCTAAACTTACTCCCTCAAACTCATTCAAACCTAACCTAACCTGAAGCCTAACTCAAACCACAGACCTAACCCTAACCCTAGGCGGACACCTTAAGCTCAACCCCATCCCTAACCTGACCCTCACGCTAACTCCAACCGTAACACTGAACCGAAAACTAACAGTAGCCCTAAACTTACTCCCTCAAACTAAGTTCAAACCTAACCTAACCTGAAGCCTAACTCAAACCATAGACCTAACCCTAGCCCTAGGTGGACACCTGAAGCTCAACCCCAACCCTAACCTGACCCTGACGCTTACTCAAACTGTAACAGTTAACCGAAAACTAACAGGAGCCCTAAACTTACTCCCTCAAACTAAGTTCAAACCTAACCTAACCTGAAGCCTAACTCAAACCATAGACCTAACACTAGCCCTAGGCGGACACCTGAATCTCAACTCCAAACCTAACCTGACCCTCACGCTAACTCCAACCGTAACACTGAACCGAAAACTAACAGTAGCCCTAAACTTACTCCCTCAAACTAAGTTCAAACCTAACCTAACCTGAAGCCTAACTCAAACAATAGACCTAACCCTAACCCTAGGCGGACACCTTAAGCTTAACCCCAACCCTAACCTGACCCTGAGGCTAAATCCAACCGTAACACTGATCCGAAAACTAACAGTAGCCCTAAATTTACTCACTCAAACTAAGTTCAATCCTAACCTAACCTGAAGCCTAAATCAAATCATAGACCTAACCCTGACCCTAGGCGGACACCTTATGCTTAATCCCCAGCCTAACCTGACCCTGACGCTTACTCCAACTGTAACAGTTAACCGAAAACTAACAGTAGCCCTAAACTGACTCCCTCAAACTAACTTCAAACCTAACCTAACCTGAAGCCTAAATGAAACCATACACCTAACCCTAACCCTAGGCAGACACCTTAACTTCAACCCCAAATCTAACCAGACCCTGACGCTTACTCCAACTGTAAGAGTTAACCGAAAACTAACAGTAGCCCTAAACTTACTCCTTCAAACTAAGTTCAAACATAACCTAACCTGAAGCCTAAATCAATCCATACACCTAACCCTAATCCTAGGCGGCCACCTTAAGCTCAACCCCAACCCTCACCTGGCCCTGATGCTAACTACAACCGTAACAGTTACCTGAAAACTAACAGTAGCCCTAAACTTACTCCCTCAAACTAAGTTCAAACCTAACCTAACCTGAAGCCTAAATCAAACCATACAACTAACCCTAACCCAAGGCGGACACCTGAAGCTCAAACCCAACCCTAACCTGACCCTCACGATAACTCCAACCGTAACACTGAACCTAAAACTAACAGTAGCCCTAAACTTACTCCCTAAAACTAAGTTCAACCCTAACCTAACCTGAAGCCTAACTCAAACCATAGACCTAACCGTAACCCTAGGCCGACACCTGAAGCTCAACCCCAACCCTAACCTGACCCTGACACTATCTAAAACCGTAACACTGAACCGAAAACTAACAGTAGCCCTAAACTTACTCCCTAAATCTAAATTCAAACCTAACCTAACCAGAAGCCTAACTCAAATCACAGACCTAACCCTAACCCTAGGCGGACACCTTAAGCTCAACCCCAACCCTAACCGGACCCTCACGCTATCTCCAAACGTAACACTGATCCGAAAACTAACAGTAGCCCTAAACTTACTCCCTCAAACTAAGTTCAATCCTAACCTAACCTGAAGCCTAAATGGAACCATAGACCTAACCTTAACACTAGGCGGACACCTTATGCTTAACCCCCAACCTAACCTGACCCTGACGCTTACTCCAACCGTAACAGTTAACCGAAAACTAACAGTAGCCCTAAACTGACTCCCTCAAACTAAGTTCAAACCTAACCTAACCTGAAGCCTAAATCAAATCATAGACCTAACCCTAACACTAGGCGGACACCTTATGCTTAACCCCCACCCTAACCTGACCCTGACACTTACTCCAACTGTAACACATAACCGAAAAATAACAATAGCCCTAAACTTACTCCCTGAACCTAACTTCAAACCTAACCTACCCTGAAGCCTAAATCAAACCATGCACCTAACCTTAACCCTAGGCGAACACCTTAAGCTCAATCGCAACCCTAAACTTGGCATGACGCTAACTCCAACCGTAACAGTTACCCGAAAACTAACAGTAGCCCTAAACTTACTCCCTCAAACTAAGTTCAAACCTAACCTAACCAGAAGCCAAAATGAAACCATACAACTAACCCTAACCCTAGGCGGACACCTTAAGCTCAACCCCAACCCTAACCTGACCCTCACGCTAACGCCAACCGTAACACTGAACCGAAAACTAACAGTAGCCCTAAATTTACTCCCTCAAACTAAGTTCAAACCTAACCTAACCTGAAGCCTAACTCAAACCACAGACCTAACCCTAACCCTAGGCGGACACCTTAAGCTTAACCCCAACCCTAACCGGACCCTCATGCTAACTCCAAACGTAACACTGAACCGAAAACTAACAGTAGCCCTAAACTGACTCCCTCAAACTAAGTTCAAACGTAACCTAATCTGAAGCCTAAATCAAATCATAGACCTAACCCTAACCCTAGGCGGAAAACTTATGCTTAACACCCACCCTAACCTGACCCTGACGCTTACTCCAACTGTAACAGTTAACCGAAAACTAACAGTAGCCCTAAACTTACACCCTCAAACTAACTTCAAACCTATCCTAACCTGAAGCCTAACTCAAACCATAGACCTAACCCTAACCCTAGGCGGACACCTGAAGCTCAACCCCAAACATAACCTGACCCTGACGCTATCTCCAACCGTAACACTGAATCGAAAACTAACAGTAGCCCTAAACTTACTCCCTCAAACTCATTCAAACCTAACCTAACCTGAAGCCTAACTCATACCACAGACCTAACCCTAACCCTAGGCGGACACCTTAAGCTCAACCCCAACCCTAACCTGACCCTCACGCTAACTCCAACCGTAACACTGAACCGAAAATTAACAGTAGCCCTAAACTTACTCCCTCAAACTAAGTTCAAACCTAACCTAACCTGAAGCCTAACTCAAACAATAGACCTAATCCTAACCCTAGGCAGACACCTTAAGCTTAATCCCAATCCTAACTTGACGCTGAGGTTAATCCATCCTTAACACTGAACCGAAAACTAACAGTAGCCCTAAACTTACTCCCTCAAACTAAGTTCAAACCTAACCTAACCTGAAGCCTAACTCAAACCATAGACCTAACACTAGCCCTAGGCGGACACCTGAAGCTCAACTCCAACCCTAACCTGACCCTCACGCTAACTCCAACCGTAACACTGAACCGAAAATTAACAGTAGCCCTAAACTTACTCCCTCAAACTAAGTTCAAACCTAACCTAACCTGAAGCCTAACTCAAACAATAGACCTAACCCTAACCCTAAGCGGACACCTTAATCTTAGCCCCAACCCTAACCTGACCCTGAGGCTAAATCCAACCGTAACACAGATCCGAAAATTAACAGTAGCCCTAAACTTACTCCCTCAAACTAAGTTCAATCCTAACCTAACCTGAAGCCTAAATCAAATCATAGGACTAACCCTGACCCTAGGCGGACACCTTATGCTTAACCCCCAGCCTAACCTGACCCTGACGCTTACTCCAACTGTAACAGTTAACTGAAAACTAACAGAAGCCCTAAACTGACCCCCTCAAACTAACTTCAAACCTAACCTAACCTGAAGCCTAAATGAAACCATACACCTAACCCTAACCCTAGGCGGACACCTTAAGCTCAACCCCAAACCTAACTTGGCCCTGAAGCTAACTCCAACAGTAACAGTTACCCGAAAACTAACAGTAGCCCTAAACTTACTCCCTCAAACTAAGTTCAAACATAACCTAACCTGAAGCCTAAATCAAACCTTACACATAACCGTAACCCCAGGTGGACACCTTCAGCTCAACCCCAACCATAACCTGGCCCTGACGCTATCTCCAATCGTAACAATTACCCGAAAACTAACCGTAGCCCTGAACATACTCCCTCAAACTAAGTTCAAACCTAAACTAACCTGAAGCCTAAATCAAACCATACACCTAACCCTAACCCTAGACGGACACCTTAAGCTCAACCCCAACCCTAACCTGGCCCTGACACTAACTCCAACAGTAACAGTTACACGAAAACTAAGAGTAGCCCTAAACTTACTCCATCAAACTAAGTTCAAACCTAACCTAACCTGAAGCCTAACTCAAACCACAGACCTAACCCTAACCCTAGGCCGAAACCTTAAGCTCAACCCCAACCCTAACCGGACCCTCACACTAACTCAAAAAGTAACACTGAACCCAAAACTAACAGTAGCCCTAAACTTACTCCCTCAAACTAAGTTCAAACCTAACCTAACCTGAAGCCTAACTCAAACCACAGACCTAACCCTAACCCTAGGCGGACACCTTAAGCTTAACCCCAACCCTAACCTGACCTTGAGGCTAAATCCAACCGTAACACTGAACCGAAAACTAACAGTAGCCCTAAACTGACTCCCTCAAACTAAGTTCAAACGTAACCTAACCTGAAGCCTAAATGAAATCATAGACCTAACCCTAACCCTAGGCGGAAAACTTATGCTTAACCCCCACCCTAACCTGACCCTCACGCTTACTCAAACTGTAACAGTTAACCGAAAACTAACAGTAGCCCTAAACTTACACCCTCAAACTAACTTCAAACCTAACCTAACCTGAAGCCTAACTCAAACCATAGACCTAACCCTAACCCTAGGTGGACACCTGAAGCTCAACCCCAAACATAACCTGACCCTGACGCTAGTTCCAACCGTAACACTGAACCGAAAACTAACAGTAGCCCTAAACTTACTCAATCAAACTCATTCAAACCTAACCTAACCTGAAGCCTAACTCAAACCACAGACCTAACCCTAGCCCTAGGTGGACACCTGAAGCTCAACCCCAACCCTAACCTGACCCTGACGCTATCTCCAACCATAACACTGAACCGAAAACTAACAGGAGCCCTAAACTTACTCCCTCAAACTAAGTTCAAACCTAACCTAACCTGAAGCCTAACTCAAACCATAGACCTAACACTAGCCCTAGGCGGACACCTGAATCTCAACTCCAACCCAAACCTGACCCTCACGCTAACTCCAACCGTAACACTGACCGAAAACTAACAGTAGCCCTAAACTTACTCCCTCAAACTAAGTTCAAACCTAACCTAACCTGAAGCCTAACTCAAACAATAGACCTAACCCTAACCCTAGGCGGACACCTTAAGCTTAACCCCAACCCTAACCTGACCCTGAGGCTAAATCCAACCGTAACACTGATCCGAAAACTAACAGTAGCCCTAAATTTACTCACTCAAACTAAGTTCAATCCTAACCTAACCTGAAGCCTAAATCAAATCATAGACCTAACCCTGACCCTAGGCGGACACCTTATGCTTAATCCCCAGCCTAACCTGACCCTGACGCTTACTCCAAATGTAACAGTTAACCGAAAACTAACAGTAGCCCTAAACTGACTCCCTCAAAGTAACTTCAAACCTAACCTAACCTGAAGCCTAAATGAAACCATACACCTAACCCTAACCCTAGGCAGACACCTTAACTTCAACCCCAAATCTAACCTGACCCTGACGCTTACTCCAACTGTAAGAGTTAACCGAAAACTAACAGTAGCCCTAAACTTACTCCCTCAAACTAAGTTCAAACATAAGCTAACCTGAAGCCTAAATCAAACCATACACCTAACCCTAATCCTAGGCGGACACCTTAAGCTCAACCCCAACCCTCACCTGGCCCTGACGCTAACTACAACCGTAACAGTTACCTGAAAACTAACAGTAGCCATAAACTTACTCCCTCAAACTAAGTTCAAACCTAACCTAACCTGAAGCCTAAATCAAACCATACACCTAACCCTAACCCAAGGCGGACACCTGAAGCTCAAACCCAACCCTAACCTGACCCTCACGATAACACCAACCGTAACACTGAACCTAAAACTAACAGTAGCCCTAAACTTACTCCCTAAAACTAAATTCAAACCTAACCTAACCAGAAGCCTAACTCAAATCACAGACCTAACCCTAACCCTAGGCGGACACCTTAAGGTCAACCCCAACCCTAACCGGACCCTCACGCTAACTCCAAACGTAACACTGATCCGAAAACTAACAGTAGCCCTAAACTTACTCCCTCAAACTAAGTTCATTCCTAACCTAACCTGAAGCCTAAATGGAACCATAGACCTAACCTTAACACTAGGCGGACACCTTATGCTTAACCCCCAACCTAACGTGACCCTGACGCTTACTCCAACCGTAACAGTTAACCGAAAACGAACAGTAGCCCTAAACTGACTCCCTCAAACTAAGTTCAAACCTAACCTAACCTGAAGCCTAACTCAAACCACAGACCTAACCCTAACCCTAGGCGGACACCTTAAGCTTAACCCCAACCCTAACCGTACCCTCATGCTAACTCCAAACGTAACACTGAACCGAAAACTAACAGTAGCCCTAAACTGACTCCCTCAAACTAAGTTCAAACGTAACCTAATCTGAAGCCTAAATCAAATCATAGACCTAACCCTAACCCTAGGCGGAAAACTTATGCTTAACACCCACCCTAACCTGACCCTGACGCTTACTCCAACTGTAACAGTTAACCGAAAACTAACAGTAGCCCTAAACTTACACCCTCAAACTAACTTCAAACCTATCCTAACCTGAAGCCTAACTCAAACCATAGACCTAACCCTAACCCTAGGCGGACACCTGAAGCTCAACCCCAAACATAACCTGACCCTGACGCTATCTCCAACCGTAACACTGAATCGAAAACTAACAGTAGCCCTAAACTTACTCCCTCAAACTCATTCAAACCTAACCTAACCTGAAGCCTAACTCATACCACAGACCTAACCCTAACCCTAGGCGGACACCTTAAGCTCAACCCCAACCCTAACCTGACCCTCACGCTAACTCCAACCGTAACACTGAACCGAAAATTAACAGTAGCCCTAAACTTACTCCCTCAAACTAAGTTCGAACCTAACCTAACCTGAAGCCTAACTCAAACAATAGACCTAATCCTAACCCTAGGCAGACACCTTAAGCTTAATCCCAATCCTAACTTGACGCTGAGGCTAAATCCATCCTTAACACTGAACCGAAAACTAACAGTAGCCCTAAACTTACTCCCTCAAACTAAGTTCAAACCTAACCTAACCTGAAGCCTAACTCAAACCATAGACCTAACACTAGCCCTAGGCGGACACCTGAAGCTCAACTCCAACCCTAACCTGACCCTCACGCTAACTCCAACCGTAACACTGAACCGAAAATTAACAGTAGCCCTAAACTTACTCCCTCAAATTAAGTTCAAACCTAACCTAACCTGAAGCCTAACTCAAACAATAGACCTAACACTAACCCTAGGCGGACACCTTAATCTTAGCCCCAACCCTAACCTGACCCTGAGGCTAAATCCAACCGTAACACAGATCCGAAAATTAATAGTAGCCCTAAACTTACTCCCTCAAACTAAGTTCAATCCTAACCTAACCTGAAGCCTAAATCAAATCATAGACCTAACCCTGACCCTAGGCGGACACCTTATGCTTAACCCCCAGCCTAACCTGACCCTGACGCTTACTCCAACTGTAACAGTTAACTGAAAACTAACAGAAGCCCTAAACTGACCCCCTCAAACTAACTTCAAACCTAACCTAACCTGAAGCCTAAATGAAACCATACACCTAACCCTAACCCTAGGCGGACACCTTAAGCTCAACCCCAAACCTAACTTGGCCCTGACGCTAACTCCAACAGTAACAGTTACCCGAAAACTAACAGTAGCCCTAAACTTACTCCCTCAAACTAAGTTCAAACCTAACCTAACCTGAAGCCTAAATCAAACCATATACCTAACCCTAACCATATGCGGACACCTTAAGCTCAACCCCAACCCTAACCAGGCCGTGACGCTAACTCAAACCGTAACAGTTACCCGAAAACTAACAGTAGCCCTAAACTTACTCCCTCAAACGAAGTTCAAACCTAACCTAACCTGAAGCCTAACTCAAACCACAGACCTAAACCTAACCCTAGGCGGACCCCTTAAGCTCAACCCCAACCCTAACCTGACAATCACGCTAACTCCAACCGTAACACTGAACCGAAAAGTAACAGTAGCCCTAAACTTACTCCCTCAAACTAAGTTCAAACCTAACCTAACCTGAAGCCTAACTCAAACAATAGACCTAAACCTAACCCTAGGCGGACACCTTAAGCTTAACCCCAACCCTAACCTGACCCTGAGGCTAAAACCAACCGTAACACTGAACCGAAAAGTAACAGTAGCCCTAAACTTACTCCCTCAAACTAAGTTCAAACCTAACCTAACCTGAAGCCTAACTCAAACCATAGACCTAACACTAACCCTAGACAGACTCCTCAAGCTAACCGCAACCCTAACCTGACCCTGACGCTAACTCCAACCATAATACTGAACAGAAAACTAACAGTAGCCCTAAACTTACTCCGTCAAACTAAGTTCAAACCTAACCCAACCTGAAGCCTAAATCAAACCATACACCTAAACCTAACCCTAGGCGGACACCTTAAGCTCAACCCCAAACCTAACCTGACCCTGTCGCTTACTCCAACCGTAACAGTTAACCGAAAACTAACAGTAGCCCTAAACTTACTCCCTCAAACTAAGTTCAAACATAACCTAACCTGAAGCCTAAATCAAACCTTACACATAACCGTAACCCCAGGTGGACACCTTCAGCTCAACCCCAACCATAACCTGGCCCTGACGCTATCTCCAATCGTAACAATTACCCGAAAACTAACCGTAGCCCTGAACATACTCCCTCAAACTAAGTTCAAACCTAAATTAACCTGAAGCCTAAATCAAACCATACACCTAACCCTAACCCTAGACGGACACCTTAAGCTCAACCCCAACCCTAACCTGGCCCTGACACTAACTCCAACAGTAACAGTTACACGAAAACTAAGAGTAGCCCTAAACTTACTCCATCAAACTAAGTTCAAACCTAACCTAACCTGAAGCCTAACTCAAACCACAGACCTAACCCTAACCCTAGGCCGACACCTTAAGCTCAACCCCAACCCTAACCGGACCCTCACACTAACTCAAAAAGTAACACTGAACCAAAAACTAACAGTAGCCCTAAACTTACTCCCTCAAACTAAGTTCAAACCTAACCTAACCTGAAGAATAACTCAAACCACAGACCTAACCCTAACCCTAGGCGGACACCTTAAGCTTAACCCCAATCCTAACCTGACCTTGAGGCTAAATCCAACCGTAACACTGAACCGAAAACTAACAGTAGCCCTAAACTGACTCCCTCAAACTAAGTTCAAACGTAACCTAACCTGAAGCCTAAATGAAATCATAGACCTAACCCTAACCCTAGGCGGAAAACTTATGCTTAACCCCCACCCTAACCTGACCCTCACGCTTACTCAAACTGTAACAGTTAACCGAAAACTAACAGTAGCCCTAAACTTACACCCTCAAACTAACTTCAAACCTAACCTAACCTGAAGCCTAACTCAAACCATAGACCTAACCCTAACCCTAGGTGGACACCTGAAGCTCAACCCCAAACATAACCTGACCCTGACGCTATCTCCAACCGTAACACTGAACCGAAAACTAACAGTAACCCTAAACTTACTCAATCAAACTCATTCAAACCTAACCTAACCTGAAGCCTAACTCAAACCACAGACCTAACCCTAAACATAGGCGGACACCTTAAGCTCAACCCCATCCCTAACCTGACCCTCACGCTAACTCCAACCGTAACACTGAACCGAAAACTAACAGTAGCCCTAAACTTACTCCCTCAAACTAAGTTCAAACCTAACGTAACCTGAAGCCTAACTCAAACCATAGACCTAACCCTAGCCCTAGGTGGACACCTGAAGCTCAACCCAACCCTAACCTGAACCTGACGCTATCTCCCACCATAACACTGAACCGAAAACTAACAGGAGCCCTAAACTTACTCCCTCAAACTAAGTTCAAACCTAACCTAACCTGAAGCCTAACTGAAACCATAGACCTAACACTAGCCCTAGGCGGACACCTGAATCTCAACTCCAACCCAAACCTGACCCTCACGCTAACTCCAACCGTAACACTGACCGAAATCTAAAAGTAGCCCTAAACTTACTCCCTCAAACTACGTTCAAACCTAACCTAACCTGAAGCCTAACTCAAACAATAGACCTAACCCTAACCCTAGGCGGACACCTTAAGCTTAACCCCAACCCTAACCTGACCCTGAGGCTAAATCCAACCGTAACACTGATCCGAAAACTAACAGTAGCCCTAAATTTACTCACTCAAACTAAGTTCAATCCTAACCTAACCTGAAGCCTAAATCAAATCATAGACCTAACCCTGACCCTAGGCGGACACCTTATGCTTAATCCCCAGCCTAACCTGACCCTGACGATTACTCCAACTGTAACAGTTAACCGAAAACTAACAGTAGCCCTAAACTGACTCCCTCAAACTAACTTCAAACCTAACCTAACCTGAAGCCTAAATGAAACCATACACCTAAACCTAACCCTAGGCAGACACCTTAACTTCAACCCCAAATCTAACCTGACCCTGACGCTTACTCCAACTGTAAGAGTTAACCGAAAAATAACAGTAGCCCTAAACTTACTCCCTCAAACTAAGTTCAAACATAACCTAACCTGAAGCCTAAATCAAACCATACACCTAACCCTAATCCTAGGCGGACAACTTAAGCTCAACCCCAACCCTCACCTGGCCCTGACGCTAACTACAACCGTAACAGTTACCTGAAAACTAACAGTAGCCCTAAAATTACTCCCTCAAACTAAGTTCAAACCTAACCTAACCTGAAGCCTAAATCAAACCCTACACCTAACCCTAACCCAAGGCGGACACCTGAAGCTCAAACCCAACCCTAACCTGACCCTCACGATAACTCCAACAGTAACACTGAACCTAAAACTAACAGTAGCCCTAAACTTACTCCCTAAAACTAAATTCAAACCTAACCTAACCAGAAGCCTAACTCAAATCACAGACCTAACCCTAACCCTAGGCGGACACCTTAAGGTCAACCCCAACCCTAACCGGACCCTCACGCTAACTCCAAACGTAACACTGATCCGAAAACTAACAGTAGCCCTAAACTTACTCCCTCAAACTAAGTTCAATCCTAACCTAACCTGAAGCCTAAATGGAACCATAGACCTAACCTTAACACTAGGCGGACACCTTATGCTTAACCCCCAACCTAACCTGACCCTGACGCTTACTCCAACCGTAACAGTTAACCGAAAACGAACAGTAGCCCTAAACTTACTCCCTCAAACTAAGTTCAAACCTAACCTAACCTGAAGCCTAAATCAAACCATACACCTAACCCTAACCCTGGGCGGACACCTGAAGCTCAAATCCAACCCTAACCTGACCCTCATGCTAACTCCAACCGTAACACTGAACCTAATACTAACAGTAGCCCTAAACTTACTCCCTAAAACTAAGCTCAAACCTAACCTAACCTGAAGCCTAACTCAAACCACAGACCTAACCCTAAACCTAGGCGGACACCTTAAGCTTCACCCCAACCCTAACCGGACCCTCATGCTAACTCCAAACGTAACACTGAACCGAAAACTAACAGTAGCCGTAAACTGACTCCCACAAACTAAGTTCAAACCTAACCTAACCTGAAGCCTAACTCAAACAATAGACCTAAACCTAACCCTAGGCCGACACCTTAAGCTTAACCCCAACCCTAACCTGACCCTGAGGCTAAATCCAACCGTAACACTGAACCGAAAAGTAACAGTAGCCCTAAACTTACTCCCTCAAACCAAGTTCAAACCTAACCTAACCTGAAGCCTAACTCAAACCACAGACCTTACACTAACCCTAGACAGACACCTCAAGCTAACCGCAAACCTAACCTGACCCTGACGCTAACTACAACCATAATACTGAACAGAAAATTAACAGTAGCCCTAAACTTACTCCGTCAAACTAAATTCAAACCTAACCCAACCTGAAGCCTAAATCAAACCATACACCTAACCCTAACCCTAGACGGACACCTTAAGCTCAACCCCAACCCTAACCTGGCCCTGACACTAACTCCAACAGTAACAGTTACACGAAAACTAAGAGTAGCCCTAAACTTACTCCATCAAACTAAGTTCAAACCTAACCTAACCTGAAGCCTAACTCAAACCACAGACCTAACCCTAACCCTAGGCGGACACCTTAAGCTCAACCCCAACCCTAACCGGACCCTCACACTAACTCCAAAAGTAACACTGAACCAAAAACTAACAGTAGCCCTAAACTTACTCCCTCAAACTAAGTTCAAACCTAACCTTACCTGAAGCCTAACTCAAACAATAGACCTAACCCTAACCCTAGGCGGACACCTTAAGCTTAACCCCAACCCTAACCTGACCCTGAGGCTAAATCCAATCGTAACACTGAACCGAAAACTAACAGTAGCCCTAAACTTACTCCCTCAAAGTAAGTTCAATCCTAACCTATCCTGAAGCCTAAATGAAACCATAGACCTAATCCTAACCCTAGGCGGACACCTTATGCTTAACCCCCACCCTAACCTGACCCTGACGCTTACTCCAACCGTAACAGTTAAACGAAAACTAACAGTAGCCCTAAACTTACTCCCTCAAACTAACTTTAAACCTAACCTAACCTGAAGCCTAAATGAAACCATACACCTAACCCTAACCTTAGGCGGACACCTTATGCTTAACCCCCACCCTAACCTGACCCTGAAGCTTACTCCAACCATAAAAGTTAAACGAAAACTAATAGTAGCCCTAAACTAATCCTTCAAACTAAGTTCAAACCTAACCTAACCTGAAGCCTAAATCAAACCATACACCTAAACCTAACCCTTGGCGGACACCTTTAGCTCAACCCCAACCGTAACCTGACCTCCAAGCTAACTCCAACCATATCACTGAACCGAAAACTAAGAGTAGCCCTAAACTTACTCGCTCAAACTACGTTAAAACCTAACCTAACCTGAAGCCTAACTCAAATCATAGACATAACCCTAACAATAGGCGGACACCTCAATCTCAAACCCAACCCTAACCTGACCCTGACGCTATCTCCAACCGTAACAGTTACCCGAAAACTAACAGTAGCCCTAAACTTACTCACTCAAACTAAGTTCAAACGTAACCTAACCTGAAGCCTAAATCAAACCACAGACCTAACCGTAACCCTAGGCGGACACCTTAAGCTCAACTCCAACCCTAACCCGACCCTGACGCTAACTCCAACCGTAACAATGAACCGAAAACTAACAGTAGCCCAAAACTTACTCCCTCAAACTAAGTTCAATCGTAACCTAACCTGGAGCCTAAATCAAACCATGGACCTAACCCTAACCCTAGGCGGACACCTCAAGCTAACCCCAACTCTAACCTGACCCTGACGCTAACTCCAACCATAATACTGAGCCGAAAACTAACAGTAGCCCTAAACTTACTCCCTTAAACTAAGTTCTAACCTAACCTAACCTGAAGCCTAAATCAAACCATACACCTAACCCTAACCCTAGGCGGACACCTTAACTTCAACCCCAAACCTAACCTGACCCTAACGCTTACTCCAACTGTAACAGTTATGGGAAAACTAACAGTAGCCCTAAACTTACTCCCTCAAACTAAGTTCAAACATAACCTAACCTGGAGCCTAAATCAAACCATACACCTAAACTTAACCCTAGGCGGACACGTTAAGCTCAACCCCAACCCTAACTTGGCCCTGACGCTAACTCAAACCGTAACAGTTTCCCGAAAACTAACAGTATCCCTAAACTTACTCCCTCAAACTAAGTTCAAACCTAACCTAACCTGAAGCCTAAATGAAACCATACACCTAACCCTAACCCTAGGCGGACACCTGAAGCTCAAACCCAACCTTAACCTGACCCTCACGCTAACTCCAACCGTAACACTGAACCTAAAACTAACAGTAGCCCTAAACTTACTCCCTAAAACTAAGTTCAAACCTAACCTAACCTGAAGCCTAACTCCAACCATAGACCTAACCCTAACCCTAGGCCGACACCTAAAGCTCAACCCCAACCCTAACCTGACCCTGACGCTATCTCCAACCGTAACACTGAACCGAAAACTAACAGTAGCCCTAAACTTACTCCCTAAAACTAAGTTCAAACCTAACCTAACCTGAAGCCTAACTCAAATCACAGACCTAACCCTAAACCTAGGCGGACACCTTAAGCTCAACCCCAACCCTAACCGGACCCTAACGCTAACTCTAAACCTAACACTGAACTGAAAACTAACAGGACCTCTAAACTTACTCCCTCAAACCAAGTTCAATCCTAACCTAACCTGAAGCCTAAATGAAACCATAGGCCTAAACCTAACCCTAGGCGGACACCTTATGCTTAAACCCCACCCTAACCTGACCCTGACGCTTACTCCAACCGTTACAGTTAAGCGAAAACTAACAGTTGCCCTAAACTTACTCCCTCAAACTAAGTTCAATCCTAACCTAACCTGAAGCCTAAATGAAACCATAGAACTAACCCCAACCCTAAGCGGAAACCTTATGCTTAACCCCCACCCTAACCTGACCCTGACGCTTACTCTAACCGTAACAGTTAAACGAAAACTAACAGTAGCCCTAAACTGACTCCCTCAAACTAAGTTCAAACCTAACCTAACCTGAAGCCTATCTCAAACCATAGACCTAACCCTAACCCTAGGCGGATCGGACACCTGAAGCTCAACCACAAACCTAACCTGACCCTGACGCTCTCTCCAACCGTAACACTGAACCGAAAACTAACAGAATCCCTAAATTTACTCCCTCAAACTAAGTTCAAACCTAACCTAACCTGAAGCCTAACTCAAACCACAGACCAAACCCTAAACCTAGGCGGACACCTTAAGCACAACCACAACCCTAACCTGACCCTCACGCTAACTCCAACCGTAACACTGAACCGAAAACTAACAGTAGCCCTAAATTTACTCACTCAAACTAAGTTCAATCCTAACCTAACCTGAAGACTAAATCAAATCATAGACCTAACCCTGACCCTAGGCGGACACCTTATGCTTAACCCCCACCCTAACCTGACCCTGACGCTTACTCCAACCGTAACAGTTAACCGAAAACTAACAGTAGCCCTAAACTTACTCCCTCAAACTAAGTTCAAACATAACCTAACCTGAAGCCTAAATCAAACCTTACACATAACCGTAACCCTAGGTGGACACCTTCAGCTCAACCCCAACCATAACCTGGCCCTGACGCTATCTCCAATCGTAACAATTACCCGAATACTAACAGTAGCCCTGAACTTACTCCCTCAAACTAAGTTTAAACCTAAACTAACCTGAAGCATAAATCAAACCATACACATAACCCTAACCCTAGACGGACACCTTAAGCTCAACCCCAACCCTAACCTGGCCCTGACACTAACTCCAACAGTAACAGTTACACGAAAACTAAGAGTAGCCCTAAACTTACTCCATCAAACTAAGGTCAAACCTAACCTAACCTGAAGCCTAACTCAAACCACAGACCTAACCCTAACCCTAGGCGGACACCTTAAGCTCAACCGCAACCCTAACCGGACCCTTACACTAACTCCAAAAGTAACACTGAACCAAAAACTAACAGTAGCCCTAAACTTACTCCCTCAAACTAAGTTCAAACCTAACCTTACCTGAAGCCTAACTCAAACAATAGACCTAACCCTAACCCTAGGCGGACACCTTAAGCTTAACCCCAACCCTAACCTGACCCTGAGGCTAAATCCAAGCGTAACACTGAACCGAAAACTAACACTAGCCCTAAACTTACTCCTCAAACTAATTTCAATCCTAACCTAACCTGAAGACTAAATGAAACCATAGACCTAATCCTAACCCTAGGCGGACACCTTATGCTTAACCCCCTCCCTAACCTGACCCTGACGCTTTCTCCAACCGTAACAGTTAAACGAAAACTAACAGTAGCCCTAAACTTACTCCCTCAAACTAACTTTAAACCTAACCTAACCTGAAGCCTAAATGAAACCATACACCTATCCCTAACCCTAGGCGGACATCTTATGCTTAACCCCCACCCTAACCTGACCCTGAAGCTTACTCCAACCGGAACAGTTAAACGAAAACTAACAGTAGCCCTAAACTTACTCCCTCAAACTAAGTTCAAACCTAACCTAACCTGAAGCCTAAATCAAACCATACACCTAACCCTAACCCTAGGCGGACACCTTATGCTCAACCCCAAATCTAACCTGACCCTGACGCTTACTCCAAACGTAACAGTTAACAGAAAATTAACAGTAGCCCTAAACTTACTAGCTCAAACTAAGTTCAAACCTAACCTAACCTGAAGCCTAAATCAAACCATACACCTAACCCTAACCCTAGGCAGACACCTTTAGCTCAACCCCAACCCTAACCTGACCTCCAGGCTAACTCCAATCATATCACTGAACCGAAAACTAAGAGTAGCCCTAAACTTACTCGCTCAAACTACGTTAAAACCTAACCTAACCTGAAGCCTAACTCAAATCATAGACATAACCCTACCAATAGGCGGACACCTCAAGCTCAACCCCAACCCTAACCTGACCCTGACGCTATCTCCAACCGTAACAGTTACCCGAAAACTAACATTAGCCCTAAACTTACTCACTCAAACTAAGTTCAAACGTAACCTAACCTGAAGCCTAAATCAAACCACAGACCTAACCCTAACCCTAGGCGGACACCTTAAGCTCAACTCCAACCCTAACCCGAACCTGACGCTATCTCCAACCGTAACACTGAACCGAAAACGAACAGTAGCCCTAAACTTACTCCCTCAAACTAAGTTAAATCGTAAACTAACCTGGAGCCTCAATCAAACCATGGACCTAACCCTAACCCTAGGCGGACACCTCAAGCTATCCCCAACCGTAACCTGACCCTGACGCTAACTCCAACCATAATACTGAGCCGAAAACTAACAGTAGCCCTAAACTTACTCCCTCAAACTAAGTTCAAACCTAACCTAACCTGAAGCCTAAATCAAACCATACACCTAACCCTAACCCTAGGCGGACACCTTAACTTCAACCCCAAACCTAACCTGACCCTAATGCTTACTCCAACTGTAACAGTTAACCGAAAACTAACAGTAGCCCTAAAATTACTCCCTAAAACTAAGTTCAAACCTACCCTAACCTGAAGCCTAACTCAAACAATAGACCTAACCCTAACAATAGGCGGACACCTTAAGCTTAACCCCAACCCTAACTTGACCCTGACGCTATCTCCAACCGTAACACTGAACCGAAAACCAACAGTAGCCCTAAACTTACTCCCTCAAACTCAGTTCAAACCTAACCTAACCTGAAGCCTAACTCAATCCACAGACCTAACCGTAACCCTAGGCGGACACCTTATGCTTAACCCCACCCTAACCTGACCCTGACGCTTACTCCAACCGTAACAGTTAAACGAAAACGAACAGTAGCCCTAAACTTACTCCCTCAAACTAAGTTCAAACCTAAACTAACCTGAAGCCTAAATCAAACCATACACCTAACCCTAACCCTAGGCGGACACCTTAAGCTCAACCCCAAACCTAACCTGGCCCTGACGCTAACTCCAACAGTAACAGTTATCCGAAAACTAACAGTAGCCCTAAACTTACTCCCTCAAACTAAGTTCAAACCTAACCTAACCTGAAGCCTAACTCAAACCATAGACCTAAACCTAACCCTAGGCAGACACCTGAAACTCAACCACAACACTAACCAGACCCTGACGCTATCTCCAACCGTAACACTGAACCGAAAACCAACAGTAGCCCTAAACTTACTCCCTCAAACTAAGTTCAAACCTAACCTAACCTGAAGCCTAACTCAAACCACAGACCTAACCCTAAACCTAGGCGGACACCTTAAGCACAACCACAACCCTAACCTGAACCTCACGCTAACTCCAACCGTAACCCTGAACCGAAAAATAACAGTAGCCCTAAACTTATTCCCTCAAACTAAGTTCGAACCTAAACTAACCTGAAGCCTAACTCAAACAATAGACCTAACCCTAACAATAGGCGGACACCTTAAGCTTAACCCCAACCCTAACTTAACCCTGACGCTATCTCCAACCGTAACACTGAACCGAAAACCAACAGTAGCCCTAAACTTACTCCCTCAAACTCAGTTCAAACCTAACCTAACCTGAAGCCTAAATCAAACCTTACACCTAACCGTAACCCTAGGCGGACACCTTAAGCTCAACCCCCACCATAACCTGGCCCTGACGCTAACTCCAATCGTAACAGTTACCCGAAAACTAACAGTAGCCCTAAACTTACTCCCTCAAACTAAGTTCAAACCTAAACTCACCTGAAGCCTAAATCAAACCATACACATAACCCGAACCCTAGACGGACACCTGAAGCTCAACCTCAACACTAACCTGACCCTCACGCTAAGTCCAACCGTAACACTGAACCGAAAACTAAGAGTAGCCCTAAACTTACTCGCTCAAACTAAGTTCAAACCTAACCTAACCTGAAGCCTATCTCAAACCATAGACCTCACCCTAACCCTAGGCGGACACCTGAAGCTAAACCCCAACCCTAACCTGACCCTGACGCTATCTCCAACCGTAACACTAAACGGAAAACTAACACTATCCCTAAACTTACTACCTCAAACTAAGTTCAAACCTAACCTACCCTGAAGACTCACTCAAACCATAGACCTAACCCTAACCCTAGGCGGACACCTTAGGCTCAACCCCAACCCTAACCGGACCCTCATCCTAACTCCAAACGTAACAATGAACCGAAAACTAACAGTAGCCCTAAACTTACTCCCTCAAACTAAGTTCAATCCTAACCTAACCTGAAGCCTAAATGAAACCATACACCTAACCCTAACACTAGGCGGACACCTTAAGCTTAACCCCCACCCTAACCTGACCCTGACGCTTACTCCAACTGTAACAGTTCACCGAAAACTAACTGTAGCCCTAAAGTTACTCCCTGAAACTAACTTCAAACCTAACCTAACCTGAAACCTCAATCAAACCATACACCTAACCCTAACCCTAGGCGGACACCTGAAGTTCAACCACAACCCTAACCTGACACTGACGCTATCTCCAACCGTAACACTGAACCGAAAACTAACAGTAGCCCTAAACTTACTCCCTCAAACTAAGTTCAAACCTAACCTAACCTGAAGCCTATCTCAAACCACAGACCTAACCCTAACCCTAGGCGGACACCGTAAGCTCAAGCCCAACCCTAACCGGACATTCACGCTAACTCCAAATGTAACACTGAACCAAAAACTAACAGTAGCCCTAAACTTACTCCCTCAAACTAAGTTCAATCCTAACCTAACCTGAAGCCTAAATGAAACCATACACCTAACCCTAACCCTAGGCGGACACCTTAAGCTTAACCCCCACCCTAACCTGACCCTGACGCTTACTCCAACCGTAACAGTTACCCGAAAACTAACAGTAGCCCTAAACTTACTCCCTCAAACTAAGTTCAAACTTAACCTAACCAGAAGCCAAAATCAAACCATACACCTAACCATAACCCTAGGCGAACACCTTAAGCTCAACCCCAACCCTAACCTGACCCTCACGCTAACTCCAACCGTAACACTGAACCGAAAACTAACAGTAGCCCTAAACTTACTCCCTCAAACTAAGTTCAAACCTAACCTAACCTGAGGCATATCTCAAACCCCAGACCTAACCCTAACCCTAGGCTGACACCTTAAGCTCAACCCCAACCCTAACCTGATCCTCACGCTAACTCCAACCGTAACACTGAACCGAAAACTAACAGTAGCCCTAATCTTACTCCCTCAAACTAAGTTCAATCCTAACCTAACCTGAAGCCTAAATGAAACCATAGTCCTAATCCTAACCCTAGGCTGACACCTTATGCTTAAACCCCACCCTAACCTAACCCTGACGCTTAATCCAACCGTAACTGTTAAACGAAAACTAACAGTAGCCCTAAACTTACTCCCTCAAACTAAGTTCAAACATGACCTATCCTGAAGCCTAACTCAAATCATAGACCTAACCCTAACAATAGGTGGACACCTGAAGCTCAACCTCAAACCTAACTTGACCCTGACGCTATCTCCAACAGTAACACTGAACCGAAAACTAACAGTAGCCCTAATCTTACTCCCTCAGACTAAGTTCAAACCTAACCTAACCTGAAGCATAACTCAAACCATAGACCTAACCCTAACCCTAGGCGGACACCAGAAGCTCAACCACAACCCTAACCTGACCCTGACGATATCTCCAACAGTAACACTGAACCGAAAACTAACAGTAGCCCTAAACTTACTCCCTCAAACTAAGTTCAAACCTAACCTAACCTGAAGCCTATCTCAAACCACAGACCTAACCCTAACCCTAGGCGGACACCTTAAGCTCAACCCCAACCCTAACCTGACCCTCACGCTAACTCCAACCGTAACACTGAACCGAAAACTAACAGTAGCCCTAAACTTACTCCCTCAAACTAAGTTCAAACCTAACCTAATCTGAAGCCTAACTCAAACAATAGACCTAACCCTAACCCTAGGCGGACACCTTAAGCTTGACCCCAACCCTAACCTGACCCTGAGGCTAAATTCAACCGTAACACTGAACCAAAAAATACAATAGGCCTAAACTTACTCCCTCTAACTAAGTTCAAACCTAACCTAACCTGAAGCCTAACTCAAACCATAGACCTAACCCTAACCCTAGGCGGATACCTGAATCTCAGCCCCAACCCTAACTTGAACATGACGCTATCTCCAACCGTAACACTAAACCGAAAACTAACAGTAGCCCTAAACTTACTCGCTCAAACTAAGTTCAAACCTAACCTAACCTGAAGCCTAACTCAAATCATAGACCTAACCCTAACAATAGGCGGACACCTGAAGCTCAACCCCAAAACTAACCTGACCCTGACGCTATCTCCAACCGTAACACTGAACCGAAAACTAACAGTAGCCCTAATCTTACTCCCTCAGACTAAGTTCAAACCTAACCTAACCTGAAGAATAACTCAAACTATAGACCTAACCCTAACCCTAGGCAGACACCTGAAGCTCAACCACAACCCTAACCTGAACCTGACGATATCTCCAACCGTAACACTGAACCGAAAACTAACAGTAGCCCTAAACTTACTCCCTCTAACTAAGTTCAATCCTAACCTAACCTGAAGCCTAAATGAAACCATACACCTAACCCTAACCCTAGGCGGACACCTTATGCTTAACCCCCACCCTAACCTGACCCTGACGCTTACTCCAACTGTAACAGTTAACCGAAAACTAACAGTAGCCCTAAACTTACTCCCTGAAACTAACTTCAAACCTAACATAACCTGAAGCCTAAATCAAAACATACACCTAACCCTAACCCTAGGCGGACACCTTAAGCTCAACCCCAACCCTAACCTGACCTCCCAGCTAACTCCAACCATATCACAGAACCGAAAACTAAGAGTAGCCCTAAACTTACTCCCACAAACTAAGTTCAATCCTAACCTAACCTGAAGCCTAAATGAAGCCATAGACCTAACTCTTACCCTAGGCGGACACCTTATGTTTAACCCCCACCATAACCTGAACCTGACGCTTACTCCAACAGTAACAGTTAAACGAAAACTAACAGTAGCCCTAAACTTACTCCCTCAAACTAAGTTCAAACCTATCCTAACCTGAAGCCTAAATCATATCTTAGACTTAACCCTAACCCTAAGCGGACACCTTATGCTTAACTCCCACCCTAACCTGACCCTGACGCTTACTCCAACCGTAAGAGTTAACCGAAAACTAACAGTAGCCCTAAACTGAGTCCCTCAAACTAAGTTCAAACCTAACCTAACCTGAAGCCTAAATCAAATCTTAGACCTAATCCTAACCCTAAGCGGACACCTTATGCTTAACCCCCACCCTAACCTGACCCTGACGCTTACTCCAACCGTAACAGTTAACCGAAATCTAACTGTAGCCCTAAAGTTACTCCATCAAACTAACTTGAAACCTAACCTAACCTTAAGCCTAAATGAAACCATACACCTAACCCTAACCCTAGGCGGACACCTTAATCTCAACCCCAACCCTAACCTGACCCTGACGCTATCTCCAACCGTAACACTGAACCGAAAACTAACAGTAGCCCTAAACTTACTCCCTCAAACTAAGTTCAAACCTAATGTAACCTGAAGCCTAACTCAAACCACAAACCTAACCCTAACCCTAGGCGGACACCTTAAGCTCAACCCCAACCCTAACCGGACCCTCATGCTAACTCCAAACGTAACACTGAACCGAAAACTAACAGTAGCCCTAAACTTACTCCCTCAAACTAAGTTCAATCCTAACCTAACCTGAAGCCTAAATGAAATCATACACCTAACCCTAACCCTAGGCGGACACCTTATGCTTAACCCCCACCCTAACCTGGCCCTGACGCTTACTCCAACTGTAACAGCTAACCGAAAACTAACAGTAGCCCTAAACTTTCTCCCTGAAACTAACTTCAAACCTAACCTAACCTGAAGCCTCAATCAAACAATACACCTAAACCTAACCCTAGACGGACACCTTAAGCTCAACCCCAACCCTAAACTGACCCTGACGCTAACTCCAACCATAACAGTTACCCGAAAACTAACAGTAGCCCTAAACTTACTCCCTCAAACTAAGTTCAAACCTAACCTACGCAGAAGCCAAAATCAAACCATACACCTAACCCTAACCCTAGGCGGACACCTTACGTTCAACCCCAACCCTAACCAGGCCCTGACGCTAACTCCAACCGTAACAGTTTCCGGAAAACTAACAGTAGACCTAAACTAACTCCCTCAAACTGAGTTCAAAACTAACCTAACCTGAAGCCTAAATCAAACCATACACCTAACCCTAACCCTAGGCGGACACCTTAAGCTCAAACCCAACCCTAACCTGACCTCAAGGCTAACTCCAACCATATCACTCAACCGAAAACTAAGAGTAGCCCTAAACTTACTCGCTCAAACTAAGTTCAAACCTAACCTAACCTGAAGCCTAACTCAAATCATAGACCTAACCCTAACCCTAGGCGGACACCTGAAGCTCAACCCCAACCCTAACCTGACCCTGACGCTATCTCCAACCGTAACACTGAACCGAAAACTAACAGTAGCCCTAAACTTACTTACTCAAACTAAGTTCAAACGTAACCAAACCTGGAGCCTAAATCAAACCATGGACCTAACCCTAATCCTAGGCGGACACGTCAAGCTAACCCCAAACCTAACCTGACCCTGACGCTAACTCCAACCATAATACTGAACTGAAAACTAACAGTAGCCCTAAACTTACTAACTCAAACTAAGTTCAAACATAACCTAACCTGAAGCCTAAATCAAACCATACACCTAACCCTAACCCTAGGCGGACACCTTAAGCTCAACCCAAACCCTAACCTGGCCGTGACGCTAACTCCTACCGTAACAGTTACCCGAAAACTAACAGTAGCCCTAAACTTACTCCCTCAAACTAAGTTCAAACCTAACCTAACCAGAAGCCAAAATCAAACCATACACCTAACCCTAACCCTAGGCGGACACCTCAAGCTCAACCCCAACACTAACCTGACCATCACGCTAACTCCAACCGTAACACTGAACCGAAAACTAACAGTAGCCCTAATCTTACTCCCTCATACTAAGTTCAAACCTAACCTAACCTGAAGCCTAACTCAAACCATAGACCTAACCCTAACACTAGGCGGACTCCTGAAGTTCAAACCCAACCCTAACCTGACCCTCACGCTAACTCCAACCGTAACACTGAACCGAAAACTAACAGTAGCCCTAAACTTACTCCCTCAATCTAAGTTCAAACCTAACCTAACCTGAAGCCTAAATCAAACAATAGACCTAACCCAAACCCTAGGCGGACACCTTAAGCTTAACCACAACCCTAACCTGACCCTGAGGTTAAATCCAACCGTAACACTGAACCAAAAACTAACAGTAGCCCTAAACTTACTCACTCAAACTAAGTAAAATCCTAACCTAACCTAAAGCCTAAATGAAACCATAGACCTAACCCTAACCCTAGGCGGACACCTTATGCTTAACCCCCACCCTAACCTAACCCTGACGCTTACTCCAACCGTAACACATAAAGGAAAACTAACAGAAGCCCTAAACTTACTCCCTCAAACTATGTTCAAACCTAACCTAACCTGAAGCCTAAATCAAACCATACACCTAACCCTAAACCTAGGCGGACACCTTAAGCTCAACCCCAAACCTAACCTGACCCTGACGCTTACTCCAACAAAAACACTTAACCGAAAACTAACAGTAGCCCTAAACTTACTGCCTCAAACTAAGTTCAAACCTAACCTAACCTGAAGCCTAAATCAAACCACACACCTAACCCTAACCCTAGGCGGACACCTGAAGTTCAAACCCAACCCTAACCTGACCCTCACGCTAATTCCAACCGTAACACTGAACCGAAAACTAACAGTAGCCCTAATCTTACTCTCTAAAACTAAGTTCAAACCTAACCTAACCTAAAGCCTAACTCAAACCATAGACCTAACCCTAACCCTAGGCGGACACCTTATGCTTAACCCCCACCCTAACCTGACCCTGACGCTTACTCCAACTGTAACAGTTAACCGAAAACTAACAGTAGCCCTAAACTTACTCCCTGAAACTAACTTCAAACCTAACCTAACCTGAAGCCTAAATCAAACCATACACCTAACCCTAACCCTAGGCGGACACCTTAAGCTCAACCCCAACCCTAACCTGACCTCCCGGCTAACTCCAACCATATCACTGAACCGAAAACTAAGAGTAGCCCTAAACTTACTCACTCAAACTAAGTTCAAACCTAACCTAACCTGAAGCCTAACTCAAATCATAGACCTAACCCTAACAATAGGCGGACACCTGAAGCTCAACCCCAACCCTAACCTGACCCTCACGCTATTTCCAACCGTAACACTGAACCGAAAACTAACAGTAGCCCTAAACTTACTCACTCAAACTAAGTTCAAACGTAACCTAACCTGAAGCCTAAATCAAACCACAGACCTAACCCTAACCCTAGGCGGACACCTTAAGCTCCACTCCAACCCTAACCAGACCCTGACGCTATCTCCAACCGTAACACTGAACCGAAAACTAACAGTAGCCCTAAACTTACTCACTCAAACTAAGTTCGAACGTAACCTAACCTGGAGCCTAAATCAAACCATGGACCTAACCCAAACCCTAGGCGGACACCTCAATCTAACCCCCACCCTAACCTGACCCTGACGCTTTCTCCAACTGTAACACATAACCGAAAAATAACAATAGCCCTAAACTTACTCCCTGAACCTAAATTCAAACCTAACCTACCCTGAAGCCTAAATCAAACCATGCACCTAGCCTTAACCCTAGGCGGACACCTTAAGCTCAATCGCAACCCTAAACTTGCCCTGACGCTAACTCCAACCGTAACAGTTACCCGAAAACTAACAGTAGCCCTAAACTTTCTCCCTCAAACTAAGTTCAAACCTAACTTAACCAGAAGCCAAAATCAAACCATACACCTAACCCTAACCCTAGGCGGACACCTTAAGCTCAACCCCAACCCTAACCTGACCCTCACGTTAACTCGAACCGTAACACTGAACCGAAAACTAACAGTAGCCCTAATCTTACTCCCTCAGACTAAGTTCAAACCTAACCTAACCTGAAGCCTAACTCAAACCATACACCTAACCCTAACACTAGGCGGACTCCTGAAGTTCAAACCCAACCCTAACCTGACCCTCATGATAACTCCAACCGTAACACTGAACAGAAAACTAACAGTAGCCCTAAACTTACTCCCTCAAACTAAGTTCAATCCTAACCTAACCTGAAGCCTAAATCAAACAATAGACCTAACCCAAACCCTAGGCGGACACCTTAAGCTTAACCACAACCCTAACCTGACCCTGAGGTTAAATCCAACCGTAACACTGAACCAAAAACTAACATTAGCCCTAAACTTACTCCCTCAAACTAAGTTCAATCCTAACCTAACCTAAAGCCTAAATGAAACCATAGACCTAAACCTAACCCTAGGCGGACACCTTATGCTTAACCCCCACCCTAACCTAACGCTGACTCTTACTCCAACCGTAACACATAAACGAAAACTAACAGTAGCCCTAAACTTACTCCCTCAAACTAAGTTCAAACCTAACCTACCCAGAAGCCAAAATCAAACCATACACCTAACCCTAACCCTAGGCGGACACCTTAAGCTCAACCACAACCCTAACCTTACCCTCAGGCTAACTCCAACCATAACACTGAACCTAAAAATAACAGTAGCCCTAAACTTACTCCCTAAAACTAAGTTCAAACCTAACCTAACCTGAAGCCTATCTCCAACCATAGACCTAACCCTAACCCCAGGCGGACACCTGAAGCTCAACCCCAACCCTAACCTGACCCTGACGCTATCTCCAACCGTAACACTGAACCGAAAACTAACAGTATCCCTAAACTTACTCCCTCAAACTAAGTTCAAACCTAACCTAACCTGAAGCCTAACTCAAACCACAGACCTAACCCTAACCCTAGGCGGACACCTTAAGCTCAACCCGAACCCTAACCGGACCCTCATCCTAACTCCAAACGTAACAATGAACCGAAAACTAACTGTAGCCCTAAACTGACTCCCTCAAACTAAGTTCAAACCTAACCTAACCTGAAGCCTAAATCAAATCATAGAGCTAACCCTAACCCAAGGCGGACAGCTTATTCTTAACCCCCACCCTAACCTGACCCTGACGATTACTCCAACTGTAACAGTTAACCGAAAACTAACAGTAGCCCTAAACTTACTACATCAAACTAACTTCAAACCTAACCTAACCTGAAGCCTAAATCAAACCATACACCTAACCCTAACCCTAGGCGGACACCTTAAGCTCAACCCCAACCCTAACCTGACCTCCAGGCTAACTCCAACCATATCACTGAACCGAAAACTAAGAGTAGCCCTAAACTTACTACCTCAAACTAAGTTCAATCCTAACCTAACCTGAAGCCTAAATGAAACCATAGACCTAACCCTAACCCTAGGCGGACACCTTATGGTTAACCCCCGCCATAACCTGACCCTGACGCTTACTCCAACCGTAACAGTTAAACGAAAACTAACAGTAGCCCTAAACTTACTCCCTCAAACTAAGTTCAAACCTAACCTAACCTGAAGCCTAAATCAAATCTTAGACCTAACCCTAACCCTAGGCGGACAACTTATGCTTAACCCCCACCCTAACCTGACCCTGAAGCTTACTCCAACCGTAACAGTTAACCTAAAACTAACAGTAGCCCTAAATTTACTCCATCAAACTAACTTCAAACCTAACCTAACCTTAAGCCTAAATGTAACCATACACCTAACCCTAACCTTAGGCGGAAACCTTAATCTCAACCCCAACCCTAACCTTGCCCTGACGCTAACTCCAACCATAAGAGTTTCCCGAAAAATAACAGTAGCCCTAAACTTACTCCCTCAAACTAAGTTCAATCCTAACGTAACCTGAAGACTAAATGAAACCATAGACCTAACCCTAACCCTAGGCGGACACCTTATGCTTAACCCCCACCCTAACCTGACCCTGACGCTTACTCCAACTGTAACAGTTAACCGAAAACTAACAGTAGTCCTAAACTTACTCCCTGAAACTAACTTCAAACCTAACCTAAGCTGAAGCCAAAATCAAACCATACACCTAAATCTAACCCTAGGCGGACACCTTAATCTCAACCCCAACCCTAACCTTGCCCTAAAGCTAACTACAACCATAACAGTTTCCCGAAAACTAACAGTAGCCCTAAACTTACTCCCTCACACTAAGTTCAAACCTAACCTAACCTGATGCCTAACTCATACCACAGACATAACCGTAACCCTAGGCGGACACCTTAAGCTCAACCCCAACCCTAACCAGACCCTCACGCTATCTCCGAACGTAACACTGAACCAAAAACTAACAGTAGCCCTAAACTTACTCCCTCAAACTAAGTTCAAACCTAACCTAACCTGAAGCCTAACTCAAACAATAGACCTAACCCTAACCCTAGGCGGACACCTTATGCTTAAACCCCACCCTACCCTGACCCTGACGCTTACTCCAACTGTAACAGTTAACCGAAAACTAAGAGTAGCCCTAAACTTACTCCCTCAAACTAAGTTCAAACCTAACCTAACCTGAAGCCTATCTCAAAACACAGACCTAACCCTAACCCTAGGCGGACACCTTAAGCTCAACCCCAAAAATAACTGGACACTCACGCTAACTCCAAATGTAACACTGAATCAAAAACTAACAGTAGCCCTAAACTTACTCCCTCAAACTAAGTTCAAACCTAACCTAACCTGAAGCCTAAATCAAACCATACACCTAACCCTAACCCTAGGCGGACACCTTAAACACACCCCAACCCTAACGTGACCCTCAGGCTAACTCCAACCGTAACACTGAACTGAAAACTAACAGTGGCCCTAAACTTACTCCCTCAAACTAAGTTCAATCCTAACCTAACCTGAAGCATAAATGAAACCATAAACCTAACCCTAACCCTAGGCAGACACCTTATGCTTAACCCCCACCCTAACCTGACCCTGACGCTTACCCCAACCGTAACAGTTATACGAAAACTTACAGTAGCCCTAAACTTACTCCCTCAAACTAAGTTCAAACATAACCTAACGTGAAGCCTAAATCAAACCATACACCTAAACCTAACCCTAGGCAGACACCTTAAGCTCAACCCCAAACCTAACCTGACCCTGACGCTTACTCCAACCGTAAGAGTTAACCGAAAACTAACAGTAGCCCTAAACTGACTCCCTCAAAGTAAGTTCAAACCTAACCTAACCTGAAGCCTAAATCAAATCATAGACCTAACCCTAACCCTAGGCGGACAGCTTATGCTTAACCCCCACCATAACCTGACCCTGACGCTTACTCCAACTGTAAGAGTTAACCGAAAACTAACAGTAGCCCTAAACTTACTCCCTCAAACTAACTATAAAAACCTAACCTAACTTGAAGCCTAACTCAAACCATAGTCCTCATCCTAACCCTAGGCGGACACCTGAAACTCAACCACAACCCTAACCAGACCCTGACGCTGTCTCCAACCGTAACACTGAACCGAAAACTAACCGTATCCCTAAACTTACTCCCTCAAACTAAGTTCAAACCTAACCTAACCTGAAGCCTAACTCAAACCATAGACCTAACCCTAACCCTAGGCGGACACCTGAAGCTCAACCCCAACCCTAACCTGACCCTGACGCTATCTCTAACCGTAACACTTAACCGAAAACTAACAGTAGCCCTAAACTTACTCCCTCAAACTAAGTTCAAACCTAACCTAACCTGAAGCCTAACTCAAACCACAGACCTAACCCTAACCCTAGGCGGACACCTTAAGCTCAACCCCAACCCTAACCGGACCCTCATGCTAACTCCAAACGTAACACTGAACCGAAAACTAACAGTAGCCCTAAACTTACTCCCTCAAGCTAAGTTCAATCCTAACCTAACCTGAAGCCTAACTCAAACCATAGACCTAACCCTAACCCTAGGCGGACACCTTAGGCTTAACCCCCACCCTAACCTGACCCTGACGCTTACTCCAACTGTAACAGTTAACCGAAAGCTAACAGTAGCCCTAAACTTACTCCCTGAAACTAACTTCAAACCTAACCTAACCTGAAGCCTAAATCAAACCATACACCTAACCCTAACCCTAGGCGGACACCTTAAGCTCAACCCCAACCCTAACATGACCCTGACGCTAACTCCAACCGTAACAGTTACCCGAAAAATAGCAGTAGCCCTAAACTTACTCCCTCAAACTAAGTTCAAACCTAACCTAACCAGAAGCCAAAATCAAACCATACACCTAACCCTAACCCTAGGCGGACACCTTAAGCTCAACCCTAACCCTAACCTGGCCCTGACGCTAACTCCAACCGTAACAGTTACCCGAAAACTAACAGTAGCCCTAAACTTACTGCCTCAAACTAAGTTCAAACCTAACCTAACCTGAAGCCTAAATCAAACCATACACATAACCCTAACCCTAGGCGGACACCTGAAGTTCAAACCCAACCCTAACCTGACCCTCACGCTAACTCCAACCGTAACACTGAACCGAAAACTAACAGTAGCCCTAAACTTACTCCCTCAAACTAAGATCAAACCTAACCTAACCTGAAGCCTAACTCAAACCACAGACCTAACCCTAACCCTAGTCGGACACCTTAAGCTCAACCCCAACCCTAACCGGACCCTCACGCTATCTCCAAACGTAACATTGAACCGAAAACTAACAGTAGGCCTAAACTTACTTCCTCCAGCTAAGTTCAATCCTAACCTAACCTGAAGCCTAAATGAATCCATAGACCTAACCCTAACCCTAGGCGGACACCTTATGCTTAACCCCCACCCTAACCTGACCCTGACGCTTACTCCAACCGTAACAGTTAAACGAAAACTAACAGTAGCCCTAAACTGTCTCCCTCAAACTAAGTTCAAACCTAACCTAACCTGAAGCCTAACTCAAACAATAGACCTAACCCTAACCCTAGGCGGACACCTTATGCTTAACCCCCAACTTTACCTGACCCTGACGCTTACTCCAACTGTAAGAGTTAACCGAAAACTAACAGTAGCCCTAAACTTACTCCCTCAAACTAACTTCAAACCTAACCTAACCTGAAGCTTAAATCAAACCATACACCTAACCCTAACCCTAGGCGGACACCTTAAGCTCAACCCCAACCCTAACCTGGCCCTGACGCTAACTCCAACAGTAACAGTTACCCGAAAACTAACAGTAGCCCTAAACTTACTCCCTCAACTAACTTCAAACCTAACCTAACTTGAAGCCTGACTCAAACCATAGTCCTAACCCTAACCCTAGGCGGACACCTGAAACTCAACCACAACCCTAACCAGACCTTGACGCTATCTCCAATCGTAACACTGAACCGAAAACTAACAGTAGCCCTAAACTTACTCCCTCAAACTAAGTTCAAACCTAACATAACCTGAAGCCTAACTCAAACCCTAGACCTAACCCTAACCCTAGGCGGACACCTGAAGCTCAATCACGACCCTAACCTGACACTGACGCTAACTCCAACCGTAACACGGAACCGAAAACTAACAGTAGCCCTAAACTTACTCCCTCAAACTAATTTCAAACCTAACCTAACCTGAAGCCTAACTCAAACCACAGACCTAACCCTAACCCTAGGCGTACACCTTAAGATTAACCCCAACCCTAACCTGACCCTCACGCTAACTCCAACCGTAACACTGAACCGAAAACTAACAGTAGCCCTAAACTTACTCCCTCAAACTAACTTCAAACCTAACCTAACCTGAAGCGTAAATTAAACCATACACCTATCCCTAACCCTATGCGGACACCTTAAGCTCAACCCCAACCCTAACCTGACCTCCAGGCTAACTCCAACCAAATCACTGAACCGAAAACTAAGAGTAGCCCTAAACTTACTACCTCAAACTAAGTTCAATCCTAACCTAACCTGAAGCCTAAATGAAACCATAGACCTAACCCTAACCCTAGGCGGACACCTTATGGTTAACCCCCGCCATAACCTGACCCTGACGCTTACTCCAACCGTAACAGTTAAACGAAAACTAACAGTAGCCCTAAACTTACTCCCTCAAACTAAGTTCAAACCTAACCTAAACTGAAGCCTAAATCAAATCTTAGACCTAACCCTAACCCTAGGCGGAAAACTTATGCTTAACCCCCACCCTAACCTGACCCTGAAGCTTACTCCAACCGTAACAGTTAAGCTAAAACTAACAGTAGCCCTAAATTTACTCCATAAAACTAACTTCAAACCTAACCTAACCTTAAGCCTAAATGAAACCATACACCTAACCCTAACCTTAGGCGGAAACCTTAATCTCAACCCCAACCCTAACCTTGCCCTGACGCTAACTCCAACCATAAGAGTTTCCCGAAAAATAACAGTAGCCCTAAACTTACTCCCTCAAACTAAGTTCAATCCTAACCTAACCTGAAGACTAAATGAAACCATAGACCTAACCCTAACCCTAGGCGGACACCTTATGCTTAACCCCCACCCTAACCTGACCCTGACGCTTACTCCAACTGTAACAGTTAACCGAAAACTAACAGTAGTCCTAAACTTACTCCCTGAAACTAACTTCAAACCTAACCTAAGCTGAAGCCAAAATCAAACCATACACCTAACTCTAACCCTAGGCGGACACCTTAATCTCAACCCCAACCCTAACCTTGCCCTAAAGCTAACTACAACCATAACAGTTTCCCGAAAACTAACAGTAGCCCTAAACTTACTCCCTCACACTAAGTTCAAACCTAACCTAACCTGATGCCTAACTCATACCACAGACATAACCGTAACCCTAGGCGGACACCTTAAGCTCAACCCCAACCCTAACCAGACCCTCACGCTATCTCCGAACGTAACACTGAACCAAAAACTAACAGTAGCCCTAAACTTACTCCCTCAAACTAAGTTCAAACCTAACCTAACCTGAAGCCTAACTCAAACAATAGACCTAACCCTAACCCTAGGCGGACACCTTATGCTTAAACCCCACCCTACCCTGACCCTGACGCTTACTCCAACTGTAACAGTTAACCGAAAACTAAGAGTAGCCCTAAACTTACTCCCTCAAACTAAGTTCAAACCTAACCTAACCTGAAGCCTATCTCAAAACACAGACCTAACCCTAACCCTAGGCGGACACCTTAAGCTCAACCCCAACAATAACTGGACACTCAAGCTAACTCCAAATGTAACACTGAATCAAAAACTAACAGTAGCCCTAAACTTACTCCCTCAAACTAAGTTCAAACCTAACCTAACCTGAAGCCTAAATCAAACCATACACCTAACCCTAACCCTAGGCGGACACCTTAAACACACCCCAACCCTAACGTGACCCTCAGGCTAACTCCAACCGTAACACTGAACTGAAAACTAACAGTGGCCCTAAACTTACTCCCTCAAACTAAGTTCAATCCTAACCTAACCTGAAGCATAAATGAAACCATAGACCTAACCCTAACCCTAGGCAGACACCTTATGCTTAACCCCCACCCTAACCTGACCCTGACGCTTACTCCAACCGTAACAGTTATACGAAAACTTACAGTAGCCCTAAACTTACTCCCTCAAACTAAGTTCAAACATAACCTAACGTGAAGCCTAAATCAAACCATACACCTAAACCTAACCCTAGGCAGACACCTTAAGCTCAACCCCAAACCTAACCTGACCCTGACGCTTACTCCAACCGTAAGAGTTAACCGAAAACTAACAGTAGCCCTAAACTGACTCCCTCAAAGTAAGTTCAAACCTAACCTAACCTGAAGCCTAAATCAAATCATAGACCTAACCCTAACCCTAGGCGGACAGCTTATGCTTAACCCCCACCATAACCTGACCCTGACGCTTACTCCAACTGTAAGAGTTAACCGAAAACTAACAGTAGCCCTAAACTTACTCCCTCAAACTAACTATAAAAACCTAACCTAACTTGAAGCCTAACTCAAACCATAGTCCTCATCCTAACCCAAGGCGGACACCTGAAACTCAACCACAACCCTAACCAGACCCTGACGCTGTCTCCAACCGTAACACTGAACCGAAAACTAACAGTATCCCTAAACTTACTCCCTCAAACTAAGTTCAAACCTAACCTAACCTGAAGCCTAACTCAAACCATAGACCTAACCCTAACCCTAGGCGGACACCTGAAGCTCAACCCCAACCCTAACCTGACCCTGACGCTATCTCTAACCGTAACACTTAACCGAAAACTAACAGTAGCCCTAAACTTACTCCCTCAAACTAAGTTCAAACCTAACCTAACCTGAAGCCTAACTCAAACCACAGACCTAACCCTAACCCTAGGCGGACACCTTAAGCTCAACCCCAACCCTAACCGGACCCTCATGCTAACTCCAAACGTAACACTGAACCGAAAACTAACAGTAGCCCTAAACTTACTCCCTCAAGCTAAGTTCAATCCTAACCTAACCTGAAGCCTAACTCAAACCATAGACCTAACCCTAACCCTAGGCGGACACCTTAGGCTTAACCCCCACCCTAACCTGACCCTGACGCTTACTCCAACTGTAACAGTTAACCGAAAGCTAACAGTAGCCCTAAACTTACTCCCTGAAACTAACTTCAAACCTAACCTAACCTGAAGCCTAAATCAAACCATACACCTAACCCTAACCCTAGGCAGACACCTTAAGCTCAACCCCAACCCTAACATGACCCTGACGCTAACTCCAACCGTAACAGTTACCCGAAAAATAGCAGTAGCCCTAAACTTACTCCCTCAAACTAAGTTCAAACCTAACCTAACCAGAAGCCAAAATCAAACCATACACCTAACCCTAACCCTAGGCGGACACCTTAAGCTCAACCCTAACCCTAACCTGGCCCTGACGCTAACTCCAACCGTAACAGTTACCCGAAAACTAACAGTAGCCCTAAACTTACTGCCTCAAACTAAGTTCAAACCTAACCTAACCTGAAGCCTAAATCAAACCATACACATAACCCTAACCCTAGGCGGACACCTGAAGTTCAAACCCAACCCTAACCTGACCCTCACGCTAACTCCAACCGTAACACTGAACCGAAAACTAACAGTAGCCCTAAACTTACTCCCTCAAACTAAGATCAAACCTAACCTAACCTGAAGCCTAACTCAAACCACAGACCTAACCCTAACCCTAGTCGGACACCTTAAGCTCAACCCCAACCCTAACCGGACCCTCACGCTATCTCCAAACGTAACATTGAACCGAAAACTAACAGTAGGCCTAAACTTACTTCCTCCAGCTAAGTTCAATCCTAACCTAACCTGAAGCCTAAATGAATCCATAGACCTAACCCTAACCCTAGGCGGACACCTTAAGCTCAACCCCAACCCTAACCTGACCTCCAGGCTAACTCCAACCAAATCACTGAACCGAAAACTAAGAGTAGCCCTAAACTTACTCCCTCAAACTAACTTCAAACCTAACCTAACCTGAAGCGTAAATTAAACCATACACCTATCCCTAACCCTATGCGGACACCTTAAGCTCAACCCCAACCCTAACCTGACCTCCAGGCTAACTCCAACCAAATCACTGAACCGAAAACTAAGAGTAGCCCTAAACTTACTACCTCAAACTAAGTTCAATCCTAACCTAACCTGAAGCCTAAATGAAACCATAGACCTAACCCTAACCCTAGGCGGACACCTTATTGTTAACCCCCGCCATAACCTGACCCTGACGCTTACTCCAACCGTAACAGTTAAACGAAAACTAACAGTAGCCCTAAACTTACTCCCTCAAACTAAGTTCAAACCTAACCTAAACTGAAGCCTAAATCAAATCTTAGACCTAACCCTAACCCTAGGCGGAAAACTTATGCTTAACCCCCACCCTAACCTGACCCTGAAGCTTACTCCAACCGTAACAGTTAAGCTAAAACTAACAGTAGCCCTAAATTTACTCCATAAAACTAACTTCAAACCTAACCTAACCTTAAGCCTAAATGAAACCATACACCTAACCCTAACTTAGGCGGAAACCTTAATCTCAACCCCAACCCTAACCTTGCCCTGACGCTAACTCCAACCATAAGAGTTTCCCGAAAACTAACAGTAGCCCTAAACTTACTCCCTCAAACTAAGTTCAATCCTAACCTAACCTGAAGACTAAATGAAACCATAGACCTAACCCTAACCCTAGGCGGACACCTTATGCTTAACCCCCACCCTAACCTGACCCTGACGCTTACTCCAACTGTAACAGTTAACCGAAAACTAACAGTAGTCCTAAACTTACTCCCTGAAACTAACTTCAAAACTAACCTAAGCTGAAGCCAAAATCAAACCATACACCTAACTCTAACCCTAGGCGGACACCTTAATCTCAACCCCAACCCTAACCTTGCCCTAAAGCTAACTACAACCATAACAGTTTCCCGAAAACTAACAGTAGCCCTAAACTTACTCCCTCACACTAAGTTCAAACATAACCTAACGTGAAGCCTAAATCAAACCATACACCTAACCCTAACCCTAGGCAGACACCTTAAGCTCAACCCCAAACCTAACCTGACCCTGACGCTTACTCCAACCGTAAGAGTTAACCGAAAACTAACAGTAGCCCTAAACTGACTCCCTCAAACTAAGTTCAAACCTAACCTAACCTGAAGCCTAAATCAAATCATAGACCTAACCCTAACCCTAGGCGGACAGCTTATGCTTAACCCCCACCATAACCTGACCCTGACGCTTACTCCAACTGTAAGAGTTAACTGAAAACTAACAGTAGCCCTAAACTTACTCCCTCAAACTAACTATAAAAACCTAACCTAACTTGAAGCCTAACTCAAACCATAGTCCTCATCCTAACCCTAGGCGGACACCTGAAACTCAACCACAACCCTAACCAGACCCTGACGCTGTCTCCAACCGTAACACTGAACCGAAAACTAACAGTATCCCTAAACTTACTCCCTCAAACTAAGTTCAAACCTAACCTAACCTGAAGCCTAACTCAAACCATAGACCTAACCCTAACCCTAGGCCGACACCTGAAGCTCAATCACAACCCTAACCTGACACTGACGCTATCTCCAACCGTAACACTGAACCGAAAACTAACAGTAGCCCTAAACTTACTCCCTCAAACTAAGTTCAAACCTAACCTAACTTGAAGCCTAACTCAAACCACAGACATAACCCTAACCCTAGGAGGACACCTTAAGCTCAACCCCAACACTAACCTGACCCTCACGCTAACTCCAACCGTAACACTGAACCGAAAACTTACAGTAGCCCTAAAATTACTCCCTAAAACTAAGTTCAAACCTAAACTAACCTGAAGCCTAACTCAAACCATAGACCTAACCCTAACCGTAGGTGGACACCTGAAGCTCAAACCCAACCCTAACCTGACCATGACGCTATCTCCAACCGTAACACTGAACCGAAAACTAACAGTAGCCCTAAACTTACTCCCTCAAACTAAGTTCAAACCTAACCTAACCTGAAGCCTAACTCAAACCACAGACCTAACCCTAACCCTAGTCGGACACCTTAAGCTCAACCCCAACACTAACCGGACCCTCACGCTATCTCCAAACGTAACATTGAACCGAAAACTAACAGTAGCCCTAAACTTACTTCCTCCAGCTAAGTTCAATCCTAACCTAACCTGAAGCCTAAATGAAACCATAGACCTAACCCTAACCCTAGGCGGACACCTTATGCTTAACCCCGACCCTTACCTGACCCTGACGCTTACTCCAACCGTAACAGTTAAACGAAAACTAACAGTAGCCCTAAACTGTCTCCCTCAAACTAAGTTCAAACCTAACCTAACCTGAAGCCTAACTCAAACAATAGACCTAACCCTAACCCTAGGCGGACACCTTATGCTTAACCCCCACCTTTACCTGACCCTGACGCTTACTCCAATTGTAAGAGTTAACCGAAAACTAACAGTAGCCCTAAACTTACTCCCTCAAACTAACTTCAAACCTAACCTAACCTGAAGCCGAACTCAAACCACAGACCTAACCCTAACCCTAGGCGTACACCTTAAGCTTAACCCCAACCCTAACCTGACCTCCAGGCTAACTCCAACCAAATCACTGAACCGAAAACTAAGAGTAGCCCTAAACTTACTCCCTCAAACTAAGTTCAATCCTAACCTAACCTGAATCCTAAATGAAACCATAGACCTAACCCTAACCCTAGGAGGACACCTTATGCTTAACCCCCACCATAACCTGACCCTGACGCTTACTCCAACCGTAACAGTTAAACGAAAACTAACAGTAGCCCTAAACTTACTCCCTCAAACTACGTTCAAGCCTAACCTAACCTGAAGCCTAAATCAAATCTTAGACCTAACCCTAACCCTAGGCGGACACCTTATGCTTAACCACCACCCTAACCTGACCCTGAAGCTTACTCCAACCGTAACAGTTAACCTAAAACTAACAGTAGCCCTAAATTTACTCCATCAAACTAACTTCAAACCTAACCTAACCTGAAGCCTAAATCAAACCATACACCTAACCCTAACCCTAGGCGGACACCTTAATCTCTACCCCAACCCTAACCTTGCCCTGACGCTAACTCCAACCATAAGAGTTTCCCGAAAACTAACAGTAGCCCTAAACTTACTCCCTCAAACTAAGTTCAATCCTAACCTAACCTGAAGACTAAATGAAACCATAGACCTAACCCTAACCCTAGGCGGACACCTTATGCTTAACCCCCACCCTAAACTGACCCTGACGCTTACTCCAACTGTAACAGTTAACCGAAAACTAACAGTAGTCCTAAACTTACTCCCTGAAACTAACTTCAAACCTAACCTAAGCTGAAGCCAAAATCAAACCATACACCTAACCCTAACCCTAGGCGGACACCTTAATCTCAACCCCAACCCTAAGCTTGCCCTAACGCTAACTCCAACCATAACAGTTTCCCGAAAACTAACAGTAGCCCTAAACTTACTCCCTCAAACTAAGGTCAAACCTAACCTAACCTGATGCCTAACTCATACCACAGACCTAACCCTAACCCTAGGCGGACACCTTACGCTCAACCCCAACCCTAACCGGACCCTCACGCTATCTCCGAACGTAACACTGAACCAAAAACTAACAGTAGCCCTAAACTTACTCCCTCAAACTAAGTTCAAACCTAACCTAACCTGAAGCCTAACTCAAACAATAGACCTAACCCTAACCCTAGGCGGACACCTTATGCTTAAACCCCACCCTACCGTGACACTGACGCTTACTCCAACTGTAACAGTTAACCGAAAACTAACAGTAGCCCTAAAATTACACCCTCAAACTAAGTTCAAACCTAACCTAACCTGAAGCCTATCTCAAACCACAGACCTAACCCTAACCCTAGGCGGACACCTTAAGCTCAACCCCAACAATAACCGGACACTCACGCTAACTCCAAATGTAACACTGAATCAAAAACTAACAGTAGCCCTAAACTTCCTCCCTCAAACTAACTTCAAACCTAACCTAACCTGAAACCTAAATCAAACCATACACCTAACCCTAACCCTAGGCGGACACCTTAAAAACAACCCCAACCGTAACGTGACCCTCACGCTATCTCCAACCGTAACACTGAACCGAAAACTAACAGTGGCCCTAAACTTACCCCCTCAAACTAAGTTCAATCCTAACCTAACCTGAAGCATAAATGAAACCATAGACCTAAACCTAACCCTAGGCAGACACCTTATGCTTAACCCCCACCCTAACCTGACTCAGACGCTTATTCCAACCGTAACAGTTATACGAAAACTTACAGTAGCCCTAAAATTCCTCCCTCAAACTAAGTTCAAACCTAACCTAACGTGAAGCCTAAATCAAACCATACACCTAACCCTAACCCTAGGCAGACACCTTAAGCTCAACCCCAAACCTAACCTGACCCTGAAGCTTACTCCAACCGTAAGAGTTAACCGAAAACTAACAGTAGCCCTAAACTTACTCCCTCAAACTAAGTTCAAACCTAACATAACCTGAAGCCTAACTCAAACCACAGACCTAACCCTAACCCTAGGCGTACACCTTAAGCTTAACCCCAACCCTAACCTGACCTCCAGGCTAACTCCAACCAAATCACTGAACCGAAAACTAAGAGTAGCCCTAAACTTACTCCCTCAAACTAAGTTCAATCCTAACCTAACCTGAAGCCTAAATGAAACCATAGACCTAACCCTAACCCTAGGCGGACACCTTATGCTTAACCACCACCATAACCTGACCCTGACGCTTACTCCAACCGTAACAGTTAAACGAAAACTAACAGTAGCCCTAAACTTACTCCCTCAAACTACATTCAAACCTAACCTAACCTGAAGCCTAAATCAAATCTTAGACCTAACCCTAACCCTAGGCGGACACCTTATGCTTAACCCCCACCCTAAAGTGACCCTGAAGCTTACTCCAACCGTAACAGTTAACCTAAAACTAACAGTAGCCCTAAATTTACTCCATCAAACTAACTTCAAACCTAACCTAACCTGAAGCCTAAATCAAACCATACACCTAACCCTAACCCTAGGCGGACACCTTAATCTCAACCCCAACCCTAACCTTGCCCTGACGCTAACTCCAACCATAAGAGTTTCCCGAAAACTAACAGTAGCCCTAAACTTACTCCCTCAAACTAAGTTCAATCCTAACCTAACCTGAAGACTAAATGAAACCATAGACCTAACCCTAACCCTAGGCGGACACCTTATGCTTAACCCCCACCCTAACCTGACCCTGACGCTTACTCCAACTGTAACAGTTAACCGAAAACTAACAGTAGTCCTAAACTTACTCCCTGAAACTAACTTCAAACCTAACCTAAGCTGAAGCCAAAATCAAACCATACACCTAACCCTAACCCTAGGCGGACACCTTAATCTCAACCCCAACCCTAACCTTGCCCTAAAGCTAACTCCAACCATAACAGTTTCCCGAAAACTAACAGTAGCCCTAAACTTACTCCCTCAAATTAAGTTCAAACCTAACCTAACCTGATGCCTAACTCATACCACAGACCTAACCCTAACCCTAGGCGGACACCTTACGCTCAACCCCAACCCTATCCGGACCCACACGATATCTCCGAACGTAACACTGAACCAAAGACTAACAGTAGCCCTAAACTTACTCCCTCAAACTAAGTTCAAACCTACCCTAACCTGAAGCCTAACTCAAACAATAGACCTAACCCTAACCCTAGGCGAACACCTTATGCTTAAACCCCACCCTACCCTGACCCTGACGCTTACTCCAACTGTAACAGTTAACCGAAAACTAACAGTAGCCCTAAACTTACTCCCTCAAACTAAGTTCAAACCTAACCTAACCTGAAGCCTATCTCAAACCACAGACCTAACCCTAACCCTAGGCGGACACCTTAAGCTCAACCCCAACAATAACCGGACACTCACGCTAACTCCAAATGTAACACTGAATCAAAAACTAACAGTAGCCCTAAACTTACTCCCTCAAACTAAGTTCAAACCTAACCTAACCTGAAGCCTAAATCAAACCATACACCTAACCCTAACCCTAGGCGGACACCTTAAACACAACCCCAACCCTAACGTGACCCTCACGCTAACTCCAACCGTAACACTGAACCGAAAACTAACAGTAGCCCTAAACTTACTCCCTCAAACTAAGTTCAAACCTAACCTAACCTGAAGCCTAACTCAAACCACAGACCTAACCCTAACCCTAGTCGGACACCTTAAGCTCAACCCCAACCCTAACCGGACCCTCACGCTAACTCCAAACGTAACATTGAACCGAAAACTAACAGTAGCCGTAAACTTACTCCCTCAAGCTAAGTTCAATCCTAACCTAACCTGAAGCCTAAATGAAACCATAGACCTAACCCTAACCCTAGGCGGACACCTTATGCTTAACCCCCACCCTAAACTGACCCTGACGCTTACTCCAACTGTAACAGTTAACCGAAAACTAACAGTAGTCCTAAACTTACTCCCTGAAACTAACTTCAAACCTAACCTAAGCTGAAGCCAAAATCAAACCATACACCTAACCCTAACCCTAGGCGGACACCTTAATCTCAACCCCAACCCTAAGCTTGCCCTAACGCTAACTCCAACCATAACAGTTTCCCGAAAACTAACAGTAGCCCTAAACTTACTCCCTCAAACTAAGGTCAAACCTAACCTAACCTGATGCCTAACTCATACCACAGACCTAACCCTAACCCTAGGCGGACAACTTACGCTCAACCCCAACCCTAACCGGACCCTCACGCTATCTCCGAACGTAACACTGAACCAAAAACTAACAGTAGCCCTAAACTTACTCCCTCAAACTAAGTTCAAACCTAACCTAACCTGAAGCCTAACTCAAACAATAGACCTAACCCTAACCCTAGGCGGACACCTTATGCTTAAACCCCACCCTACCGTGACACTGACGCTTACTCCAACTGTAACAGTTAACCGAAAACTAACAGTAGCCCTAAAATTACACCCTCAAACTAAGTTCAAACCTAACCTAACCTGAAGCCTATCTCAAACCACAGACCTAACCCTAACCCTAGGCGGACACCTTAAGCTCAACCCCAACAATAACCGGACACTCACGCTAACTCCAAATGTAACACTGAATCAAAAACTAACAGTAGCCCTAAACTTCCTCCCTCAAACTAAGTTCAAACCTAACCTAACCTGAAACCTAAATCAAACCATACACCTAACCCTAACCCTAGGCGGACACCTTAAAAACAACCCCAACCGTAACGTGACCCTCACGCTATCTCCAACCGTAACACTGAACCGAAAACTAACAGTGGCCCTAAACTTACCCCCTCAAACTAAGTTCAATCCTAACCTAACCTGAAGCATAAATGAAACCATAGACCTAACCCTAACCCTAGGCAGACACCTTATGCTTAACCCCCACCCTAACCTGACTCAGACGCTTATTCCAACCGTAACAGTTATACGAAAACTTACAGTAGCCCTAAAATTCCTCCCTCAAACTAAGTTCAAACCTAACCTAACGTGAAGCCTAAATCAAACCATACACCTAACCCTAACCCTAGGCAGACACCTTAAGCTCAACCCCAAACCTAACCTGACCCTGAAGCTTACTCCAACCGTAAGAGTTAACCGAAAACTAACAGTAGCCCTAAACTTACTCCCTCAAACTAAGTTCAAACCTAACATAACCTGAAGCCTAACTCAAACCACAGACCTAACCCTAACCCTAGGCGTACACCTTAAGCTTAACCCCAACCCTAACCTGACCTCCAGGCTAACTCCAACCAAATCACTGAACCGAAAACTAAGAGTAGCCCTAAACTTACTCCCTCAAACTAAGTTCAATCCTAACCTAACCTGAAGCCTAAATGAAACCATAGACCTAACCCTAACCCTAGGCGGACACCTTATGCTTAACCACCACCATAACCTGACCCTGACGCTTACTCCAACCGTAACAGTTAAACGAAAACTAACAGTAGCCCTAAACTTACTCCCTCAAACTACATTCAAACCTAACCTAACCTGAAGCCTAAATCAAATCTTAGACCTAACCCTAACCCTAGGCGGACACCTTATGCTTAACCCCCACCCTAAAGTGACCCTGAAGCTTACTCCAACCGTAACAGTTAACCTAAAACTAACAGTAGCCCTAAATTTACTCCATCAAACTAACTTCAAACCTAACCTAACCTGAAGCCTAAATCAAACCATACACCTAACCCTAACCCTAGGCGGACACCTTAAGCTCAACCCCAAACCTAACCTGACCCTGAAGCTTACTCCAACCGTAACACTTAACCGAAAACTAACAGTAGCCCTAAACTTACTCCCTCAAACTAAGTTCAATCCTAACCTAACCTGAAGACTAAATGAAACCATAGACCTAACCCTAACCCTAGGCGGACACCTTATGCTTAACCCCCACCCTAACCTGACCCTGACGCTTACTCCAACTGTAACAGTTAACCGAAAACTAACAGTAGTCCTAAACTTACTCCCTGAAACTAACTTCAAACCTAACCTAAGCTGAAGCCAAAATCAAACCATACACCTAACCCTAACCCTAGGCGGACACCTTAATCTCAACCCCAACCCTAACCTTGCCCTAAAGCTAACTCCAACCATAACAGTTTCCCGAAAACTAACAGTAGCCCTAAACTTACTCCCTCAAATTAAGTTCAAACCTAACCTAACCTGATGCCTAACTCATACCACAGACCTAACCCTAACCCTAGGCGGACACCTTACGCTCAACCCCAACCCTAACCGGACCCACACGATATCTCCGAACGTAACACTGAACCAAAGACTAACAGTAGCCCTAAACTTACTCCCTCAAACTAAGTTCAAACCTACCCTAACCTGAAGCCTAACTCAAACAATAGACCTAACCCTAACCCTAGGCGAACACCTTATGCTTAAACCCCACCCTACCCTGACCCTGACGCTTACTCCAACTGTAACAGTTAACCGAAAACTAACAGTAGCCCTAAACTTACTCCCTCAAACTAAGTTCAAACCTAACCTAACCTGAAGCCTATCTCAAACCACAGACCTAACCCTAACCCTAGGCGGACACCTTAAGCTCAACCCCAACAATAACCGGACACTCACGCTAACTCCAAATGTAACACTGAATCAAAAACTAACAGTAGCCCTAAACTTACTCCCTCAAACTAAGTTCAAACCTAACCTAACCTGAAGCCTAAATCAAACCATACACCTAACCCTAACCCTAGGCGGACACCTTAAACACAACCCCAACCCTAACGTGACCCTCACGCTAACTCCAACCGTAACACTGAACCGAAAACTAACAGTAGCCCTAAACTTACTCCCTCAAACTAAGTTCAAACCTAACCTAACCTGAAGCCTAACTCAAACCACAGACCTAACCCTAACCCTAGTCGGACACCTTAAGCTCAACCCCAACCCTAACCGGACCCTCACGCTAACTCCAAACGTAACATTGAACCGAAAACTAACAGTAGCCGTAAACTTACTCCCTCAAGCTAAGTTCAATCCTAACCTAACCTGAAGCCTAAATGAAACCATAGACCTAACCCTAACCCTAGGCGGACACCTTATGCTTAACCCCCACCCTAACCTGACCCTGACGCTTATTCCAACCGTAACAGTTAAACGAAAACTAACAGTAGCCCTAAACTGTCTCCCTCAAACTAAGTTCAAACCTAACCTAACCTGAAGCCTAACTCAAACAATAGACCTAACCCTAACCCTAGGCGGACACCTTATGCTTAACCCCCACCTTTACCTGACCCTGACGCTTACTCCAACTGTAAGAGTTAACCGAAAACTAACAGTAGCCCTAAACTTACTCCCTCAAACTAAGTTCAAACCTAACCTAACCTGGAGCCTAACTCAAACCACAGACCTAACCCTAACCCTAGGCGGACACCTTAAGCTTAACCCCAACCATAACCAGACCCTCACGCTAACTCCAACCGTAACACTGAACCGAAAACTAACAATAGCCCTAAACTTACTCCCTCAAACTAACTTCAAACCTAACCTAACCTGAAGCATAAATTAAACCATACACCTATCCCTAACCCTATGCGGACACCTTAAGCTCAACCCCAACCCTAACCTGACCTCCAGGCTAACTCCAACCAAATCACTGAACCGAAAACTAAGAGTAGCCCTAAACTTACTCCCTCAAACTAAGTTCAAACCTAACCTAGCCTGAAGCCTATCTGAAACCACAGACCTAACCCTAACCCTAGGCGGACACCTTAAGCTCAACCCCAACAATAACCGGACACTCACGCTAACTCCAAATGTAACACTGAATCAAAAACTAACAGTAGCCCTAAACTTACTCCCTCAAACTAATTTCAAACCTAACCTAACCTGAAGCCTAAATCAAACCATACACCTAATCCTAACCCTAGGCGGATACCTTAAACACAACCCCAACCCTAACGTGACCCTCACGCTAACTCCAACCGTAACACTGAACCGAAAACTAACAGTGGCCCTAACTTACTCCCTCAAACTAAGTTCAATCCTAACCTAACCTGAAGCATAAATGAAACCATAGAACTAACCCTAACCCTAGGCGGACACCTTATGCTTAACCCCCACCCTACCCTGACCCTGACGCTTACTCCAACCGTAACAGTTATACGAAAACTAACAGTAGCCCTAAACTTACTCCCTCAAACTAAGTTCAAACCTAACCTAACCTGAAGCCTATCTCAAACCAGAGACCTAACCCTAAGCCTAGGCGGACACCTTAAGCTCAACCCCAACAATAACCGGACACTCACGCTAACTCCAAATGTAACACTGAATCAAAAACTAACAGTAGCCCTAAACTTACTCCCTCAAACTAAGTTCAAACCTAACCTAACCTGAAGCCTAAATCAAACCATACACCTAACCCTAACCCTAGGTGGACACCTTAAACACAACCCCAACCCTAACGTGAACCTCACGCTAACTCCAACCGTAACACTGAACCGAAAGCTAACAGTGGCCCTAAACTTACTCCCTCAAACTAAGTTCAATCCTAACCTAACCTGAAGCATAAATGAAACCATAGACCTAACCCTAACCCTAGGCGGACACCTTATGCTTAACCCCCACCCTAACCTGACCCTGACGCTTAATCCAACCGTAACAGTTATACGAAAACTTACAGTAGCCCTAAACTTACTCCCTCAAACTAAGTTCAAACCTAACCTAACGTGAAGCCTAAATCAAACCATACACCTAACCCTAACCCTAGGCAGACACCTTAAGCTCAACCCCAAACCTAACCTGACCCTGACGCTTACTCCAACTGTAAGAGTTAACCGAAAACTAACAGTAGCCCTAAACTGACTCCCTCAAACTAAGTTCAAACCTAACCTAACCTGAAGCCTAAATCAAATGATAGACCTAACCCTAACCCAAGGCGGACAGCTTATGCTTAACCCCCACCATAACCTGACCCTGACGGTTACTCCAACTGTAAGAGTTAACCGAAAACTAACAGTAGCCCTAAACTTACTCCCTCAAACTAACTATAAAAACCTAACCTAACTTGAAGCCTAACTCAAACCATAGTCCTAACCCTAACCCTAGGCGGACACCTGAAACTCAACCACAACCCTAACCAGACCCTGACGCTGTCTCCAACCGTAACACTGAACCGAAAACTAACAGTATCCCTAAACTTACTCCCTCAAACTAAGTTCAAACCTAACCTAACCTGAAGCCTAACTCAAACCCTAGACCTAACCCTAACCCTAGGCCAACACCTGAAGCTCAATCACAACCCTAACCTGACACTGACGCTATCTCCAACCGTAACTCTGAACCGAAAACTAACAGTAGCCCTAAACTGACTCCCTCAAACTAAGTTCAAACCTAACCTAACCTGAAGCCTAACTCAAACCACAGACCTAACCCTAACCCTAGGAGGACACCTTAAGCTCAACCCCATCACTAACCTGACCCTCACACTAACACCAACCGTAACACTGAACCGAAAACTAACAGTAGCCCTAAACTTACTCCCTAAAACTAAGTTCAAACCTAAACTAACCTGAAGCCTAACTCAAACCATAGAGATAACCCTAACCGTAGGTGGACACCTGAAGCTCAAACCCAACCCTAACCTGACCCTGACGTTATCTCCAACCGTAACACTGAACCGAAAACTAACAGTAGCCCTAAACTTACTCCCTCAAACTAAGTTCAAACCTAACCTAACCTGAAGCCTAACTCAAACCACAGACCTAACCCTAACCCTAGTCGGACACCTTAAGCTCAACCCCAAACCTAACCGGACCCTCACGCTATCTCCAAACGTAACATTGAACCGAAAACTAACAGTAGCCCTAAACGTACTTCGTCCAGCTAAGTTCAATCCTAACCTAACCTGAAGCCTAAATGAAACCATAGACCTAACCCTAACCCTAGGCGGACACCTTATGCTTAACCCCAACCCTAACCTGACCCTGACGCTTACTCCAACCGTAACAGTTAAACGAAAACTAACAGTAGCCCTAAACTGTCTCCCTCAAACTAAGTTCAAACCTAACCTAACCTGAAGCCTAACTCAAACAATAGACCTAACCCTAACCCTAGGCGGACACCTTATGCTTAACCCCCAACTTTACCTGACCCTGACGCTTACTCCAACTGTAAGAGTTAACCGAAATCTAACAGAAGCCCTAAACTTACTCCCTCAAACTAACTTCAAACCTAACCTAACCTGAAGCTTAAATCAAAGCATACACCTAACCCTAACCCTAGGCGGACACCTTAAGCTCAACCCCAACCCTAACCTGGCCCTGACGCTAACTCCAACAGTAACAGTTACCCGAAAACTAACAGTAGCCCTAAACTTACTCCCACAAACTAACTTCAAACCTAACCTAACTTGAAGCCTAACTCAAACCATAGTCCTAACCCTAACCCTAGGCGGACACCTGAAACTCAACCACAAACGAACCAGACCCTGACGCTATCTCCAATCGTAACACTGAACCGAAAACTAATAGTAGCCCTAAACTTACTCCCTCAAACTAAGTTCAAACCTAACCTAACCTGAAGCCTAACACAAACCCTAGACCTAACCCTAACCCTAGGCGGACACCTGAAGCTCAATCACAACCCTAACCTGACACTGACGCTATCTCCAACCGTAACACAGAACCGAAAACTAACAGTAGCCCTAAACTTACTCCCTCAAACTAAGTTCAAACCTAACCTAACCTGAAGCCTAACTCAAACCACAGACCTAACCCTAACCCTAGGCATACACCTTAAGCTTAACCCCAAACCTAACCTGACCCTCACGCTAACTCCAACCGTAACACTGAACCGAAAACTAACAGTAGCACTAAACTTACTCCCTCAAACTAACTTCAAACCTAACCTAACCTGAAGCGTAAATTAAACCATACACATATCCCTATCCCTATGCGGACACCTTAAGCTCAACCCCAACCCTAACCTGACCTCCAGGCTAACTCCAACCAAATCACTGAACCGAAAACCAAGAGTAGGCCTAAACTTACTCCCTCAAACTAAGTTCAATCCTAACCTAACCTGAAGCCTAAATGAAACCATAGACCTAACCGTAACCCTAGGCGGACACCTTATGGTTAACCCCCACCATAACCTGACCCTAACGCTTACTCCAACCGTAACAGTTAAACGAAAACTAACAGTAGCCCTAAACTTACTCCCTCAAACTACGTTCAAACCTAACCTAACCTGAAGCCTAAATCAAATTTTAGATCTAACCCTAATCCTAGGCGGACACCTTATGCTTAACCCCCACCCTAACCTGACCCTGAAGCTTACTCCAACCGTAACAGTTAACCTAAAACTAACAGTAGCCCTAAATTTACTCCATCAAACTAACTTCAAACCTAACCTAACCTGAAGCCTAAATCAAACCATACACCTAACCCTAACCCTAGGCGGACACCTTAATCTCAACCCCAACCCTAACCTTGCCCTGACGCTAACTCCAACCCTAAGAGTTTCCCGAAAACTAACAGTAGCCCTAAACTTACTCCCTCAAACTAAGTTCAATCCTAACCTAACCTGAAGACTAAATGAAATCATAGACCTAACCCTAACCCTAGGAGGACACCTTATGCTTAACCCGCACCCTAACCTGACCCTGACGCTTACTCCAACTGTAACAGTTAACCGAAAACTAACAGTAGTCCTAAACTTACTCCCTGAAACTAACTTCAAACCTAACCTAAGCTGAAGCCAAAATCAAACCATACACCTAACCCTAACCCTAGGCGGACACCTTAATCTCAACCCCAACCCTAACCTTGACCTAAAGCTAACTCCAACCATAACAGTTTCCCGAAAACTAACAGTAGCCCTAAACTTACTCCCTCAAACTAAGTTCAAACCTAACCTAATCTGATGCCTAACTCATACCACAGACCTAACCCTAACCCTAGGCGGACACCTTAAGCTCAACCCCAACCCTAACCGGACTCTCACGCTATTTCCGAACGTAACACTGAACCAAAAACTAACAGTAGCCCTAAACTTACTCCCTCAAACTAAGTTCAAACCTAACCTAACCTGAAGCCTAACTCAAACAATAGACCTAACCCTAACCCTAGGCGGACACCTTATGCTTAAACCCCACCCTACCCTGACCCTGACGCTTACTCCAACTGCAACAGTTAACCGAAAACTAACAGTAGCCCTAAACTTACTCCCTCAAACTAAGTTCAAACCTAACCTAACCTGAAGCCTATCTCAAACCACAGACCTAACCCTAACCCTAGGCGGACACCTTAAGCTCAACCCCAACAATAACCGGACACTCACGCTAACTCCAAATGTAACACTGAATCAAAAACTAACAGTAGCCCTAAACTTACTCCCTCAAACTAAGTTCAAACCTAACCTAACCTGAAGCCTAAATCAAACCATACACCTAACCCTAACCCTAGGCGGACACCTTAAACACAACCCCAACCCTAACGTGACCCTCACGCTAACTCCAACCGTAACACTGAACCGAAAACTAACAGTGGCCCTAAACTTACTCCCTCAAACTAAGTTCAATCCTAACCTAACCTGAAGCATAAATGAAACCATAGACCTAACCCTAACCCTAGGCGGACACCTTATGCTTAACCCCCACCCTAACCTGACCCTGACGCTTACTCCAACCGTAACAGTTATACGAAAACTAACAGTAGCCCTAAACTTACTCCCTCAAACTAAGTTCAAACCTAACCTAACGTGAAGCCTAAATCAAACCATACACCTAACCCTAACCCTAGGCAGACACCTTAAGCTCAACCCCAAACCTAACCTGACCCTGACGCTTACTCCAACCGTGAGAGTTAACCGAAAACTAACAGTAGCCCTAAACTGACTCCCTCAATCTAAGCTCAAACCTAACCTAACCTGAAGCCTAAATCAAATCATAGACCTAACCCTAACCCTAGGCGGACAGCTTATGCTTAACCCCCACCATAAACTGACCCTGACGCTTACTCCAACTGTAAGAGTTAACCGAAAACTAACAGTAGCCCTAAACTTACTCCCTCAAACTAACTATAAAAACCTAACCTAACTTGTAGCCTAACTCAAACCACAGTCCTAACCCTAACCCTAGGCGGACACCTGAAACTCAACCACAACCCTAACCAGACCCTGACGCTGTCTCCAACCGTAACACTGAACCGAAAAGTAACAGTATCCCTAAACTTACTCCCTCAAACTAAGTTCAAACCTAACCTAACCTGAAGCCTAACTCAAACCATAGACCTAACCCTAACCCTAGGCCAACACCTGAAGCTCAATCACAACCATAACCTGACACTGACGCTATCTCCAACCGTAACACTGAACCGAAAACTAACAGTAGCCCTAAACTTACTCCCTCAAACTAAGTTCAAACCTAACATAACCTGAAGCCTAACTCAAACCACAGACCTAACCCTAACCCTAGGAGGACACCTTAAGCTCAACCCCAACACTAACCTGACCCTCACGCTAACTCCAACCGTAACACTGAACCGAAAACTAACAGTAGCCCTAAACTTACTCCCTCAAACTAAGTTCAAACCTAACCTAATCTGAAGCCTAACTCAAACAATAGACCTAACCCAACCCTAGGCGGACACCTTAAGCTTGACCCCAACCCTAACCTGACCCTGAGGATAAATTCAACCGTAACACTGAACCAAAAAATACAATAGGCCTAAACTTACTCCCTCAAACTAAGTTCAAACCTAACCTAACCTGAAGCCTAACTCAAACCATAGACCTAAACCTAACCCTAGGCGGACACCTGAATCTCAACCCGAACCCTAACTTGACCATGACGCTATCTCCAACTGTAACACTGAACCGAAAACTAACAGTAGCCCTAAACTTACTCGCTCAAACTAAGTTCAAACCTAACCTAACCTGAAGCCTAACTCAAATCATAGACCTAACCCTAACCCTAGGCGGACACCTGAAGCTCAAAACCAACCCTAACCTGACCCTCACGCAAACTCCAACCGTAACACTGATCCTAAAACTAACAGTAGCCCTAAACTTACTCCCTACAACTAAGTTCAAACCTAACCTAACCTGAAGCTTATCTCAAACGATAGACCTAACCCTAACCCTAGGCGGACACCTGAAGCTCAACCCCAACCCTAACCTGACCCTGACGCTATCTCCAACCGTAACACTGAACGGAAAACTAACAGTAGCCCTAAACTTACTCCCTCAAACTAAGTTCAAACCTAACCTAACCTGAAGCCTAACTCAAACCACAGACCTAACCCTAACCCTACGCGGACACCTTAAGCTCAACCCCAACCCTAACCGGACCCTCATGCTAACTCCAAACGTAACACTGAACCGAAAACTAACAGTAGCCCTAAACTTACTCCCTCAAACTAAGTTCAATCCTAACCTAACCTGAAGCCTAACTCAAACCATAGACCTAACCCTAACCCTAGGCGGACACCTTATGCTTAACCCCCACCCTAACCTGACCCTGACGCTTACTCCAACTGTAACAGTTAACCGAAAACTAACAGTAGCCCTAAACTTACTCCCTGAAACTAAGTTCAAACCTAACCTAACCAGAAGCCGAAATCAAACCATACACGTAACCCTAACCCTAGGCGGACACCTTAAGCTCAACCCCAACCCTAACCTTACCCTGACGCTAACTCCAACCGTAACAGTTACCCGAAAACTAACAGTAGCCCTAAACTTACTCCCTCAAACTAAGTTCAAACCTAACCTAACCAGAAGCCGAAATCAAACCATACACCTAACCCTAACCCTAGGCGGACACCTTAAGCTCAACCCTAACCCTAACCTGGCCCTGACGCTAACTCCAACCGTAACAGTTACCCGAAAACTAACAGTAGCCCTAAACTTACTGCCTCAAACTAAGTTCAAACCTAACCTAACCTGAAGCCTAAATCAAACCATACACCTAACCCTAACCCTAGGCGGACACCTGAAGTTCAAACCCAACCCTAACCGGACCCTCACGCTAACTCCAACCGTAACAGTTAACCGAAAACTAACAGTAGCCCTAAACTGAATCCCTCAAACTAAGTTCAAATCTAACCTAACCTGAAGCCTAACTCAAACCCTAGACCTAACCCTAACCCTAGGCGGACACCTGAAGCACAATTACAACCCTAACCTGAGACTGACGCTATCTCCAACCGTAACACTGAACCGAAAACTAACAGTAGCCCTAAACTTACTCCCTCAAACTAAGTTCAAACCTAACCTAACTTGAAGCCTAACTCAAACCATAGTCCTAACCCTAACCCTAGGCGGACACCTGAAACTCAACCACAACCCTAACCAGACCCTGACGCTATCTCCAATCGTAACACTGAACCGAAAACTAACAGTAGCCCTAAACTTACTCCCTCAAACTAAGTTCAAACCTAACCTAACCTGAAGTCTAACTCAAACCATAGACCTAACCCTAACCCTAGGCGGACACCTGAAGGTCAACCACAATCCTAACCTTACCCTCACGCTAACTCCAACCGTAACACTGAACCGAAAACTAACAGTAGCCCTAAACTTACTCCCTCAAACTAAGTTCAAACCTAACATAACCTGAAGCCTAACTCAAACAATAGACCTAACCCTAACCCTAGGTGGACACCTTAAGCTCAACCCCAACCCTAACCAGACACTGACGCTAACTCCAAATATAACACTGAATCAAAAACTAACACTAGCCCTAAACTTACTCCCTCAAGCTAAGTTCAAACCTAACCTAACCTGAAGCCTAACTCAAACAATAGACCTAACCCTAACCCTAGGCGGAAACCTTAAGCTTAACCCCAACCCTAACCTCACCCTGAGGCTAAATCCAACCATAACACTGAAACGAAAACTAACAGTAGCCCTAAACTTACTCCCTCAATCTAATTTCAATCCTAACCTAACCTGAAGCCTAAATGAAACCATAGACCTAACCCTAACCCTAGGCGGACACCTTATGCTTAAGCCCCACCCTAACCTGACCCTGAGGCTTACTCCAACCGTAACAGTTAAACGAAAACTAACAGTAGCCCTAAACTTACTCCCTCAAACTAAGTTCAAACCTAAACTAACCTGAAGCCTAAATCAAACCATACACCTAACCCTAACCCTAGGTGGACACCTTAAGCTCAACCCCAAACCTAACCTGACCCTGACGCTTACTCCAACCGTAACAGTTAACCGAAAACTAACAGGAGCCCTAAACTGACTCCCTCAAACTAAGTTCAAACCTAACCTAACCTGAAGCCTAAATCAAATAATAGACCTAACCCTAACCCTAGGCGGACAACTTATGCTTAACCCCCACCCTACCCTGACCCTGACGCTTACTCCAACTGTAACAGTTAACCGAAAACTAACAGTAGCCCTAAATTTACTCCCTCAAACTAAGTTCAAACCTAACCTAACCTGAAGCCTAAATCAAACCATACACCTAACCTTATCCCTCGGCGGACACCTTAAGCTCAACCCCAACCCTAACCTGACCTCCAGGCTAACTCCAACCATATCACTGAACCGAAAACTAAGAGTAGTCCTAAACTTACTCGCTCAAACTAAGTTCAAACCTAACCTAACCTGAAGCCTAACTCAAATCATAGACATAACCCTAACAATAGGCGGACACCTGAAGCTCAACCCCAACCCTAACCTGACCCTGACGCTATCTCCAACCGTAACACTGAACCGAAAACTAACAGTAGCCCTAAACCTACTCCTTCAAACTAAGTTCAAATGTAACCTAACCTGAAGCCTAAATCAAACCAAAGACCTAACCCTAACCCAAAGCGGACACCTTAAGCTCAACTCCAACCCTAACCTGACCCTGATGCTATCTCCAACCGTAACACTGAACCGAAAACTAACAATAGCCCTAAACTTAGTCACTCAAACTAAGTTCAATTGTAACCTAACATGGAGCCTAAATCAAACCATGGATCTAACCCTAACCCTAGATGGACACCTCAAGCTAACCCCAACCCTAACCTGACCCTGACGCTAACTCCAACCACAATACTGAACCGAAAACTAACAGTAGCACTAAACATACTCCCTCAAACTAAGTTCAATTCTAACCTAACCTGAAGCCTAAATGAAACCATAGACCTAACCCTAACCCTAGGCGGACACCTTATGCTTAACCCCAAACCAAACCTGACCCTGACGCTTACTCCAACTGTAACAATTAACCGAAAACTAACAGTAGCCCTAAACTTACTCTCTGAAACTAACTTCAAACCTAACCTAACCTGAAGCCTAAATCAAACCATACACCTAACCCTAACACTAGGCGGACATCTTAAGCTCATCCCCAGCCCTAACCTGACCCTGACGCTAACTCCAACCGTAACAGTTACCCGAAAACTAATAGTAGCTCTAAACTTACTCCCTCAAACTAAGTTCAAACCTAACCTAACCAGAAGCCAAAATCAAACCATACACCTAACCCTAACCCTAGGCGGACACCTTAAGCTTAACACCAACCCTAACCTGACCCTGACGTTACATCCAACCGTAACACTGAACCAAAAACTAACAGTAGCCCTAAACTTACTTTCTCAAACTATGTTCAATCCTAACCTAACCTGAAGCCTAAATGAAACCATAGACACAACCCTAACCCTAGGCGGACAACTTATGCTTAACCCCCACCCTAATCTGACCCTGAGGCTTACTCCAACCGTAACAGTTAAACGAAAACTAACAGTAGCCCTAAATTACTCCCTCAACTAAGTTCAAACCTAACCTAACCTGAAGCCTAACTCAAACTATAGACCTAACCCTAACCCTAGGCGGACACCATAAGCTTAACCCCAACCCTAACCTGACCCTGAGGTTAAATCCAACCGCAACAATGAACCGAAAAATACAATAGGCCTAAACTTACTCCCTCAAACTAAGTTCAAACCTAACCTAACCTGAAGCCTAACTCAAAACATAGACCTAACCCTAACCCTGGGCGGACACCTGAATCTCAACCCTAACCCTAACTTGACCCTGACGCTATGTCCAAACGTAACACTGAACCGAAAACTAACAGTAGCCCTAAACTTACTCCTTCAAACTAAGTTCAAACCTAACCTAACCTGAAGTCTAACTCAAACCACAGACCTAACCCTAACCCTAGGCGGACACCTTAAGCTCAACCCCAACCCTAACCTGACCCTCATGCTAACTCCAATCGTAACACTGAACCGAAAACTAACAGTAGCCCTAAACCTACTCCCTCAAACTAAGTTCAATCCTAACCTAACCTGAAGCCTAAATGAAACCATAGACCTAACCCTAACCCTAGGCGTACACCTTATGCTTAACCCCCACCCGAAGCTGACCCTGACACTTACTCCAACCGTAACAGTTAAACGAAAACTAACAGTAGCCCTAAACGTACTCCCTCAAACTAAGTTCAAACCTAACCTAACCTGAAGCCTAAATCAAACCATACACCTAATCCTAACCCTAGGCGGACACCTTAAGCTCAACCCCAAACCTAACCTGACCTGACACTTACTCCAACCGTTACAGTTAAACGAAAACTAACAGTAGCCCTAAACTTACTCCCTCAAACTAAGTTCAAACCTAACCTAACCTGAAGCCTAAATCAAACCATATACCTAACCCTAACCCTAGGCGGACACCTTATGCTTAACCCCCACCCTACCCTGACCCTGACGCTTACTCCAACTGTAACAGTTAACCGAAAAATAACAGTAGCCCTAAACTTACTCCCTCAAACTAACTTCAAACCTAACCTAACCTGAAGCCTAAATCAAACCATACACCTAACCCTAACCCTAGACATACACATTAATCTCAACCCCAACACTAACCTGAGACTGACGCTATCTCCAACCGTAACAGTTTCCCGAAAAATAACAGTAGCCCTAAACTTACTCCCTAAAACTAATTTCAAACCTAACCTAACCTGAAGCCTAACTCAAACCATAGACCTAACCCTAACCCTAGGCCGACACCTGAAGCTCAACCCCAACCCTAACCTGACCCTCACGTTATCTCCAACCGTAACACTGAACCGAAAACTAACAGTAGCCCTAAACTTACTCCCTAAAACTAAGTTCAACCCTAACCTAACCTGAAGCCTACCTCAAATCACAGACCTAACCCTAAACCTAGGCGGACACCTTAAGCTCAACCCCAACCTTAACCGGACCCTAACGCTAACTCCAAATATAACACTGAACCGAAAACTAACAGTAGCTCTAAACTTACTCCCTCAAACTAAGTAAAATCCTAACCTAACCTGAAGCCTAAATGAAACCATAGACCTAACCCTAACCCTAGGCGGGCACCTTATGCTTAACCCCCACCCTAACCTGAACCTGACGCTTACTCCAACCGTAACAGTTAACCGAAAACTAACAGGAGTCCTAAACTTACTCCCTCAACCTAAGTTCAATCCTAACCTAACCTGAAGCCTAAATGAAACCATAGACCTAACCATAACCCTAGGCGGAAACCTTATGCTTAACCCCCACCCTAACCTGACCCTGACGCTTACTCCAACCGTAACAGTTAAACGAAAACTAACAGTAGCCCTAAACTTACTCCCTCAAACTAAGTAAAAACCTAACCTAACCTGAAGCCTAAGTCAAACCACAGACCTAACCCTAACCCTAGGCAGACACCTTAAGCTCCACCCCAACCCTAACCTGACCCTGATGCTAAATTCAACCGTAACACTGAACCGAAAAATAAAATAGGCCTAAACTTACTCCCTCAAACTAAGTTCAAACCTAACCTATCCTGAAGCCTAACTCAAACCATAGACCTAACCCTAACCCTAGGCGGACACCTTAAGTTCAACCCCAAACCTAACCTGACCCTGACGCTTACTCCAACCGTAACACTGAACTGAAAACTAACAGTAGTCCTAAACTTACTCCTTCAAACTGAGTTCAAACCTAACCTAACCTGAAGCCTAACTCAAACCACAGACCTAACCCTAAACCTAGGCGGACACCTTAAGCTCAAAACCAACCCTAACCTGACCCTCACGCTAACTCCAACCATAACACTGAACCGAAAACTAACAGTAGCCATAAACTTACTCCCTCAAACTAGGTTCAAACCTAACCTAACCTGAAGCCTAACTCAAACAATAGACCTAACCCTAACCCTAGGCGGACACCTTAAGCTTAACCCCAACCCTAACCTGACCCTGAGTCTAAATCCAACCGTAACACTGAAACGAAAACTAACAGTAGCCCTAAACTTACTCCCTCAAACTAAGATCAATCCTAACCTAACCTGAAGCCTAAATGAAACCATAGACCTAACCCTAAACCTAGGCGGACACCTTATGCTTAAGCCCCACCCTAACCTGACCCTGAGGCTTACTCCAACCATAACAGTTAAACGAAAACTAACAGTAGCCCTAAACTTACTCCCTCAAACTAAGTTCAAACCTAACCTAACCAGAAGCCAAAATCAAACCATACACCTAACCCTAAACCTAGGCAGACACCTTAAGCTCAACCCCAACCCTAACCTGACCCTCACGCTAACTCCAACCGTAACACTGAATCGAAAACTAACAGTAGCCCTAATCTTACTCCCTCAGACTAAGTTCAAACCTAACCTAACCTGAAGCCTAACTCAAACCATAGACCTAACCCTAACCCTAGGCGGACACCTGAAGTTCAAACCCAACCCTAACTTGAACCTCACGCTAACTCCAACCGTAACAGTGAACCGAAAACTAACAGTAGCCCTAAACTTACTGCCTCAAACTAAGTTCAAACCTAACCTAACCTGAAGCCTAAATCAAACCATACACCTAACCCTAACCCTAGGCGGACACCTTAAGCTCAACCCCAAACCTAACCTGACCCTGACGCTAACTCCAACCGTAACACTTAACCGAAAACTAACAGTAGCCCTAAACTTACTGCCTCAAACTAAGTTCAAACCTAACCTAACCTGAAGCCTAAATCAAACCATACACCTAACCCTAACGCTAGGCGGACACCTTATGCTTAACCCCCACCCTACCCTGACCCTGACGCTTACTCCAACTGTAACAGATAACCGAAAAGTAACAGTAGCCCTAAACTTACTCCCTCAAACTAAGCTCAAACCTAACCTAACCTGAAGCCTAACTCAAACAATAGACCTAACCCTAACCCTAGGCGGACACCTTAAGCTTGACCCCAACCCTAACCTGACCCTGAGGCTAAATTCAACCGTAACACTGAACCGAAAAATACAATAGGCCTAAACTTACTCCCTCAAACAAAGTTCAAACCTAACCTAACCTGAAGCCTAACTCAAACAATAGACCTAACCCTAACCCTAGGCGGACACCTTAAGCTTAACCCCAACCCTAACCTGACCCTGAGGCTAAATCCAACCGTAACACTGAAACGAAAACTAACAGTAGCCCTAAACTTACTCCCAAATACTAAGTTCAATCCTAACCTAACCTGAAGCCTAAATGAAACCATAGATATAAACCTAACCCTAGGCGGACACCTTATGTTTAACCCCCACCCTAACCTGACCCTGACGCTTACTCCAACCGTAACAGTTAAACGAAAACTAACAGTAGCCCTAAACATACTCTCTCAAACAAAGATCAAACCTAACCTAACCTGAAGCCTAAATCACACAATACACCTAACCCTAACCCTAGGCGGACACCTTAAGCTCAACCCCAATCCTAACCTGACCCTGACGCTTACTCCAACTGTAACAGTTTACCGAAAACTCAGAGTAGCCCTAAACTGACTCCCTCAAACTAAGTTCAAACCTAACCTAACCTGAAGCCTAAATCAAATCATAGACCTAACCCTAACCCTAGGCGGACACCTTATGCTTAACCCCCACCCTACCCTGACCCTGACGCTTACTCCAAGTGTAACAGTTAACCGAAAACTAACAGTAGCCCTAAACCTACTCCCTCAAAATAACTTCAAACCTAACCTAACCTGAAGCCTAAATCAAACCATAAACCTAACCCTAACCCTAGGCGGACACCTTAATCTCAACCCCAAACCTAACCTGGCCCTGATGCTAACTCCAACCGTAACAGTTTCCCGAAAACTAACAGTAGCCCTAAACTTACTCCCTCAAACTAAGTTCAAACCTAACCTAACCTGAAGCCTAAATCAAACCCTACACCTAACCCTATCCCTCGGCGGACAACTTAAGCTCAACCCCAAACCTAACCTGACCTCCAAGCTAACTCCAACCATATCACTGAACCGAAAACTAAGAGTAGCCCTAAACTTACTCGCTCAAACTAAGTTCAAACCTAACCTAACCTGAAGCCTAAATCAAACCATAGACCTAACCCTAGCCCTAGGCGGACACCTGAAGCTCAACCACAACCCTAACCAGACCCTGAGGCTAAATCCAACCGTAATACTTAAACGAAAAATACAGTAGGCCTAAACTTACTTCCTCAAACTATGTTCAAACCTAACCTAACCTGAAGCCTAACTCAAACCATAGACCTCACCCTAGCCCTAGGCGGACACCTGAATCTCAACCCCAACCCTAACTTGACCTTGACGCTATCTCCAACCGTAACACTGAACCGAAAACTAACAGTAGCCCTAAACTTACTCCTTCAAATTAAGTTCAAACCTAACCTAACCGGAAGTCTAACTCAAACCATAGACCTAACCCTAAACCTAGGCGGACACCTTAAGCTCAACCCCAACCCTAATCTGACCCTCACGCTAACTCCAATCGTAACACTGAACCGAAAACTAACAGTAACCCTAAACTTACTCCCTCAAACTAAGTTCAAACCTAACCTAACCTGAAGCCAAACTCAAACAATAGACCTAACCCTAACCCTAGGCGGACACCTTAAGCTTAACCCCAACAATAACCTGACCCTGAGGCTAAATCCAACCGTAACACTGAAACGAAAACTAACAGTAGCCCTAAACTTACTCCCTCAAACTAAGTTCAATCCTAACCTAACCTGAAGCCTAAATGAAATCATAGACCTAACCCTAACCCTAGGCGGACACCTTATGCTTAAGCCCCACCCTAACCTGACCCTGAGGCTTACTCCAACCGTAACAGTTAAACGAAAACTAACAGTAGCCCTAAACTTACTCCCTCAAACTAAGTTCAAACCTAACCTAACCAGAAGCCAAAATCAAACCATACACCTAACCCTAAACCTAGGCGGACACCTTAAGCTCAACCCCAACCCTAACCTGACCTTCACGCTAACTCCAACCGTAACACTGAACTGAAAAATAACAGTAGCCCTAATCTTACTCCGTCAGACTAAGTTCAAACCTAACCTAACCTGAAGCCTAACCCAAACCATAGACCTAACCCTAACCCTAGGCGGACACCTGAAGTTCAAACCCAACCCTAACTTGAACTTCACGCTAACTCCAACCGTAACACTGAACCGAAAACTAACAGTAGCCCTAAACTTACTCCCTCAAACTAAGTTCAAACCTAACGTAACCTGAAGCCTAAATCAAACAATAGACCTAACCATAACCCTAGGCGGATTCCTTAAGCTTAACCCCAACCCTAAACTGACCCTGAGGTTAAATGCAACCGTAACACTGAACCAAAAACTAACAGTAGCCCTAAACTTACTCCCTCAAACTAAGTTCAATCCTAACCTAACCTAAAGCCTAAATGAAACCATAGACCTAACCCTATCCCTAGGCGGACACCTTATGCTTAACCCCCACCCTAACATAACCCTGACGCTTGCTCCAACCGTAACACTTAAACGAAAACTAACAGTATCCCTAAACTTACTCCCTCAAACTAAGTTCAAACCTAACCTAACCTGAAGCCTAAATCAAACCATACACCTAACCCTAACCCTAGGCGGACACCTTAAGCTCAACCCCAAACCTAACCTGACCCTGACGCTAACTCCAACCGTAACACTTAACCGAAAACTAACAGTAGCCCTAAACTTACTGCCTCAAACTAAGTTCAAACCTAACCTAACCTGAAGCCTAAATCAAACCATACACCTAACCCTAACCCTAGGCGGACACCTGAATTTCAAACCCAACCCTAACCTAACCCTCACGCTAACTCCAACCGTAACACTGAACTGAAAACTAACAGTAGCCCTAAACTTACTCACTAAAACTAAGTTCAAACCTAACCTAACCTGAAGCCTATCCCAAACCACAGACCTAACCCTAAGCCTAGGCGGAAACCTGAAGCTCAACCCCAACCCTAACCTGACCCTAATGCTATCTCCAACCGTAACACTGAACCGAAAACTAACAGTAGCCCTAAACTTACTCCCTCAAACTAAATTCAAACCTAACCTAACCTGAAGCCTAACTCAAACCATAGACCTAACCCTAACCCTAGGCAGACACCTCAAGCTATCCCCAACCCTAACCTGACCCTGACGCTAACTCCAACCATAATACTGAACAGAAAATTAACAGTAGCCCTAAACTTACTCCGTCAAACTAAGTTCAAACCTAACCCAACCTGAAGCCTAAATCAAACCATACACCTAAACCTAACCCTAGGCGGACACCTTAAGCTCAACCCCAAACCTAACCTGACCCTGACGCTTACTCCAACCGTAACAGTTAACCGAAAACTAACAGTAGCCCTAAACTTACTCCCTCAAACTAAGTTCAAACATAACCTAACCTGAAGCCTAAATCAAACCTTACACATAACCGTAACCCTAGGCGGACACCTTCAGCTCAACCCCAACCATAACCTGGCCCTGACGCTATCTCCAATCGTAACAGTTACCGGAAAACTAACAGTAGCCCTGAACTTACTCCCTCAAACTAAGTTCAAACCTAAACTAACATGAAGCCTAAATCACACCATACACCTAACCCTAACCATAGACGGACACCTTAAGCTCAACCCCAACCCTAACCTGGCCCTGACACTAACTCCAACAGTAACAGTTACACGAAAACTAAGAGTAGCCCTAAACTTACTCCATCAAACTAAGGTCAAACCTAACCTAACCTGAAGCCTAACTCATACCACAGACCTAACCCTAACCCTAGGCGGACACCTTAAGCTCAACAACAACCCTAACCGGACCCTCACACTAACTCCAAAAGTAACACTGAACCAAAAACTAACAGTAGCCCTAAACTTACTCCCTCAAACTAAGTTCAAACCTAACCTAACCTGAAGCCTAACTCAAACAATAGAACTAACCCTAACCCTAGGCGGACACCTTAAGCTTAACCCCAACCCTAACCTGACCCTGAGGCTAAATCCAAGCGTAACACTGAACCGAAAACTAACAGTAGCTCTAAACTTACTCCCTCAAACTAAGTTCAATCCTAACCTATCCTGAAGCCTAAATGAAAACATAGACCTAACCCTAAACCTAGGCGGACACCTTTTGCTTAACCCCCACCCTAACCTGACACTGACGCTTACTCCAACCGTAAAAGTTAAACGAAAACTAACAGTAGCCCTAAACTTACTCCCTCAAACTAAGTTCAAACCTAACCTAACCTGAACCCTAAATCAAACCATACACCTAACCCTAACCCTAGGCGGACACCTTAAGCTCAACCCCAAACCTAACCTGACCCTTATGCTTACTCCAAACGTAACAGTTAACAGAAAACTAACAGTAGCCCTAAACTTACTTCCTCAAACTAAGTTCAAACCTAACCTAACCTGAAGCCTAACTCAAACCATAGACCTAACCCTAACCTTAGGCGGACACCTGAATCTCAACCCCAACCCTAACTTGACCATGACGCTATCTCCAACCGTAACACTGAACCGAAAACTAACAGGAGCCCTAAACTTACTTCCTCAAACTAAGTTCAAACCAAACCTAACCTGAAGCCAAAATCAAACCACAGACCTAACCCTAACCCTAGGCGGACACCTTAAGCTCAACCCCAACCCTAACCTGACCCTCACGCTAACTCCAACCGTAACACTGAACCGAAAACTAACAGTAGCCCTAAACTTACTTCCTCAAACTAAGTTAAAACCTAACCTAACCTGAAGCCTAAATCAAACCATAAACCTAACCCTAACCCTAGGCGGACACCTTAAGCTCAACCCCAACCCTAACCGGGCCCTGACGCTAACTCCAACAGTAACAGTTACACGAAAACTAAGAGTAGCCCTAAACTTACTCCCTCAAACTAAGTTCAAACCTAAACTAACCTGAAGCCTAAATATAACCATACACCTAACCCTAACCCTAGGCGGACACCTTAAGATCAACCCCAACCCTAACCTGACCCTCACACTAAGTCCAACCGTAACACTGAACTGAAAACTAACAGTAGCCCTAAACTGACTCCCTCAAACTAAGTTCAAACTTAACCTAACCTGAAGACTAACTCAAACAATAGACCTAACCCTAACCCTAGGCGGACACCTTAAGCTTAACCCCAACACTATCCTGACCCTGAGGCTAAATCCAACCGTAACACTGAACCGAAAACTAACAGTAACCCTAAACTTACTCCCTCAAACTAAGTTCAATCCTAACCTAACCTGAAGCCTAAATGAAACCATAGACCTAACCCTAACCCTAGGTGGACACCTTATGCTTAACACCCACCCTAACCTGACCCTGACGCTTACTCCAACCATAACAGTTAAAGGAAAACTAACAGTAGCCCTAAACTTACTCCCTCAAACTAAGTTCAAACCTATCCTAACCTGAAGCCTAAATCAAACCATACACCTAACCCTAACCCTAGGCGGATACCTTAAGCTCAACCCCAAACCTAACCTGACCCTGACACTTACACCAACCGTAACATTTAACCGAAAAGTAACAGTAGCCCTAAACTGACTCCCTCAATCTAAGTTCAAACCTAACCTAACCTGAAACCTAAATCAAATCTTAGACCTAACCCTAACCCTAGGTGGACACCTTATGATTAACCCCCACCCTAACCTGACCCTGACGCTTACTCAAACTGTAACAGTTAACCGAAAACTAACAGTAGCCCTAAACTTACTCCATCAAACTAACTTCAAACCTAACCTAACCTGAAGCCTAAATGAAACCATACACCTAACCCTAACCCTAGGCGGACACCTTAATCTCAACCCCAACCCTAACCTGGCCCTGACGTTAACTCCAAACGTAACAGTTTCCCGAAAACTAACAGTAGCCCTAAACTTACTCCCTCAAACTAAGTTCAAACCTAACCTAACCTGAAGCCTAAATCAAACCATACACCTAACCCTAACCCTAGGCGGACACCTTTTGCTCAACCCCAACCCAAACCTGACCTCTAGGCTAACTCAAACCATATCACTGAACCGAAAACTAAGAGTATCCCTAAACTGACTCCCTCAAACTAAGTTCAAACCTAACCTTACCTGAAGCCTAAATCAAATCTTAGACCTAACCCTAACAACAGGCAGACACCTTAAGCTCAACTCCAACCCTAAACTGACCCTGACGCTATCTCCAATCGTAACACTGAACCGAAAACTAACAGTAGTCCTAAACTTACTCACTCAAACTAAGTTCAAACGGAACCTAACCTGGAGCCTAAATCAAACCATGGACCTTACTCTAACCCTAGGCGGACACCTCAAGCTAACCCCAACCCTAACCTGACCCTGATGCTAACTCCAACCATAATACTGAACCGAAAACTAACAGTAGCCCTAACCTTACTCCCTCAAACTAAGTTCAAACCTAACCTAACCTGAAGCCTAAATCAAACCATACACCTAACCCTAACCCTAGGCGGACACCTTAACTTCAACCCCAAACCTAAGCTGACCCTGACGCTTACTCCAACTGTAACTGTTAACCGAAAACTAACAGTAGCCCTAAACTTACTCCCTCAAACTAAGTTAAATCCTAACCTAACCTGAAGCCTAAATGGAACCATAGACCTAACCCTAACCCTAGGCGGACACCTTATGCTTAACCCCCAACCTAACCTGACCCTGACGCTTACTCCAACTGTAAAACATAACCGAAAAATAAAAATAGCCCTAAACTTACTCCCTGAACCTAACTTCAAACCTAACCTACCCTGAAGCCTAAATCAAACCATGCACCTAAACCTAACCCTAGGCGGACACCTTAAGCTCAACCCCAACCCTAACCTGACCCTCACGCTAACTACAACCGTAACACTGAACCGAAAAATAACAGTAGCCCTAAACTTACTCCCTCAAACTAAGTTCAAACATAACCTAACCTGAAGCCTAACTCAAATAATAGAACTAACCCTAACCCTAGGCGGACACCTTAAGCACAACCCCAACCCTAACCTGACCCTCACGCTAACTCCAACTGTAACACTGAACCGAAAACTAACAGTAGCCCTAAACTTACTCCCTCAAACTAAGTTCAAACCTAACCTAACCTGAAGCCTAACTCAAACCATAGACCTAACCCTAACCCTAGGCAGACACCTCAAGCTATCCCCAACACTAACCTGACCCTGATGCTAACACCAACCATAATACTGAACAGAAAATTAACAGTAGCCCTAAACTTACTCCGTCAAACTAAGTTCAAACCTAACCCAACCTGAAGCCTAAATCAAACCATACACCTAAACCTAACCCTAGGCGGACACCTTAAGCTCAACCCCAAACCTAACCTGACCCTGACGCTTAGTCCAACCGTAACAGTTAACCGAAAACTAACAGTAGCCCTAAACTTACTCCCTCAAACTAAGTTCAAACATAACCTAACCTGAAGCCTAAATCAAACCTTACACATAACCGTAACCCTAGGCGGACACCTTCAGCTCAACCCCAACCATAACCTGGCCCTGACGCTATCTCCAATCGTAACAGTTACCAGAAAACTAACAGTAGCCCTGAACTTACTCCCTCAAACTAAGTTCAAACCTAAACTAACCTGAAGCCTAAATCAAACCATACACCTAACCCTAACCATAGACGGACACCTTAAGCTCAACCCCAACCCTCACCTGGCCCTGACACTAACTCCAACAGTAACAGTTACACGAAAACTAACAGTAGCCCTAAACTTACTCCATCAAACTAAGGTCAAACCTAACCTAACCTGAAGCCTAACTCAAACCATAGACCTAACCCTAACCCTAGGCGGACACCTGAAGCTCAACCACAACCCTAACCTGACCCTGACGCTATCTCCAACAGTAACACTGAACCGAAAACTAACAGTAGCCCTAAACTTACTCCCTCAAACTAAGTTCAAACCTAACCTAACCTTATGCCTAACTGAAACCACAGACCTAACCCTAACCCTAGGCGGACACCTTAAGCTCAACCCCAACCCTAACCGGACCTTCACGCTAACTCCAAACGTAACACTGAACCAAAAACTAACAGTAGCCCTAAACTTACTCCCTCAAACTAAGTTCAAACCTAACCTAACCTGAAGCCTAACTCAAACAATAGACCTAACCCTAACCCTAGGCGGACACCTTAAGCTTAACCCCAACACTAACCTTACCCTGAGGCTAAATCCAACCATAACACGGAACCGAAAACTAAGAGTAGCCCTATACTTACTCCCTCAAACTAAGTTCAAACCTAACCTAACCTGAAGCCTAAATCAAACCATACACCTAACCCTAACCCTAGGCAGACACCTTAAGCTCAACCCCACCCCTAACCTGACCTCCATGCTAACTCCAACCTTATCACTGAACCGAAAAGTAAGAGTAGCCCTAAACTTACTCTCTCAAACTAAGTTCAAACCTAACCTAACCTGAAGCCTAACTCAAACCATAGACCTAACCCTAAACCTAGGCGGACACCTGAAACTCAACCACAACCCTAACCTGACCCTGACGCTATCTCCAACCGTAACACTGAACCGAAAACTAACAGTAGCCCTAAACTTACTCCCTCAAACTAAGTTCAAACCTAACCTAACCTTATGCCTAACTCAAACCACAGACCTAACCCTAACCCTAGGCGGACACCTTAAGCTCAACCCCAACCCTAACCGGACCTTCACGCTAACTCCAAACGTAACACTGAACCAAAAACTAACAGTAGCCCTAAACTTACTCCCTCAAACTAAGTTCAAACCTAACCTATCCTGAAGCCTAACTCAAACAATAGACCTAACCCTAACCCTAGGGGGACACCTTAAGCTTAACCCCAACACTAACCTGACCCTGAGGCTAAATCCAACCATAACACTGAACCGAAAACTAAGAGTAGCCCTATACTTACTCCCTCAAACTACGTTCAATCCTAACCTAACCTGAAGCGTAAATGAAACCATAGACCTAACCCTAACCCTATGCGGACACCTTATGTTAAACCCCCACCCAAACCTGACCCTGATGCTTACTCCAACCGTAACAGTTAAAGGAAAACTAACAGTAGCTCTAAACTTACTCCCTCAAACTGAGTTCAAACCTATCCTAACCTGAAGCCTAAATCAAACCATACACCTAACCCTAACCCTAGGCGGATACCTTAAGCTCAACCCCAAACCTAATCTGACCCTGACACTTACACCAACCGTAACAGTTAACCGAAAGCTAACAGTAGCCCTAAACTGACTCCCTCAAACTAAGGTCAAACCTAAACTAACCTAAAGCCTAAATCAAATCTTAGACCTATCCCTAACCCTAGGCGGACACCTTATGCTTAACCCCCACCCTAAACTGACCCTGACGCTTACTCCAACTGTAACAGTTAACCGATAAATAACAGTAGCCCTAAACTTACTCCATCAAACTAACTTCAAACCTAACCTAACCTTCAGCCTAAATGAAACCATACACCTCACCCTAACCCTAGGCGGACACCTTAATCTCAAGCCCAACCCTAACCTGGCCCTGACGCTAACTCCAACCGTAACAATTTCCCGAAAACTAACAGTAGCCTAAACTTACTCCCTCAAACTAAGTTCAAACCTAACCTAACCTGAAGCCTAAATCAAACCATACACCTAACCCTAACCCTAGGCGGACACCTTAAGCTGAACCCGAACCCTAACCTGACCTCCAGGCTAACTCCAACTATATCACTGAAACGAAAACTAAGAGTAGCCCTAAACTTACTCGCTCAAACTGAGTTCAAACCTAACCTAACCTGAAGCCTAACTCAAATAATAGACCTAACCCTAACAATAGGCGGACACCTGAAGCTCAACCGCAACCCTAACCTGACCCTGACGCTATCTCCAACCGTAACACTGAACCGAAAAGTAACAGTAGCCCTAAACTTACTCACTCAAACTAAGTTCAAACGTAACCTAACCTGAAGCCTAAATCAAACCACAGACCTAACCCTAACCCTAGGCGGACACCTTAAGCTCAACTCCAACCCTTACCTGACCCTGACGCTATCTCCAACCGTAACACTGAACAGAAAACTAACAGTAGCCCTAAACTTACTCCCCCAAACTAAGTTCAAAGGTAACCTAACCTGTAGCCTAAATCAAACCATGGACCTAACCCTAACCCTAGGCGGACACCTCAAGCTAACCCCAACCCTAACCTGACCCTGACGCTAACTCCAACCATAATACTGAACAGAAAACTAACAGTAGCCCTAAACTTACTACCTCAAACTAAGTTCAAACGTAACCTAACCTGAAGCCTAAATCAAACCATACACCTAACCCTAACCCTAGGCGGACACCTTATGCTTAACCCCCACCCTAACATGACCCTGACGCTTACTCCAACCGTAACATTTAAACGGAAACTAACAGTAGCCCTAAACTTACTCCCTCAGACAAAGTTCAAATCTAACATAACCTGAAGCCTAAATCAAACCATACACCTAAACCTAACCCTAGGCGGACACCTTAAGCTCAACCCCAAGCCTAACATGACCCTCACGCTAACTCCAACCGTAACAGTGAACCGAAAACTAACAGGAGCCCTAAACTTACTCCCTCAAACTAAGTTCAAACATAACCTAACCTGAAGCCTAACTCAAATAATAGACCTAACCCTAACCCTAGGCGGACACCTTAAGCACAACCCCAACCTTAACCTGACCCTCACGCTAACTCCAACCGTAACACTGAACCGAAAACTAACAGTAGCCTTAAACTTACTCCCTCAAACTAAGTTCAAACCTAACCTAACCTGAAGCCTAACTCAAACCATAGACCTAACCCTAACCCTAGGCAGACACCTCAAGCTATCCCCAACCCTAACCTGACCCTGATGCTAACTCCAACCATAATACTGAACAGAAAACTAACAGTAGCCCTAAACTTACTCCCTCAAAATAAGTTCAAACCTAACCTAACCTGAAGCCTAACTCAAATAATAGACCTAACCCTAACCCTAGGCGGACACCTTAAGCACAACCCCAACCCTAACCTGACCCTCACGCTAACTCCAACCATAATACTGAACAGAAAATTAACAGTAGCCCTAAACTTACTCCGTCAAACTAAGTTCAAACCTAACCCAACCTGAAGCCTAAATCAAACCATACACCTAAACCTAACCCTAGGCGGACACCTTAAGCTCAACCCCAAACCTAACCTGACCCTGACGCTTACTCCAACCGTAACAGTTAACCGAAAACTAACAGTAGCCCTAAACTTACTCCCTCAAACTAAGTTCAAACATAACCTAACCTGAAGCCTAAATCAAATCTTACACATAACCGTAACCCTAGGCGGACACCTTCAGCTCAACCCCAACCATAACCTGGCCCTGACGCTATCTCCAATCGTAACAGTTACCGGAAAACTAACAGTAGCCCTGAACTTACTCCCTCAAACTAAGTTCTAACCTAACCTAACCTTATGCCTAACTCAAACCACAGACCTAACCCTAACCCTAGGCGGACACCTTAAGCTCAACCCCAACCCTAACCGGACCTTCACGCTAACTCCAAACGTAACACTGAACCAAAAACTAACAGTAGCCCTAAACTTACTCCCTCAAATTAAGTTCAAACCTAACCTAACCTGAAGCCTAACTCAAACAATAGACCTAACCCTAACCCTAGGCGGACACCTTAAGCTTAACCCCAACACTAACCTGATCCTGAGGCTAAATCCAACCATAACACTGAACCGAAAACTAAGAGTAGCCCTATACTTACTCCCTCAAACTAAGTTCAATCCTAACCTAACCTGAAGCGTAAATGAAACCATAGACCTAACCCTAACCCTAGGCGGATACCTTAAGCTCAACCCCAAAACTAATCTGACCCTGACACTTACACCAACCGTAACAGTTAACCGAAAACTAACAGTAGCCCTAAACTGACTCCCTCAAACTAAGGTCAAACCTAAACTAACCTAAAGCCTAAATCAAATCTTAGACCAATCCCTAATCCTAGGCGGACACCTCATGCTTAACCCCCACCCTAAACTGACCCTGACGTTTACTCCAACTGTAACAGTTAACCGAAAACTAACAGTAGCCCTAAACTTACTCCATCAAACTAACTTCAAACCTAACCTAACCTTCAGCCTAAATGAAACCATACACCTTACCCTAACCCTAGGCGGACACCTTAATCTCAAGCCCAACCCTAACCTGGCCCTGACGCTAACTCCAACCGTAACAATTTCCCGAAAACTAACAGTAGCCCTAAGCTTACTCCCTCAAACTAAGTTCAAACCGAACCTAACCTGAAGCCTAAATCAAACCATACACCTAACCCTAACCCTAGGCGGACACCTTAAGCTCAACCCGAACCCTAACCTGACCTCCATGCTAACTCCAACCATATCACTGAACCGAAAACTAAGAGTAGCCCTAAACTTACTCGCTCAAACTAAGTTCAAACCTAACCTAACCTGAATCCTAACTCAAATAATAGACCTAACCCTAACAATAGGCGGACACCTGAAGCTCAACCGCAACCCTAACCTGACCCTGACACTATCTCCAACCGTAACACTGAACCGAAAACTAACAGTAGCCCTAAACTTACTCACTCAAACTAAGTTCAAACGTAACCTAACTTGAAGCCTAAATCAAACCACAGACCTAACCCTAACCCTAGGCGGACACCTTAACTTCACCCCAAACCTAACCTGACCCTAACGCTTACTCCAACTGTAACAGTTAACCGAAAACTAACAGTAGCCCTAAACTTACTCCCTCAAACTAAGTTCAAACCTAACCTAACCTGAAGCCTAACTCAAACAATAGAACTAACCCTAACCCTAGGCGGACACCTTAAGCTTAACCCCAACCCTAACCTGACCCTGAGGCTAAATCCAACTGTAACACTGAACCGAAAACTAACAGTAGCCCTAAACTTACTCCCTCAAACTAAGTTCAATCCTAACCTAACCTGAAGCCTAAATGAAACTATAGACCTACCCCTAACCCTAGGCGGACACCTTATGCTTAACCCCCACCCTAACCTGACCCTGACGCTTACTCCAACCGTAACAGTTAAACGAAAACTAACAGTAGCCCTAAACTTACTCCCTCAAACTATGTTCAAATCTAACCTAACCTGAAACCTAAATCAAACCATACACCTAAACCTAACCCTAGGCGGACACGTTAAGCTCAACCCCAACCCTAACCTGACCCTCACGCTAACTCCAACCGTAACACTGAACCGAAAAATAACAGTAGCCCTAAACTTACTCCCTCAAACTAAGTTCAAACATAACCTAACCTGAAGCGTAACTCAAACCCTAGACCTAACCCTAACCCTAGGCGGACACCTTAAGCACAACCCCAACCCTAACCTGACCCTCACGCTAACTCCAGCCGTAACACTGAACCGAAAACTAACAGTAGCCCTAAACTTACTCCCTCAAACTAAGTTCAAACCTAACCTAACCTGAAGCCTAACTCAAACCATAGACCTAACCCTAACCCTAGGCAGACACCTCAAGCTATCCCCAACCCTAACCTGACCCTGACGCTAACTCCAACCATAATACTGAACAGAAAATTAACAGTAGCCCTAAACTTACTCCGTCAAACTAAGTTCAAACCTAACCCAACCTGAAGCCTAAATCAAACCATACACCTAAACCTAACCCTAGGCGGACACCTTAAACTCAACCCCAAACCTAACCTGACCCTGACGCTTACTCCAACCGTAACAGTTAACCGAAAACTAACAGTAGCCCTAAACTTACTCCCTCAAACTAAGTTCAAACATAACCTAACCTGAAGCCTAAATCAAACCTTACACATAACCGTAACCCTAGGCGGAAACCTTCAGCTCAACCCCAACCATAACCTGGCCCTGACGCTATCTCCAATCGTAACAGTTACCGGAAAACTAACAGTAGCCCTGAACTTACTCCCTCAAACTAAGTTCAAACCTAAACTAACATGAAGCCTAAATCAAACCATACACCTAACCCTAACCATAGACGGACACCTTAAGCTCAACCCCAACCCTAACCTGGCCCTGACACTAACTCCAACAGTAACAGTTACACGAAAACTAAGAGTAGCCCTAAACTTACTCCATCAAACTAAGGTCAAACCTAACCTAACCTGAAGCCTAACTCAAACCACAGACCTAACCCTAACCCTAGGCGGACACCTTAAGCTCAACAACAACCCTAACCGGACCCTCACACTAACTCCAAAAGTAACACTGAACCAAAAACTAACAGTAGCCCTAAACTTACTCCCTCAAACTAAGTTCAAACCTAACCTAACCTGAAGCCTAACTCAAACAATAGAACTAACCCTAACCCTAGGCGGACACCTTAAGCTTAACCCCAACCCTAACCTGACCCTGAGGCTAAATCCAAGCGTAACACTGAACCGAAAACTAACAGTAGCCCTAAACTTACTCCCTCAAACTAAGTTCAATCCTAACCTATCCTGAAGCCTAAATGAAAACATAGACCTAACCCTAACCGTAGGCGGACACCTTTTGCTTAACCCCCACCCTAACCTGACACTGACGCTTACTCCAACCGTAAAAGTTAAACGAAAACTAACAGTAGCCCTAAACTTACTCCCTCAAACTAAGTTCATACCTAACCTAACCTGAAGCCTAACTCAAACCATAGACCTAACCCTATCCCTAGGCGGACACCTGAAACTCAACCACAACCCTAACCAGACCCTGACGCTATCTCCAACCGTAACACTGAACCGAAAATTAACAGTAGCCCTAAACTTACTCCCTCAAACTAAGTTCAAACCTAACCTAACCTGAAGCCTAACTCAAACCATAGAACTAACCCTAACCCTAGGCGGACACCTGAAGCTCAACCACAACCCTAACCTGACCCTGACGCTATCTCCAACCGTAACACTGAACCGAAAACTAACAGTAGCCCTAAACTTACTCCCTCAAACTAAGTTCAAACCTAACCTAACCTGAAGCCTAACTCAAACCATAGACCTAACACTAACCCTAAGCGGACTCGTTAAGCTCAACCCCAACCCTAACCTGACCCTCACGCTAACTCCAACCTTAACACTGAACCGAAAACTAACAATATCCCTAAACTTACTCCCTCAAACTAAGTTCAAACCTAACCTAACCTGAAGCCTAACTCAAACCATAGACCTAACCCTAACCCTAGGCGGACACCTCAAGCTAACCCCAACCCTAACATGACCCTGATGCTAACTCCAACCATAATACTGAACAGAAAACTAACAGTAGCCCTAAACTTACTCCCTCAAAATAAGTTCATACCTAACCTAACCTGAAGCCTAAATCAAACCATACACCTAACCCTAACCCTAGGCGGACACCTTAAACTCAACCCCAAACCTAACCTGACCCTGACGCTTACTCCAACCGTAACAGTTAACCGAAAACTAACAGTAGCCCTAAACTTACTCCTTCTAACTAAGTTCAAACATAACCTAACCTGAAGCCTAAATCAAACCTTACACCTAACCCTAACCCTAGACGGACACCTGAAGCTCAACCTCAACGCTAACCTGACCCTTACGCTAAGTCCAACCGTAACACTGAACCGAAAACTAACAGTAGCCCTAAACTCACTCCCTCAAACTAAGTTCAAACCTAACCTATCCTGAAGCCTAACTCAAACCAGAGACCTAACCCTAACCCTAGGCGGAAACCTTAAACTCAACCCCAACCCTAACCTGACCCTCACGCTAACGCCAACCATAACACTGCACCGAAAACTTACAGTAGCCCTAAACTTACTCCCTCAAACTAAGTTCAAACCTAACCTAACCTGAAGCCTAACTCAAACAATAGACCTAACCCTAACCCTAGGCGTACACCTTAAGCTTAACCACAACCCTAACCTGACCCTGAGGCTAAATCCAACCGTAACACTGAAACGAAAACTAACAGTAGCCCTAAACTTACTCCCTGAAACTAAGTTCAATCCTAACCTAACCTGAAGCCTAAATGAAACAATAGACCTACCCCTAACCCTAGGCGGACACCTTATTCTTAAGCCCCAACCTAACCTGACCCTGAGGCTTACTCCAACCGTAACAGTTAACCGAAAACTAACAGTAGCTCTAAACTGACTCCCTCAAACAAGGTTCAAACCTAACCTAACCTGAAGCCTAAATCAAATCATAGACATAACCCTAACCCTAGACGGACACCTTATGCTTAACCGCCACCCTACCCTGACACTGACGCTTACTGCAACTATAACAGTTAACCGAAAACTAACAGTAGCCCTAAACTTACTCCCTCAAACTAACTTCAAACCTAACCTAACCTGAAGCCTAAATCAAACCTTACACCTAACCCTAACCCTAGGCGGACACCTTAATCTCAACCCCAACCCTAACCTGGCCTTCACGCTAACTCCAACCGTAAGAGTTTCCCGAAAACTAACAGTAGACCGAAACTTACTCCCTCAAACTAAGTTCAAACTTAACCTAACCTGAATCCTAAATCAAACCGTACACCTAAACCTAACCCTAGGCGGACACCTTAAGCTCAACCCCAACCCTAACCTGACCCTCACGCTAACTCCAACCGTAACACTGAACCGAAAAATAACAGTAGCCCTAAACTTACTCCCTCAAACTAAGTTCAAACATAACCTAACCTGAAGCGTAACTCAAACCCTAGACCTAACCCTAACCCTAGGCGGACACCTTAAGCACAACCCCAACCCTAACCTGACCCTCACGCTAACTCCAGCCGTAACACTGAACCGAAAACTAACAGTAGCCCTAAACTTACTCCCTCAAACTAAGTTCAAACCTAATCTATCCTGAAGCATAACTCAAACCATAGACCTAACCCTAACCCTAGGCAGACACCTCAAGCTATCCCCAACCCTAACCTGACCCTGACGCTAACTCCAAACATAATACTGAACAGAAAATTAACAGTAGCCCTAAACTTACTCCGTCAAACTAAGTTCAAACCTAACCCAACCTGAAGCCTAAATCAAACCATACACCTAAACCTAACCCTAGGCGGACACCTTAAGCTCAACCACAAACCTAACCTGACCCTGACGCTTACTCCAACCGTAACAGTTAACCGAAAACTAACAGTGGCCCTAAACTTACTCCCTCAAACTAAGTTCAATCCTAACCTAACCTGAAGCCTAAATGAAACCATAGACCTTACCCTAACCCTAGGCGGACACCTTATGCTTAACCCCCACCCTAACCTGACCCTGACGGTTACTCCAACCGTAACGGTTAAACGAAAACTAACAGTAGCCCTAAACTTACTCCCTCAAACTAACTTCAAACGTAACCTAACCTGAAGCCTAAATCAAACCATACACCTAACCATAACCCTAGGCGGACACCTTAAGCTCAACCCCAAACCTAACCTGGCCCTGACGATAACTCCAACAGTAACAGTTACCCGAAAACTAACAGTAGCCCTAAACTTACTCCCTCAAACTAAGTTCAAACCTAACCTAAACTGAAGCCTAACTCAAACCATAGACCTAACCCTATCCCTAGGCGGACACCTGAAACTCAACCACAACACTAACCAGACCCTGACGCTATCTCCCACCGTAACACTGAACCGAAAACTAACAGTAGCCCTAAACTTACTCCCTCAAACTAAGTTCAAACCTAACCTAACCTGAAGCCTAACTCAAACCATAGAACTAACCCTAACCCTAGGCGGACACCTGAAGCTCAACCACAACCCTAACCTGACCCTGACGCTATCTGCAACCGTAACACTGAACCGAAAACTAACAGTAGCCCTAAACTTACTCCCTCAAACTAAGTTCAAACCTAACCTAACCTGAAGCCTAACTCAAACCATAGACCTAACCCTAACCCTAAGCGGACACGTTAAGCTCAACCCCAACCCTAACCTGACCCTCACGCTAACTCCAACCGTAACACTGAACCGAAAACTAACAGTATCCCTAAACTTACTTCCTCAAACTAAGTTCAAACCTAACCTAACCTGAAGCCTAACTCAAACCATAGACCTAACCCTAACCCTAGGCGGACACCTCAAGCTAACCTCAACCCTAACCTGACCCTGACGCTAACTCCAACCATAATACTGAACAGAAAACTAACAGTAGCCCTAAACTTACTCCCTCAAAATAAGATCAAACCGAACCTAACCTGAAGCCTAAATCAAACCATACACCTAACCCTAACTCTAGGCGGACACCTTAAACTCAACCCCATACCTAACCTGACCCTGACGCTTACTCCAACCGTAACAGTTAACCGAAAACTAACAGTAGCCCTAAACTTACTCCTTCTAACTAAGTTCAAACATAACCTAACCTGAAGCCTAAATCAAACCTTACACCTAACCGTAACACTAGGCGGACACCTTAAGCTCAACCCCAACCATAACCTGGCCCTGACGCTAACTCCAATCGTAACAGTTACCCGAAAACTAACAGTAGCCCTAAACTTACTCCCTCAAACTAAGTTCAAACCTAAACTAACCTGAAGCCTAACTCAAACCATACACCTAACCCTAACCCTAGACGGACACCTGAAGCTCAACCTCAACACTAACCTGACCCTTACGCTAAGTCCAACCGTAACACTGAACCGAAAACTAACAGTAGCCCTAAACTCACTCCCTCAAACTAAGTTCACACCTAACCTAACCTGAAGCCTAACTCAAACCACAGACCTAACCCTAACCCTAGGCGGACACCTTAAGCTCAACCCCAACCCTAACCTGACCCTCACGCTAACTCCAACCATAACACTGAACCGAAAACTTACAGTAGCCCTAAACTTACTCCCTCAAACTAAGTTCAAACCTAACCTAACCTGAAGCCTAACTCAAACAATAGACCTAACCCTAACCCTAGGCGGACACCTTAAGCTTAACCACAACCCTAACCTGACCCTGAGGCTAAATCCAACCGTAACACTGAAACGAAAACTAACAGTAGCCCTAAACTTACTCCCTGAAACTAAGTTCAATCCTAACCTAACCTGAAGCCTAAATGAAACCATAGACCTACCCCTAACCCTAGGCGGACACCTTATGCTTAAGCCCCACACTAACCTGATCCTGAGGCTTACTCCAACCGTAACAGTTAACCGAAAACTAACAGTAGCCCTAAACTGACTCCCTCAAACAAGGTTCAAACCTAACCTAACCTGAAGCCTAAATCAAATCATAGACCTAACCCTAACCCTAGGCGGACACCTTATGCTTAACCGCCACCCTACCCTGACACTGACGCTTACTCCAACTGTAACAGTTAACCGAAAACTAACAGTAGCCCTAAACTTACTCCCTCAAACTAACTTCAAACCTAACCTAACCTGAAGCCTAAATCAAACCATACACCTAACCCTAACCCTAGGCGGACACCTTAATCTCAACCCCAACCCTAACCTGGCCCTCACGCTAACTCCAACCGTAAGAGTTTCCCGAAAACTAACAGTAGACCTAAACTTACTCCCTCAAACTAAGTTCAAACCTAACCTAACCTGAAACCTAAATCAAACCGTACACCTAAACCTAACCCTAGGCGGACACCTTAAGCTCAACCCCAACCCTAACCTGACCCTCACGCTAACTCAAACCGTAACACTGAACCGAAAAATAACAGTAGCCCTAAACTTACTCCCTCAAACTAAGTTCAAAGATAACCTAACCTGAAGCGTAACTCAAACCCTAGACCTAACGCTAACCCTAGGCGGACACCTTAAGCACAACCCCAACCCTAACCTGACCCTCACGCTAACTCCAGCCTTAACACTGAACCGAAAACTAACAGTAGCCCTAAACTTACTCCCTCAAACTAAGTTCAAACCTAACCTAACCTGAAGCCTAACTCAAACCATAGACCTAACCCTAACCCTAGGCAGACACCTCAAGCTATCCCCAACCCTAACCTGACCCTGACGCTAACTCCAACCATAATACTGAACAGAAAATTAACAGTAGCCCTAAACTTACTCCGTCAAACTAAGTTCAAACCTAACCCAACCTGAAGCCTAAATCAAACCATACACCTAAACCTAACCCTAGGTGGACACCTTAAGCTCAACCCCAAACCTAACCTGACCCTGACGCTTACTCCAACCGTAACAGTTAACCGAAAATTAAGAGTAGCCCTAAACTTACTCCCTCAAACTAAGTTCAAACATAACCTAACCTGAAGCCTAAATCAAACCTTACAAATAACCGTAACCCTAGGCGGACACCCTCAGCTCAACCCCAACCATAACCTGACCCTGACGCTATCTCCAATCGTAACAGTTACCGGAAAACTAACAGTAGCCCTGAACTTACTCCCTCAAACTAAGTTCAAACCTAACCTAACCTGAAGCCTAAATCAAACCGTACACCTAACCCTAACCCTAGGCGGACACCTTAAGCTCAACCCCAACCCTAACCTGACCTCCAGGCTAACTCCAACCATATCACTGAACCGAAAACTAAGAGTAGCCCTAAACTTACTCGCTCTAATTAAGTTCAAACCTAACCTAACCTGAAGCCTAACTCAAATCATAGACATAACCCTAAACCTAGGCGGACACCTTAGTCTCAACCCCAACCCTAACCTGGCCCTGACGCTAACTCCAACAGTAACAGTTACCCGAAAACTAACAGTAGCCCTAAACTTACTCCCTCAAACTAAGTTCAAACCTAACCTAACGTGAAGCCTAAATTTAAACCATACACTTAACCCTAACCCTAGGCGGACACCTTAAGCTCAACCCCAACCCTAACCTGACCCTCACGCTAACTCCAACCATAACACTGAACGGAAAACTAACAGTAGCCCTAAACTTACTCCCTCAAACTAAGTTCAAACCTAACCTAACCTGAAGCCTAACTCAAACCATAGACCTAACCCTAAACCTAGGCGGACACCTGAAGCTCAACCCCAACCCTAACCTGACCCTGACGCTATCTCCAACCGTAACACTGAACCGAAAACCAACAGTAGCCCAAAACTTACTCCCTCAAACTAAGTTCAAACCTAACCTAACCTGAAGCCTAACTCAAACCACAGACCTAACCCTAATCCTAGGCGGACCCCATAAGCTCAACCCCAACCCTAACCTAACCCTCACGTTAATTCAAACCGTAACACTGAACCGAAAACTAACAGTAGCCCTAAACTTACTCCCTCAAACTAATTTGAAACATAACCTAACCTGAATCCTAACTCAAACAATAGACCTAACCCTAACCCTAGGCGGACACCTTAAGCTTAACCCCAACCCTAACCTGACCCTGAGGCTAAATCCAACCATAACACTGAACCGAAAACTAACAGTAGGCCTAAACTTACTCCCTCAAACTAAGTTCAAACCTAACCTAACCTGAAGCATAACTCAAACCATAGACCTCACCCTAACCGTATGCGGACACCTTATGCATAAACCCACCGTAACCTGACCCTGACGCTGACTCCAACCGTAACAGTTAAACGAAAACTAACAGTAGCCCTAAACTTACTCCCTCAAACTAAGTTCAAACCTAACCTAACCTGAAGCCTAAATCAAACCATACACCTAACCCTAACCCTAGGCGGACACCTGAAGCTCTACCCCAAACCTAACCTGACCCTGACGCTTACTCCAACCGTAACAGTTAACCGAAAACTAACAGTAGCCCTAAACTTACTCCCTCAAACTAAGTTCAAACCTAACCTAACCTGAAGCCTAAATCAAATCATAGACCTAACCCTAACCCTGGTCGGACACCTTATGCTTAACCCCCACCCTAACCTGACCCTGACGCGTACTCCAACTGTAACACTTAACCGAAAACCAACAGTAGCCCTAAACTTACTCCCTCAAACTAACTTCAAACCTAACCTAACCTGAAGCCTAAATCAAACAATACACCTAACCCTACCCCTAGGCGGAGACCTTAAGCTCAACCCCAACCCTAACCTGGCCCTGACATTAACTCCAACAGTAACAGTTACCCGAAAACTAACAGTAGCCCTAAACTTACTCCCTCAAACTAAGTTCAAACCTAACCTAACCTGAAGCCTAAATCTAACCATACACATAACCTTAACCTAGGCGGACACCTTAAGCTCAACCCCAACCCTAACCTGACCCTCACGCTAACTCCAACCGTAACACTGATCCGAAAACTAACAGTAGCCTTAAACTTACTCCCTCAAACTAAGTTCAAACCTAACCTAACCTGAAGCCTAACTCAACCCATAGACCTAACCCTAACGCTCGGCGGACACCTGAAGCTCAACCCCAAACCTAACCTGACCCTGAGGCTAAATCCAACCGTAACACTGAACCGAAAACTGACAGTAGCCCTATACTTACTCCCTCAATCTAAGTTCAATCCTAACAAAACCTGAAGCCTAAATGAACCCATAGACCTAACCCTAACCCTAGGCGCACACCTTATGCTTAACCCCCACCCTAACCTAACCCTGACGCTTACTCCAACCGTAACAGTTAAACGAAAACTAACAGTAGCCCTAAACTTACTGCCTCAAACTAAGTTCAAACCTAACCTAACCTGAAGCATAAATCAAACCATACACCTAACCCAAACACTAGGAGGACACCTTAAAGTCAAGCCCAAACCTAACCTGACCCTCACGCTTACTCCAACCCTAACAGTTAACGGAAAACTAAGAGTAGCCCTAAACTGACTCCCTCATACTAAGTTCAAACCTAACCTAACCTGAAGCCTAAATCAAATCATAGACCTAACCCTAACCCTAGGCGGACACCTGAAGCTCAACCACAACCCTAACCTGACCCTGACGCTATCTCCAACCGTAACACTGAACCGAAATCTAACAGTAGCCCTAAACTTACTCCTTCAAACTAACTTCAAACCTAACCTAACCTGAAGCCAAAATCAAATCATTGACCTAAACCTAAACCTAGGCGGACACCTTATGATTAACCCCCACCCTAACCTGACCCTGACGCTTACTCCAACTGTAACAGTTAACCGAAAACTAACAGTAGCCCTAAACTTACTTCCTCAAACTAACTTCAAACGTAACCTAACCTGAAGCCTAAATCAAACCATACACCTAACCCTAACCCTAGACATACACCTTAATCTCAACCCCAACACTAACCTGACACTGATGCTATCTCCAACCGTAACAGTTTCCCGAAAAATAACAGTAGCCCTAAACTTACTCCCTCAAACTAAGTTCAAACCTAACCTAACCTGAAGCCTAACTCAAACCATAGACCTAACCCTAACCCTAGGCCGACACCTGAAGCTCAACCCCAACCCTAACCTGACCCTCACGTTATCTCCAACCGTAACACTGAACCGAAAACTAACAGTAGCCCTAAACTTACTCCCTAAAACTAAGTTCAACCCTAACCTAACCTGAAGCCTAACTCAAATCACAGACCTAACCCTAAACCTAGGCGGACACCTTAAGCTCAACCCCAACCTTAACCGGAGCCTAACGCTAACTCCAAACGTAACACTGAACCGAAAACTAACAGTAGCCCAACACTTACTCCCTCAAACTAAGTTCAAACCTAACCTAACCTGAAGCCTAACTCAAACCACAGACCTAACCCTAACCCTAGGCGGACACCATAAGCTCAACCCCAACCCTAACCTAACCCTCACGCTAACTCCAACCGTAACACTGAACCGAAAACTAAGAGTAGCCCTAAACTTACTCCCTCAAACTAAGTTGAAACCTAACCTAACCTGAATCCTAACTCAAACAATAGACCTAACCCTAACCCTAGGCGACACCTTAAGCTTAACCCCAACACTAACCTGACCCTGAGGCTAAATCCAACCATAACACTGAACCGAAAACTAACAGTAGGCCTAAACTTACTCCCTCAAACTAAGTTCAAACCTAACCTAACCTGAAGCCTAAATCAAACCATACACCTAACCCTAACCCTAGGCGGACACCTGAAGCTCTACCCCAAACCTAACCTGACCCTGACGCTTACTCCAACCGTAACAGTTAACCGAAAACTAACTGTAGCCCTAAACTTAGTCCCTCAAACTAAGTTCAAACCTAACCTAACCTGAAGCCTAAATCAAATCCTAGACCTAACCCTAACCCTAGGCGGACACCTTATGCTTAACCCCCACCCTAACCTGACGCTGACGCGTACTCCAACTGTAACAGTTAACCGAAAACAAACAGTAGCCCTAAACTTACTCCCTCAAACTAAGTTCAAACCTAACCTAACCAGAAGCCTAAATCTAACCATACACCTAACCCTAACCCTAGGCGGACACCTTAAGCTCAACCCCAACCCTAACCTGACCCTCACGCTAACTCCAACCGTAACACTGAACCGAAAACTACCAGTAGCCCTAAACTTACTCCCTCAAACTAAGTTCAAACCTAACCTAACCTGAAGACTAACTCAAACCATACACCTAAACCTAACGCTAGGCGGACACCTGAAGCTGAACCACAACCCTAACCTGACGCTGAGGCTAAATCCAACCGTAACACTGAACCGAAAACTGACAGTAGCCCTAAACTTACTCCCTCAATCTAAGTTCAATCCTAACCTAACCTGAAGCCTAAATGATCCCATAGACCTAACCCTAACCCTAGGCGCACACCTTGTGCTTAACCCCCACCCTAACCTAACACTGACGCTTACTCCAACCGTAACAGTTAAACGAAAACTAACAGTAGCTCTAAACTTACTCCCTCAAACTAAGTTCAAACCTAACCTAACCTGAAGCATAAATCAAACCATACACCTAACCCTAACCCTAGGCGGACACCTTAAGCTCAACTCCAAACCTAACCTGACCCTCACGCTTACTCCAACTGTAACACTTAACCGAAAACTAACAGTAGCCCTAAACTGACTCCCTCAACCTAAGTTCAAACCTAACCTAACCTGAAGCCTAAATAAAATCATAGACCTAACCCTAACCCTAGGCGGACACCTTATGCTTAAGCCCCACCCTAACCTGACCCTGACGCTTACTCCAACTGTAACAGTTAACCGAAAACTAACAGTAGCCCTAAACGTACTCCCTGAAACTAAGTTGAAACATAACCTAACCTGAAGCCTAAATCAAACCATACACCTAACCCTAACACTAGGCGGACACCTTAAGCTCAACCCCAAACCTAACCTGACCCTCACGCTTACTCCAACCGTAACACTTAACCGAAAACTAACAGTAGCCCTAAACTGACTCCCTCAACCTAAGTTCAAACCTAACCTAACCTGAAGCCTAACTCAAACCATAGACCTAACCCTAACCCTAGGCGGACACCTGAAGCTCAACCCCAACCCTATCCGGACCCTGACGCTATCTCCAACCGTAACACTGAACCGAAAACTAACAGTAGAGCTAAACTTACTCCCTCAAACTAACCTCAAACCTAACCTAACCTGAAGCCTAACTCAAACAATAGACCGAACCCTAACCCTAGGCGGACACCTTAAGCTTAACCCCAAACCTAACCTGACCCTGAGGCTAAATCCAACCGTAACATTGAACGGAAAACTAACAGTAGGCCTAAACGTACTCCCTCAAACTAAGTTCAATCCTAACCTAACCTGAAGCCTAACACAAACCATTGACCTAACCCTATCCCAAGGCGGACAGCTGAATCTCAACCCCAACCCTAACATGACCCTGACGCTATCTCCAACCGTAACACTGAACTGAAAACTAACAGTAGCCCTAAACTGACTTCCTCAAACTAAGTTCAAACCTAACCTAACCTGAAGCCTAACTCAAACCATAGACCTAACCCTAACCCTAGGCGGACACCTGTAGCTCAACCACAACGTAAACCTGACCCTTACGCTATCTCCAACCGTAACACTGAACCGAAAACTAACGGTAGCCCTAAACTTACTCCCTCAAACTAAGTTCAAACCTAACGTAACCTGAAGCCTAACTCAAACCACAGACCTAACCCTAACCCTAGGCGGACACCTTAAGCTCAACCCCAACCCTAACCGGACCCTCATGCTAACTCCAAACGTAACACTGAACCAAAAACTAACAGTAGACCTAAACTTACTCCCTCGAACTAAGTTCAAACCTAACCTAACCTGAAGCCTAACTCAAACAATAGACCTAACCCTAACCCTAGGCGGACACCTTAAGCTTAACCCCAACACTAACCTGACCCTGAGGGTAAATCCAACCGTAACACTGAACCGAAACCTCACAGTAGCCCTAAACTTACTCCCTCAAACTCAGTTCAAACCTAATCTAACCTGAAGCCTAACTCAAACCACAGACCTAACCCTAACCCTAGGCGGACACCTTAAGCTCAACCCCAACCCTAACCTAACCCTCACGCTAACACCAACCGTAACACTGAACCGAAAACTAACAGTAGTGCTAAACTTACTCCCGCAAACTAAGTTCAAACCTAACCTAACCTGAATCCTAACTAAAACAATAGACTTAACCCTAACCCTAGGCGGACACCTTAAGCTTAACCCCAACCCTAACCTGACCCTGAGGCTATATCCAACCGAAACACTAAATCGAAAACTAAGAGTAGACCTAAACTTATTCCCTTAAACTAAGTTCAAACCTAACCTAACCTGAAGCCTAACTCAAACCATAGACCTAACCCTAACCCTATGGGGACACCTTATGCTTAACCCCCACCCTAACCTGACCCTGTCGCTTACTCCAACCGTAACAGTTAAACGAAAACTAACAGTAGCCCTAAACTTACTCCCTCAAACTAAGTTCAAACCTAACCTAACCTGAAGCCTAAATCAAACCATACACCTAACCCTAACCCTAGGCGGACACCTTAAGCTCAACCCCAAACATAACCTGACCCTGACACTTACTCCAACCGTAACAGTTAACCGGAAACTAACAGTAGCCCTAAACTGACTCCCTCAAACTAAGTTCAAACCTAACCTAACCTGAAGCCTAAATCAAACCATACACCTAACCCTAACCCTAGGCGGACACCTGAAGCTCAACCACAACCCTAATCTGACCCTGACGCATTCTCCAACCGTAACACTGAACAGAAATCTAACAGTAGACCTAAACTTACTCCTTCAAACTAACTTCAAACCTAACCTAACCTGAAGCCAAAATCAAATCATAGACCTAAACCTAACCCTAGGCCGACATCTTATGCTTAACCCCCACCCTAACGTGACCCTGACGCTTACTCCAACTGTAACAGTTAACTGAAAACTAACAGTAGCCCTAAACTTACTTCCTCAAACTAACTTCAAACGTAACCTAACCTGAAGCCTAAATCAAACCATACACCTAACCCTAACCCTAGGCGGACACCTTAGGCTCAACCCCAACCCTAACCTGGCCCTGACGCTAACTCCAACAGTAACAGTTACCCGAAAACTAACAGTAGCCCTAAACTTACTCCCTCAAACTGAGTTCAAACCTAACCTAACCTGAAGCCTAAATTTAAACCATACACATAACCCTAACCCTAGGCGGACACCTTAAGCTCAACCCCAAACCTAACCTGGCCCTCACGATAACTCCAACCGTAACACTGAACGGAAAACTAACAGTAGCCCTAAACTTACTCACTCAAACTAAGTTCACACCTAACCTAACCTGAAGCCTAACTCAAACCATAAAACTAACCCTAAATCTAGGCAGACACCTGAAGCTCAACCCCAACCCTAACCTGACCCTGAAGCTATCTCCAACCGTAAAACTGAACCGAAAAATCACAGTAGCCCAAAACTTACTCCATCAAACTAACTTCAAACCTAACCTAACCTGAAGCCTAACTCAAACAATAGACCTAACCCTAACCCTAGGCGGACACCTTAAGCTTAACCCCAACCCTAACCTGACCCTGAGGCTAAATCCAACCATAACACTGAACCGAAAACTAACAGTAGGCCTAAACTTACTCCCTCAAACTAAGTTCAAACCTAACCTAACCTGAAGCCTAAATCAAACCATACACCTAACCCTAACCTTAGGCGGACACCTGAAGCTCTACCCCAAACCTAACCTGACCCTGACGCTTACTCCAACCGTAACAGTTAACCGAAAAATAACTGTAGCCCTAAACTTAGTCCCTCAAACTAAGTTCAAACCTAACCTAACCTGAAGCCTAAATCAAATCCTAGACCTAACCCTAACCCTAGGCGGACACCTTATGCTTAACCCCCAACCTAATCTGACCCTGACGCTTACTCCAACTGTAACAGTTAACCAAAAACTAACAGTAGCCCTAAACTTACTCCCTCAAACTAACTTCAAACCTAACCTAACCTGAAGCCTAAATCAAACCATACACCTAACACTAACCCTAGGCGGACACCTTAAGCTCAACCCCAACCCTAACCTGGCCCTGACGCTAACTCCAACAGTAACAGTTACCCGAAAATTAACAGTAGCCCTAAACTTACTCCCTCAAACTAAGTTCAAACCTAACCTAACCAGAAGCATAAATCTAACCATACACCTAACCCTAACCCTAGGCGGACACCTTAAGCTCAACCCCAACCCTAACCTGACCCTCACGCTAACTCCAACCGTAACACTGAACCGAAAACTAAAAGTAGCCCTAAACTTACTCCCTCAAACTAAGTTCAAACCTAACCTAACCTGAAGCCTAACTCAAACCATACACCTAAACCTAACGCTAGGCGGACACCTGAAGCTGAACCACAACCCTAACCTGACCCTGAGGCTAAATCCAACCGTAACACTGAACCGAAAACTGACAGTAGCCCTAAACTTACTCCCTCAATCTAAGTTCAATCCTAACCTAACCTGAAGCCTAAATGAACCCATAGCCTAACCCTAACCATAGGCGCACACCTTATGCTTAACCCCCACCCTAACCTAACCCTGACGCTTACTCCAACCGTAACAGTTAAACGAAAACTAACAGTAGCTCTAAACTTACTCCCTCAAACTAAGTTCAAACCTAACCTAACCTGAAGCATAAATCAAACCATACACCTAACCCTAACCCTAGGCGGACACCTTAAGCTCAACCCCAAACCTAACCTGACCCTCACGCTTACTCCAACCGTAACACTTAACCGAAAACTAACAGTAGCCCTAAACTGACTCCCTCAACCTAAGTTCAAACCTAACCTAACCTGAAGCCTAACTCAAACCATAGACCTAACCCTAACCCTAGGCGGACACCTGAAGCTCAACCCCAACCCTAACCGGACCCTGACGGTACCTCCAACCGTAACACTGAACCGAAAACTAACAGTAGAGCTAAACATACTCCCTCAAACTAACCTCAAACCTAACCTAACCTGAAGCCTAACTCAAACAATAGACCTAACCCTAACCCTAGGCGGACACCTTAAGCTTAACCCCAACCCTAACCTGACCCTGAGGCTAAATCCAACCGTAACATTGAACGGAAAACTAACAGTAGGCCTAAACGTACTCCCTCAAACTAAGTTCAAACCTAACCTAACCTGAAGCCTAACACAAACCATTGACCTAACCCTAACCCAAGGCGGACAGCTGAATCTCAACCCCAACCCTAACATGACCCTGACGCTATCTCCAACCATAACACTGAACCGAAAACTAACAGTAGCCCTAAACTGACTCCCTCAAACTAAGTTCAAACCTAACCTAACCTGAAGCCTAACTCAAACCATAGACCTAACCCTATCCCTAGGCGGACAACTGTAGCTCAACCACAACGTAAACCTGACCCTAACGCTATCTCCAACCGTAACACTGAACCGAAAACTAATGGTAGCCCTAAACTTACTCCCTCAAACTAAGTTCAAACCTAACGTAACCTGAAGCCTAACTCAAAGCACAGACCTAACCCTAACCCTAGGCGGACACCTTAAGCTCAACCCCAACCCTAACCGGACCCTCACGCTAACTCCAAACGTAACACTGAACCAAAAACTAACAGTAGACCTAAACTTACTCCCTCGAACTAAGTTCAAACCTAACCTAACCTGAAGCCTAACTCAAACAATAGACCTAACCCTAACCCTAGGCGGACACCTTAAGCTTAACCCCAACACTAACCTGACCCTGAGGCTAAATCCAACCGTAACACTGAACCGAAACCTCACAGTAGCCCTAAACTTACTCCCTCAAACTCAGTTCAAACCTAACCTAACCTGAAGCCTAACTCAAATCACAGACCTAACCCTAACCCTAGGCGGACACCTTAAGCTCAACCCCAACCCTAACCTAACCCTCACGCTAACACCAACCGTAACACTGAACCGAAAACTAACAGTAGTGCTAAACTTACTCCCTCAAACTAAGTTCAAACCTAACCTAACCTGAAGCCTAACTAAAACAATAGACTTAACCCTAACCCTAGGCGGACACCTTAAGCTTAACCCCAACCCTAACCTGACCCTGAGGCTATATCCAACCGAAACACTAAATCGAAAACTAACAGTAGGCCTAAACTTACTCCCTTAAACTAAGTTCAAACCTAACCTAACCTGAAGCCTAACTCAAACCATAGACCTAACCCTAACCCTATGGGGACACCTTATGCTTAACCCCCACCCTAACCTGACTCTGTCGCTTACTCCAACCGTAACAGTTAAACGAAAACTAACAGTAGCCCTAAACTTACTCCCTCAAACTAAGTTCAAACCTAACCTAACCTGAAGCCTAAATCAAACCAAACACATAACCCTAACCCTAGGCGAACACCTTAAGCTCAACCCCAAACCTAACCTGACCCTGACGCTTACTCCAACCGTAACAGTTAACCGGAAACTAACAGTAGCCCTAAACTGACTCCCTCAAACTAAGTTCAAACCTAACCTAACCTGAAGCCTAAATCAAACCATACACCTAACCCTAATCCTAGGCGGACACCTGAAGCTCAACCACAACCCTAATCTGACCCTGACGCTATCTCCAACCGTAACACTGAACCGAAATCTAACAGTAGACCTAAACTTACTCCTTCAAACTAACTTCAAACCTAACCTAACCTGAAGCCAAAATCAAATCATAGACCTAAACCTAACCCTAGGCGGACACCTTATGCTTAACCCCCACCCTAACCTGACCCTGACGCTTACTCCAACTGTAACAGTTAACCGAAAACTAACAGTAGCCCTAAACTTACTTCCTCAAACTAACTTCAAACGTAACCTAACCTGAAGCCTAAATCAAACAATACACCTAACCCTAACCCTAGGCGGACACCTTAGGCTCAACCCCAACCCTAACCTGGCCCTGACGCTAACTCCAACAGTAACAGTTACCCGAAAACTAACAGTAGCCCTAAACTTACTCCCTCAAACTGAGTTCAAACCTAACCTAACCTGAAGCCTAAATTTAAACCATACACTTAACCCTAACCCTAGGCGAACACCTTAAGCTCAACCCCAACCCTAACCTGGCCCTCACGCTAACTCCAACCGTAACACTGAACGGAAAACTAACAGTAGCCCTAAACTTATTCACTCAAACTAAGTTCACACCTAACCTAACCTGAAGCCTAACTCAAACCATAAAACTAACCCTAAACCTAGGCAGACACCTGAAGCTCAACCCCAACCCTAACCTGACCCTGAAGCTATCTCCAACCGTAAAACTGAACCGAAAACTCACAGTAGCCCAAAACTTACTCCATCAAACTAACTTCAAACCTAACCTAACCTGAAGCCTAACTCAAACCACAGACCTAAACCTAACCCTAGGCCGACACCTGAAGCTCTACCCCAACCCTAACCTGGCCCTAACGCTAACTCCAACAGTAAAAGTTACCCGAAAATTAGCAGTAGCCCTAAACTTACTCCCTCAAACTAAGTTCAAACCTAACCTAACCAGAAGCCTAAATCTAACCAGACACCTAACCCTAACCCTAGGCGGACACCTTAAGCTCAACCCCAACCCTAACCTGACCCTCACGCTAACTCCAACCGTAACAATGAACCGAAAACTAAAAGTAGCCCTAAACTTACTCCCTCAATCTAAGTTCAATCCTAACCTAACCTGAAGCCTAAATGAACCCATAGACCTAATCCTAACCCTAGGCGCACACCTTATGCTTAACCCCCACCCTAACCTAACCCTGACGCTTACTCCAACCGTAACAGTTAAACGAAAACTAACAGTAGCTCTAAACTTACTCCCTCAAACTAAGTTCAAACCTAACCTAACCTGAAGCATAAATCAAACCATACACCTAACCCTAACCCTAGGCGGACACCTTAAGCTCAACCCCAAACCTAACCTGACCCTGACGCTTACTCCAACCGTAACAGTTAACCGGAAACTAACAGTAGCCCTAAACTGACTCCCTCAAACTAAGTTCAAACCTATCCTAACCTGAAGCCTAAATCAAACCATACACCTAACCCTAACCCTAGGCGGACACCTGAAGCTCAACCACAACCCTAATCTGACCCTGACGCTATCTCCAACCGTAACACTGAACCGAAATCTAACCGTAGACCTAAACTTACTCCTTCAAACTAACTTCAAACCTAACCTAACCTGAAGCCAAAATCAAATCATAGACCTAAACCTAACCCTAGGCGGACACCTTATGCTTAACCCCCACCCTAACCTGACCCTGACGCTTACTCCAACTGTAACAGTTAACCGAAAACTAACAGTAGCCCTAAACTTACTTCCTCAAACTAACTTCAAACATAACCTAACCTGAAGCCTAAATCAAACCATACACCTAACCCTAACCCTAGGCGGACACCTGAAGCTCAACCCCAACCCTAACCGGACCCTGACGCTATCTCCAACCGTAACACTGAACCGAAAACTAACAATAGAGCTAAACTTACTCCCTCAAACTAACCTCAAACCTAACCTAACCTGAAGCCTAACTCAAATAATAGACCTAACCCTAACCCTAGGCGGACACCTTAAGCTTAACCCCAACCCTAACCTGACCCTGAGGCTAAATCCAACCGTAACATTGAATGGAAAACTAACAGTAGGCCTAAACTGACTCCCTTAAACTAAGTTCAAACCTAACCTAACCTGAAGCCTAACTCAAACCATAGACCTAACCCTAACCATAGGCGGACACCTGTTGCTCAACCACAACGTAAACCTGACCCTTACGCTATCTCCAACCGTAACACTGAACCGAAAACTAACGGTAGCCCTAAACTTACTCCCTCAAACTAAGTTCAAACCTAACGTAACCTGAAGCCTAACTCAAACCACAGACCTAACCCTAACCCTAGGCGGACACCTTAAGCTCAACCCCAACCCTAACCGGACCCTCACGCAAACTCCAAACGTAACACAGAACCAAAAACTAACAGTAGACCTAAACTTACTCCCTCGAACTAAGTTCAAACCTAACCTAACCTAAAGCCTAACTCAAACAATAGACCTAACCCTAACCCTAGGCGGACACCTTAAGCTTAACCCCAACACTAACCTGACCCTGAGGCTAAATCCAACCATAACACTGAACCGAAACCTCACAGTAGCCCTAAACTTACTCCCTCAAACTAAGTTCAAACCTAACCTAACCTGAAGCCTAACTCAAACCACAGACCTAACCCTAACCCTAGGCGGACAGCTTAAACTCAACCCCAACCCTAACCTAACCCTCACGCTAACACCAACCGTAACACTGAACCGAAAACTAACAGTAGTGCTAAACTTACTCCCTCAAACTAAGTTCAAACCTAACCTAACCTGAAGCCTAACTAAAACAATAGACTTAACCCTAGCCCTAGGCGGACACCTTAAGCTTAACCCCAACCCTAACCTGACCCTGAGGCTAAATCCAACCGAAACACTAAATCGAATACTAACAGTAGGCCTAAACTTATTCCCTTAAACTAAGTTCACACCTAACATAACCTGAAGCCTAACTCAAACAATAGACCTAACCCTAACCCTAGGCGGACACCTTAAGCTTAACCCCAACACTAACCTGACCCTGAGGCTAAATCCAACCATAACACTGAACCGAAAACTAAGAGTAGCCCTATACTTACTCCCTCAAACTAAGTTCAATCCTAACCTAACCTGAAGCGTAAATGAAACCATAGACCTAACCCTAACCCTAGGGGGACACCTTATGTTTAACCCCCACCCAAACCTGCCCCTTATGCTTACTCCAACCGTAACAGTTAAAGGAAAACTAACAGTAGCCCTAAACTTACTCCCTCAAACTGAGTTCAAACCTATCCTAACCTGAAGCCTAAATCAAACCATACACCTAACCCTAACCCTAGGCGGATACCTTAAGCTCAACCCCAAACCTAATCTGACCCTGACACTTACACCAACCGTAACAGTTAACCGAAAACTAACAGTAGCCCTAAACTGACTCCCTCAAACTAAGGTCAAACCTAAACTAACCTAAAGCCTAAATCAAATCTTAGACCTATCCCTAACCCAAGGAGGACACCTTATGCTTAACCCCCACCCTAAACTGACCCTGACGCTTACTCCAAATGTAACAGTTAACCGAAAACTAACAGTAGCCCTAAACTTACTCCATCAAAGTAACTTCAAACCTAACCTAACCTTCAGCCTAAATGAAACCATACACCTAACCCTAACCATAGGCGGACACCTTAATCTCAAGCCCAACCCTAACCTGGCCCTGACGCTAACTCCAACCGTAACAATTTCCCGAAAACTAACAGTAGCCCTAAACTTACTCCCTCAAACTAAGTTCAAACCTAACCTAACCTGAAGCCTAAATCAAACCATACACCTAACCCTAACCCTAGGCGGACACCTTAAGCGCAACACCAAACCTAACATGACCCTGATGCTTACTCCAAACGTAACAGTTAACAGAAAACTAACAGGAGGCCTAAACTTACTCCCTCAAACTAAGTTCAAACCTAACCTAACCTGAAGCCTAAATTAAACCATACACCTAACCCTAACCCTAGGCGGACACCTTTAGCTCAACCCCAACCCTAACCTGACCTCCAGGCTAACTCCAACCATATCACTGAACCGAAAACTAAGAGTAGTCCTAAACTTACTCCCTCAAACTAAGTTCAATCCTAACCTAACCTGAAGCCTAAATGAAACCATAGACCTAACTCTAACCCTAGGCGGACACCTTATGGTTAACCCCCACCATAACCTGACCCTGACGCTTATTCCAACTGTAACAGTTAACCGAAAACTAACAGTAGCCCTAAAATTACTCCCTGAAACTAACTTCAAACCTAACCTAACCTGAAGCCAAAATCAAACCATACACCTAACCCTTAACCTAGGCGGACACCTTAAGCTCAACCCCAACCCTAACCTGGCCCTGACGCTAACTCCAACCGTAACAATTTCCCGAAAACTAACAGTAGCCCTAAACTTACTCCCTCAAACTAAGTTCAAACCTAACCTAACCAGAAGCCAAAATCAAACCATACATCTAACCCTAACCCTAGGCGGACACCTGAAGCTCAACCCCAACCTTAACCTGACCCTGACGCTATCTCCAACCGTAACACTGAACCGAAAACTAACAGTAGCCCTAAACTTACTCCCTCAAACTAAGTTCAAACCTAACCTAACCTGAAGCCTAACTCAAACAACAGACCTAACCCTAACCCTAGGCGGACACCTTAAGCTCAACCCCAACCCTAACCGGACCCTCACGCTAATTCCAAACGTAACATTGAACCGAAAACTAACAGTAGCCCTAAACTTACTCCCTCAAACTAAGTTCAATCCTAACCTAACCTGAAGCCTAAATGAAACCATAGACCTAACCCTAACCCTACGCGGACACCTTATGCTTAACCCCCACCCTAACCTGACCCTGACACTTACTCCAACTGTAACAGTTAACCGAAAACTAACAGTAGCCCTAAACTTACTCCCTGAAACTAACTTCAAACCTAACCTAACCTGAAGCCAAAATCAAACCATAAACCTAACCCTAACCCTAGGCGGACACCTTAAGCTCAACCCCAACACTAACCTGACCCTGACGCTAACTCCAACCGTAACAGTTACCCGAAAACTAACAGTAGCCCTAAACTTACTCCCTCAAACTAAGTTCAAACCTAACCTAACCAGAAGCCAAAATCAAACCATACAAATAACCCTAACCCTAGGCGGACACCTTAAGCTCAACCCCAACCCTAACCTGACCCTCACGCTAACTCCAACCGTAACACTGAACCGAAAACTAACAGTAGCCCTAAACTTACTCCCTCAAACTAAGTTCAAACCTAACCTAACCTGAAGCCTAACTCAAACCATAGAACTAACCCTAACCCTAGGTGGACACCTGAAGCTCAACCACAACCCTAACCTGACCCTGACGCTATCTCCAACCGTAACACTGAACCGAAAACTAACAGTAGCCCTAAACTTTCTCCCTCAAACTAAGTTCAAACCTAACCTAACCTGAAGCCTATCTCAAACCACAGACCTAACCCTAACCCTAGGTGGACACCTTAAGCTCAACCCCAACCCTAACCGGACACTCACGCTAACTCCAAATGTAACACTGAATCAAAAACTAACAGTAGCCCTAAACTTACTCCCTGAAAGTAAGTTCAAACCTAACCTAACCTGAAGCCTAAGTCAAACCATAGACCGAACCCTAACCCTAGGCGGACACCTGAAGCTCAACCCCAACCCTAACCTGACCCTGACGCTATCTCAAACCGTAACACTGAACCGAAAACTAACAGTAGCCCTAAACTTACTGCCTCAAACTAAGTTCCAACCTAACCTAACCTGAAGCCTAAATCAAACCATACACCTAACCCTAACCCTAGGCGGACACCTGAAATTCAAACCCAACCCTAACCTGACCCTCATGCTAATTCCAACCGTAACACTGAACCGAAAACTAACAGTAGCCCTAAACTTAATCCCACAAACTAAGTTCAAACCTAACCTAACCTGAAGCCTAACTGAAACAATAGACCTAACCCTAACCCTAGGTGGACACCTTACGCTTAACCCCAACACTAACCTGACCCTGAGGTTAAATCGAACCGTAACACTGAACCGAAAACTAACAGTGGCCCTAAACTTACTCCCTCAAACTAAGTTCAATCCTAACCTAACCTGAAGCCTAAATGAAACCATAGACCTAACCCTAACCCTAGGCGGACACCTTCTGCTTAACCCACACCCTAACCTGACCCTGATGCTTACTCCAAACCTAACAGTTAAACGAAAACTAACAGTAGCCCTAAACTTACTCCCTCAAACTAAGTTCAAACCTAACCTAACCTGAAGCCTAAATCAAACCATACACCTAACCCTAACCCTAGGCGGACACCTTAAGCTCAACCCCAAACCTAACCTGACGCTAACGCTTACTCCAACCGTAACAGTTAACCGAAAACTAACAGTAGCCCTAAACTGACTCCCTCAAACTAAGTTCAAACCTAACCTAACCTGAAGACTAAATCAAATCATAGACCTAACCTTAAACCTAGGCGGACAACTTATGCTTAACCCCCACCCTAACCTGACCCTGAAGCTTACTCCAACTGTAACAGTTAACCGAAAACTAACAGTAGCCCTAAACTTACTCCCAGAAACTAACTTCAAACCTTACCTAACCTGAAGCCTAAATCAAAACATACACCTAACC